>CM033737.1:5473048-5805717 GCA_019671005.1 Hibiscus mutabilis | reverse complement strand
CAACAAACCAGAAGTTTATGGAAAGAGTTGTTTCACAGAAAGCTCTGCAGATGGGGAATTCATTTCCATGTCAGATTTGTGTGGTGGGTTTTCTCTGTGGAATCTGCTTGACCTCTTTGTTTTTGGCTGTTCTTACATCTGTTGGTACTTTTGGGTTTACTCGGATTTCATTTTCATCTCTATCTATGGGGATTTCTCCATGGAATTCAAGCTCAGAGATTATCAGTGAGTTCGAATCCTTAGTTTTCATTCGAATATATTCTGTGCTAATGGCTTAACGTTCTTAGTTTTCCCAGATGATGATATGAATTCATAAACTTTTCCCAGTGAAATTCAGTCAAAATTTGCCAGGTTGATGATCTAAGGGTGTTGTTGAAGCAAACTAAAAGTTTGGCATTACTTGTTGCACAATTTTGTTGTTTACTTCTTCCTTTGATGGCTTTTGACTAAGTTTGTAGATAATCATGATTAGTTTCTTTAATTCTATTCGCTTAAACATGCTTTAGCTTGAAGCCACCATCTCAATTTTTGTATTTTGTTATTCGTATTTCGGGTTAATATCGGATACTTACTCATATCCGACACTTTTTCAAGCATATTCATGTCGGAATATATGTCGATGTTTGTTTTAACATCCATGTTATTCTTGTATTGGAATGCAGATGTTATTTCGAGTTCGGATTGCAACTTTAAAGTAAAAGAAACCGAGAGATGGGTGGATTCGAAGCCAAGGGAACCGGAGAGCGATGATGATGAGAGAGTTTCTTTATTGACAGAAGCATGGGGTGCTTTACTAGCTGATAGGCAACCGGAAGAAAACGAGTTCTTGCAACGATCCGGACTCGGTAAGTCAAGTTTACCGAATGCCCCACATTTGGAGAACTGTAAATTAAGTGCACAAGTTAATAAGCGTCTCGACGAACGTTCGGGAGCCAGGAAATTTCCTCCTTGGACAACTTGGAAGGGTTCATTAAACATGTATCCTGCAACTGCAACCAATGAGAATGCAAGAAGCCTTAACCATCAGCCAGTCTCAGATGGTGCTCATCCTCCATGGGTATGTTCCTTGCTACATAATCCGTAGATGCTTGCAGATGTGATCATACGTGTTCGTTCGTATCATGTTTATCGTGATTGCATATGTCACATTATGATATGTTTTGGCCTCGATTGATTCTGAAAATTGGGATTTTTCATTTTCAGATTGTGGGATCAGATGAAGAAAACTATCCTCTTACCCGGAAAGTGCAGCGAGACATTTGGATCCATCAACATCCAATAAACTGCAATGACCCTAACATAAGATTTCTCGTGGCTGACTGGGAAGTATTACCGGGCTTTGGCATCGGGGCTCAGCTTGCCGGTATGGCCGGCCTTCTTGCCATTGCAATTAAGGAGAAAAGGGTGCTTGTTACCGGACACTACAATCGAGCCGACCACGATGGTTGTAAAGGTATGAACCGTAACGATTTATTGCTCGATGTGTAACATTTTCTGGGAGCTGGAAGAATTATCTTAATAACAGCATTGCTCTACTATGATGTTGTGGATTTCAGCATCACGCAGTAGTTGGTCTTGCTACTTCTTCCTAGAGACATCCCGGGAATGCCGAGACCGTGTGTTTGAGCTTATGAAGAACAAAGAGGCATGGGAAAATGGAATCATAAAAGGAAAAGATAACTATAAATCAAAGGAAATATGGACAGGGAAGATTCCAAGGTATAATTCAAAGCAGTTGAATTTGGTTACTTGTATTTCGTATAAACATGAACTCAGAAAACATCAGCGTATCTTCGATCAATGATTTCACTATTTGATCAGGGTATGGGGTGATCCTTGGAGTTATTTGCAGCCTACAACAGATATAAACGGAAGTTTAATCGCCGTTCACCATAAGATGGATCGAAGGTGGTGGAGAGCGCAGGTATGACTGTATTATATGGACTTGGTAAACGATGAATATGAGAATGTGACAACCTTCTTTCGTATGAGAACGCTGTGTTGTGAAGATTATCTGATATTTATTCTTCGACTTAACCAGGCTGTTCGATATCTAATGAGATTTCAAACAGAGTACACTTGTGGTTTATTGAACATCGCTCGGCATGCTGCATTTGGGAAAGAAGCTGCAAAAATGATTCTTGCAAGTATTGACAGAGAGTGGCCAAAGGTTTGTTCATCTAAGCCTTTGCATTTTTCGGATTTGACTTCGACTTACATAGTTTACGCTGGGTTGAGCATCTTCCCATCTCAAGCCTGATGCTATATGTTTTGATTCAGACGAAAGAACAGGGGAATGATCCTCTGAACTGTGTTGGATACGTATCCGTATCTAACACTCATCCGTAGTTTTAGTAATGCAACTTGTATGTAATGAAAATCTTGCTAGAAAGCTGAATCATGAGCACCTACTTTGATGAACCATTACTATGCATGCCGAACTCATTCTCATTTTAAATTACCCGGGAGACTATTCCTCATTTGAGCTTCGATTGACAGGTGATTACGAACAAGCCGAAGTCCGGATATTGAAGAATTTGTGTGGTCAAATCACAGACCTTGGGTTCCTAGGCCATTGCTAAGCATGCATGTAAGAATGGGAGACAAGGCATGTGAAATGAAAGTGGTTGAATTTGAGCAATATATGGGGCTAGCTCATCGTATTAGAATGCGCTTTCCGCATCTCAACAGCATTTGGCTCTCCACCGAAATGCAGGTAAGCATCTTCTAACATTTTTACCCAGAGAACAATTATTTGCAATCTATCTAATATAAAAATTGATATAACTAAATCTCAGGAAGTGATTGATAAAACGAAATCATACCCTCATTGGAACTTCAACTACACAAATGTCAAACGCCAAATCGTAAATGCATCAATGGCTGCATACGAGGCAAGTCTTGGAAGGAAAACCAGCACAAACTATCCTCTCGTTAATTTCTTGATGGCAGTCGAATCAGACTTTTTTATCGGTGCATTGGGATCAACATGGTGCTTTCTCATAGATGGCATGAGGAACACCGGAGGGAAAGTAATGGCCGGATATTTAAGCGTCAATAAGGATAGGTTCTGGTAGAGAAACCTGTGAACCAGAGATTGACTGTAGGCATGCATATAATAGATAAAGAACCTATAGCTATAAATTTTGTTCATACATGCCATTTTGCAAATAATGCTGTGCCTCTTTGCTCATATTTAAATGAACAAGGAGATTACTGACTACATATGTAAATATAGTTGCAACTAAATGGAACAAATCCCTTGTCCTAGCTTTAAGTGAGCATCTATTTTATTTCGACTCCTCGATATTAAGATAATTGACACTTACACCCGAATCTGAGTATCCACAAACGATTATCACCCGATGTTTCAAGCTTGAAATCCTTGTCAACCCTTTACCTCTTTATGTGAACCAAAAGGTGGGGGGAAAGAGCAAGAAAAGAGAACAAACAATCGAGGGGTAAAAGAATAACAATCACAAAAATGAAACTTTGACGACCAAGAACTTAGATACAAAGATTTAATGTCCAATAAAGACTAGAACTGAAACAAAGCTAATAAAGAAACTGGGAGATTTTAGTCCCTCTCCAATTTCACATCACATAACAAAACAACAGAAGAAAAGGCTCTTCTTTAATCAAAGTGATTCCCCTACCAATCATTCAGCAAATCAACTGCCTCATTCGGAGAATTGCAAATAGTAAAACGTCAGATGAGTGTAGGGAGGAGACTTACCTCCTCAATCTGTTGTAGATGTCACTAAAAGGGTAAAACAATTGGGATCGTGTAATTATTCTTCCACCTCTTCATTCACCTGCTGGCCTCCATCCCCACCTTTGGCTGCGGCAGGCCTTTTGTGCTTCTTGCTTTTGGCTTTCTTGGCTTTCATGCACGTTTTTTCTCGTTAGCATCAACCCAGGTATAGTCGAATGGTATGTGGAAAGGATCAACCTCGTCCTTATACCGATTACTATCACTATCACTTAACTGGCCACCACGAGTCCCTCTCATCCGCGAAATCCATGATGTTGAACCCTCTGACTCTTTTGACTTGGCATCCTGGAACTGAACTGGGCTGGAAGGAGGGGTTGCGAACTCCTCCATCAGCTGAAGCTCCTCAAATTTAGTGAAAGTGACAAGGACTCAAATAGTTGGGACAATAGGAATGGCAACCTAGAATAGGGAATGTATGAGATATCAATGAGTTCATTCAAAACTTAAATAGAAAGCTTTTTGAAGCAAATATTTTACAGAAACCGACCAAACACAAATTGTTAAGAAAGCATGCCATACTCATCAGACCCCCCCCCCCCTTTCTACATGAACATTAGAATGATCTTATAAGGGCCATTTTCAAAGTTAATATTAATGATACAAGTGTTCAAAATAAAGACAATAGAACTGGCAAAATAAGAAATAGGGTATTTTGCAGCCTCACTATAATGCACATAGCATGTGGTTTACTGTCAAAAAGGTGGCCTCCTAAACTAGAAATACAAAGGTAGAAATGTAAAAAATAACCAAAACCAAGCTTTGTAAAGTCTGAATCATAATTACATATTTTAATGTAGAGTTCTGGGCAGATTCCAGCATACAGCAAACATAAATACCAATCATAAAAGTGGCTTATAGGTCCAATATACCTTAAACCTCAACCTTTAAAAATATTCTTCTGCACATTCAAGGATAATTTATAGTTTCAATCACCCAGTCATTTTTGAAATATTAAATGACAAACTCTCTTAAATCTTAATACCTATATAAGACACAAGCCTTCACCTAGTGACTACAGCTAGGGACCAAAAGCATCAGCCATCAAGCACTAATGCATTATGACAGTTGCAGGAATGTAGATCCAACAGAAAGAAAAAAGGTGAAAGAGCATATTCCCATCAGATGAATTTTATTTCCCCACAACCTATACACAAAAACTATCTCAGCTTTCTATTATCAGAAACAAATACCAACAACATAGGTTCACATGAGCAATTACCAAACCATCCTACCTAAGATTTTAACCAGAAAAAAAATATGGTAAACCATTAATAATATGGCCACAATTTATTGCACAACTGGACCTCAATTCACTGTTTTAAGCACCATACGACCAAGGATACCACTAACAGACTCATTTCTTGCGTTTGTCAGAAATGATGTGAAGAAAATGAGGTGATTAGATCACAGGAGACAAGTAAAATATGGCCAGCAAAGTGTCTTTGCAGCAATTTGAGAATTTGCTCTAACCTAGTACATTTTTTCCTGCCTAAAGATATTGATGGCTCTTTATTTTCAGACATTACTACCACTCTTAGTCAACTGTGAAGCCTGAATTCTACTTCAGTATCTTTTATCATAACTTCCTTTGTTCCAACCACAAAAACAACAAATTAAATAGAGAAAATTTCAGACACAAAAATAAAAGCATGATTTATGCATACAATTGAAACCTAAACTAAATGTTTACCATAAAATCAGATAAACGTTTGCGTTGTTGGCTTTATATTGCTTAAATTACCTTGACAGGAAATGTGCCCGAAGGCAGCTTAGTTGTCAATAGCTCCCTTAATCTCCTTATAGCCTTGACCTTGTTGGCTAATATATCAAGTAAAGGCAAGAGTTCCTGTCTTTAATGGGAAATCTGGTGTTAACCACAAAGCAGGTCTCAAACCCTTCTTGTACTCACTCTCAAGTTTAGCTTCACTATTACGCCCTTTTTTCTTCTTCTTGCTGATTTTATCTTTACCCTTCTTGACATACGCAGCATCTTCCTTCGCAAATTCAGATGATGATCTACGGCTATCAGCTTGTCTCAGATTGCTACCTTCAGGAGCCAATTTTGAGAATTTCCCAATCTTTGAATCATCAGGATCATCACTATTCTTTGCGCCTTTCTTGTTCCAGCCAAACCAGCTCTTCTTCTCCTTTGCAACTCCGTTTGAATCACAATTCTCATAGGAACCTCCTGATCCATTTTCTTGGCAGTCAACAACTCCATGCTCATCATCATCAAAACCATCTGAATTTCCCATACGAAGTGCTGAATTCAACTGCACCCTTTCCTCAGCTGTCAATACATCATCATACTCGTCATTTTCACCGCCATTTGCCATCCTTTCTTCATCATCCACAGAAAAAAGCTCATCGTCAGTCATTGCACCTGGAACCCTCCTTGACTTTACACTGACTGTCACATGAAGCATATCATAAATTTTAGCCTTCCAGTTTCCAACCATCTCACTTCTCTCCTGTCGCCTCCAGTTCAAATGAGGCACAAGTTCAGCCTGAGTGACATCAATACCAGGCCTATACATATTAGTTTGAGACATCAATTGCACTTCACAAGCAAGTTCTGATTCGGTTGGTTGTGCACCAGCCCCCTCTAGGGCATTTGTAACTTCTTTTTCCTTATGAGAAAGGACAATCAAAGAGCCTGGAGAAAGCGAAAGATTTCCATCCTCAGAAGTATAGCCTTCACCTAGAAAGAGGAATGTTTGGTCTGATCTTTGAATACGGAACCCATCAAATCCAGCAAGTGTCATATCAGCACGGAGATTTGAACCCCGCTTCCAAATGCGATAGGTGTCTGATGGTGCAATGCGACCAATAAACGGAATGACTTAACTTTCAAAATGAAAAGACATCTCCATGTAAAAGTCACGGATACGAGCTGCTGAGGCAACAATCCTGGGTAGCCTACGGCACCATTTTGCCCAGGCAAGCGGCTGGTAGTGTCGAGCAATGATCATAGCAATTGCCTCTTCCCTTGTGCAAACAGCTTCTTGCAAAGCACTCCAACCCTGCTCATTCTGAAGACTCCAATCTGCTCCAGCTACCATCAAAATCTCTGCTGAGATTGGATCTCTCAATCGCACTGCTAAATGCAGCGGGGAGTCTCCCTACCTGGGACATCACGGCGATCTATGATAGCCGAGACAGCATCAGCCCGTCCCTCAGCCTCAAGGGACTCAGCTTCAGTATTAACCTCACCAGCCTTGGCAAGCCGAGGGAGTGTCGAGATAATGCGCCTGAGCCCGGCATAGTCACAGCGGGCAACAGCTATATGAGCAGGACCGTGGGCATACTTGGAAAGATCCTCCATTATACTCCGCCTCTCTCTTTAGATTTATATTTCTAGACTATTTTTTCCTCCATCTCCAATAACCCTATCATCGAAAATATAACAATTAACGAAAATACACTCCCAACTTAATCTCAAATTCTCCAAAACACTATATTTTAAGATAAAAGATTCAAATTTTTCTTAGGCTCCACAACTACAAATCAGGGCTTTTAAGCTTTGCAATTCAACTTCAATACTTCCACAAGTTAAAAGAATAATTGGCAACGCTGTAACCTCTTTACATTAGCTCAAATGACGTCCGGTTTTTTATTCCTCGGTTCAGTTTACAGAGAAGTTAAAGCTTCCACGGAGTTCAAATCTGTAAATGAGATCCCGAAAACAAGAAATAAACAAAAAAGGAGCTTCAATAAGTAAAATTTCCATATTAACACCAAAAACGTTTGCTTATTTTAACACCGAGAATTAATAAATAACGCAAAAAGAAAATCATAGATATTTTCAGTTTCACTAGTTTACACTGAATTAAACTTCTCGTGTTTTTAAATAACCACCAAAAATATTCATTTATGTTCCTTCCTTCTCCGTTCATTCTCGCTCATTTTCTAGGCAACCAAACAAGACAAAAAAGTAAACAAAATTTAAAAATAAGAAAAGCCAAACCTGAGGAAGCACGTCAGCATCCAAATAATACCGAAGCCGCACCGGATCGATTAGATTGTCCTTTCCCTTCCAATTCGGCTTCGTGAAAGTTCAAACTTCACAGAGAGAAAGAGAGCAGGTTAAATCGAACGGTTAACGTCAATTTGAATATGCAGAATCCGACGGTTCACGATCTGAATCTATGAAGCAAAGACTCGCTTCCACACCAAGAGTCGACTCAGTCCTATACCAAGTTAATTGCTTAACTCAGATCTATCTCTGGAAAATCTTTTACTTATCTGCTCTAAAAAGAAATGAATGAATCTATTTTGATTTTCTGTCTATCCATTTTCTTTCTGTATATTTTCAGGTCGCGTCTACTTCTATTTTCCTTTTCTCTTGCCGTTTTGGAATGCTAAATGCCCCTCGATTTGGTGAGAAATTACTATTTCTGCCATTCACGCACGGCAGTTATTTTGCCCGGATCAATTATCAAATTCATTAAAAAGGATTCCAACAATTTCTAATTCTCAAATTCATTAAAAAATCTAACAGTTTCAAATATAATTAAAGCTTTATTACAATATTCAAAAGAAGGAAAAAAAGTAAAGCTTTATTAAAAAAAACGAAACGTTTTTCACTATTATCATTTTTGGCATAACGTTAATAAATATTTCTAACGTTTGATCGGATAATCTCTTTGGATCATATTATTTTTGAAGCAATTAAATCTACAACGTTTCATTTTAGGTCAAAATAGCCCTTCCAAATATAAAAAAATATTAGCTAACTAACGATAAATGACGTGGCAAACCTACATGACAGTGCAGCTGATATAGCACTAACATAACAATGTCACATAGACAAAAGTATTGACTTGATAGAATGATATATCAGTATAAAAATAATGATATATCATTCTATCAAGTCATTTTAAGTTGTTTATAGTTAGTTCACTAACAGTTTTTATCCATAGAGGGCCATTTTGACCTAAAATGAAATGTTGAAGGTTAAAGTGCTTAAAAAAAGGGTCAAAGTGATTATCCAGTCAAACGTTAGAGACATTTTTGACATTATACATATCATTTTCACTCTAAACATTTTTCATCATAATGGCGAAATAACGTTAGAAAGTGTCAAATAACACAATCAGATAATGTCACGTGATAAAAATAAAATAAACTATATTTTTAATTGTCTTATTTTTTAAAAATATGTATTTGAGAGAATTTATGAGTTTTTATATTTTTTAACATTTTAAACTTTTAAAATAAAAAATATATAATATTTTTAATATAATATAATTATTTAAAATATATATTCAAATTTTTTTTATCTTTTTACATTTTTACAATTTTTTATCACGCGACACTTTTTAATTTCGTTATATGATAGCTTCTAATGTTGTCATGCAGGGGCGGAGTTCCCTTGGGGCCTAAGGGCCCCGACCTTGTTATAAAATTTAATTATTTGATAATATTTAGTTTGATAACAATTTGGCCATTGTAAAAAATAATTATTCAGATTAAAAAATTAAGAGCTTATTAAATATATAATCAAGGAGTTGAACTAAGGGTGTAAATGAACTGAACTTGAACGGATATGGTTTTGTTCGTGTTTGTTTATTTATATTTGAAGGTGCTTATGTTTGGTTAGTTTAACATTTTAATATCATGTTTGTGGTCTTTTATTTATTTTTGATGGTGCTTGTGTTCGTTTGTTTAACATTCACAAACATGTTCGTTTAACGTTCGTGAACATATCCGTGTAACGTTCACGAACATGTTCATTTATATGACCGCTAACATGTTCATTTATATGTTCGCAAAAATAGTGGAATTACACCACTAGTCTTTAAGCTCATTAGGTTTCACAGTTTGAACTCAAAAGTTCACCACATTTTCAAGTTAGTTCATACATTCACCAATATTTAAAATGTAAAAATAAAGGTAAAGGAAACCAAGTAAATGATCTCATAAACAAGTCAGTAACCGAGCTTATTCGTCAACATAAACGAACGGAATACATATCTATTTGTGTTCGTTCGTTTATTAAACGTGTAATACCCCAAAATTTACTAAGTTTATTAAGGGTCATTTAGTACTAAGATAATAGCTTAAAAGCTAACTTAGTGACTAAAATGACGAAAATGCAAAAGTTAGGATTTCTTTAATTATGAGTTTTGGAAAGGAAATTTCTAAGGTTTAAAGGTCTCATGTGATAGATAGCGAATTGAATAAGGTATTCTTAAAGTTTGGTTGAATTCCAAGAAAAAATGGAATGGGGATTGAAGTTTAAAAAGTTAGTGACTAAAATATAAATTTTGAAAATTTTATGGCTAAAGTATAAACTTTGGAAAAGTTTTAGGACTAAAGTTGTAATTCCCTAAAAGTTAAGGGTTTTTATTTCATAAATAAATAGATCACCTAAGGGTGTGAATCGAATGTGGAATTATTGGTTCGATTTGATACTTCGATTATTGGGAAAATCACAATTAAAGTTTAAGTGGAATTCGGATACCCGGATCGAATTGGAAAATTTTGAAATTTTGCCATATGATAGAGAAAGGTTATAAAAGTCATTTCCAAGTGTTGTAAATATTTTTAGTTTGATTCAAGATGAATCCTACAGTTTATTTCTGAGTAAAGGATTATTTATCGGTATATTGGATCGAATGGAAATTTTGGAGACTGACCCAAAAGCTATGGAAAAGTAATAAAATGTTATTTTATGAATATTTTATTATGGTTGGTTGAATTCTAACTAGATTTAGTTAGATCTTAATGGAATGGCAATTTGGAAACAAACTAGTAAATAAAGACTAGTTGGAGGGCATATTGGTCATTTGGCCCCAATGGCAATTTTGAAATATTTAAAAAGTTATAAGGGCAATTTTGGAAAGAGGAAATGGAAGATTAAATCTTGGCCCTTGATTGATGATAAAATCAATCTCAACCATTGGATAAAAGGGTAAAATTGTAATTTCAATATTAAATGAATTTAATATTCATATAGATATATGTGTAAAATAATGGTATTCCTCTTTTCCAGCAACAAACGTGAGGGCTAGGGAAAGAAAGAGAATTTTTTTCCAAGCTCGATTCAAGCCTCGAAACTCGGTTTTCAGGTAATCTTTTCAACTACAAAGTTGTTCTACTCTTCAAGCTCTATCTTTTGATATCAATAATTCATGGAATTCATGCTTTATTGATGAGAATTTACATGAGAAAGAAATCAGGGTTTATGGATCAAATTGGGGCTTTTGAGATTTTATGATTCCATGATTGAATTCAAGTTGAAATCAAGCTAGTATGATGTTAAAATCATGATATTGAGTTGGAATTTAAGTTTTACATGTTTTGATTATTATGAAAAAGGATTAGGGTTTATGGATTCAATTTTAATTTAGGGTTTGTGATGTTGGAATAATGATCTAGTAAGCTTGAATTGTTGTTTGGAAGCAAAACACTAAGTTAAATTGTGTAGGGACCATTTCGGTAAATTGAAAAGTTGAAGGACCAAATCCAAATTTTTATAATTTGGAGTGTATTTATGTTATTAATGATGTTAGAGATAAGAAAATGAAGTTAGAATGCTAAATTGATGTTGAATTGAATTAGTGACCATTTTGACAAATTGTCAAAGTTAAGTGACCAAATCGAAATTGAAGTTTTGTATGGGGATTAATCTGATTTTTAGTTGTAATGATGGAATTAAGGTAGTAATGTTGAATTGAGGACTAAATTGCAAAGTTAAGAAGCATGAATCATTATCTTTGCATTTTAGTGACTATTTCGGTAAATAAGGAAAATTAGGTAGAATTATTGTGAATAATTATTTGGTGAAGAATGTGATGATTTGGTGGTTTAAAGCTAGTGATACATTAGTGTTTTGAATCAAGTAAGTGGACCAAATTGACAAATAGCAAAGTAAGGAGAAATTAGTATAAAGTTTGAAGTTATTTATGGAAGTTATGTAGGAAAACTGGATTTGGCAGTAAGTTCGAAAATTCACCATAAATTCTACAAAAATGGTTAGAAGGTGAATTTTATACCTATGTAAAGATTTGTCCGTCTAGTTTCGTTTCCAACAAACGAAAACTGATTTCGAGTTCCGAGTAAAAAGATATAAATTTTTAAGTGGTGAAAGGTCAAAAACAGTACAACAGGCTGTTCCGAAATTTAATACTGGAAATTGACTTTGAAAATTCGCCATAAATCGTACAAGTTGAATTTGGGCTATTAATTTATATGGTTGAAAATCTTATTAAATCTAGTTTCTATCTGAAAGAATGGAATCAAATTCCAAGTTTTAGTTTATTTTATAGAAATATTTCTTTGAAGGTAGTGCAATCTGCCAAAAAATGAGAATTGATACACTTTGTATCTAAGGTTGATTAGTAAGCTTGAAAATGGTTAATGGAAGTTCAAATTGGTCACTAAGGACCATAATGAGTTTTTGAACAATACAAGGAATAAAGGAAAACGTTTGGAAATTTTTATATTCGAATGATTATATTGGACAATATGTCTAAGATATTGTTAGATTGGGATCTAACAAATATTTTACTTATTTGAATTATGAAGTTAAGTTCGAATTAAGGGAGGTTCGAGGTACAATGAAGGAAATGATCAAAGAGAACTTAGTGAGGCATACTAATAAATGGCCCAGGTGAGTGCAATGCATACATAACATTATACATGGATGTTTCATACATCACCGTAGGACTTGCGATGAGTCTACCTGATTTATATATTGTCATGATAATTATGTCATTATTCATATATTTGTCAAAGGTTGAAAATAAATGCATTGATCACTAGTTATTGATGATGATATAATATGAATGTTATTTTGGTTATGAACTGTTAAATGTTGATATATATATTAATATATGTTGCCATTGATGACTTAAATGATGAAATAAAGCCCAATGTATGATATAGAGGTTTAATGGTATAGTTGGATATCCATAGGGTCATAAACAGATGTATAAATATTCTAAGCACTTCGGTGCAATATTCATAAATACTCATTGAGGGTATACTCATGCAAGGTTTGGGTATACGGAAACACTTAGGGTGTTAAGCACTACAGTGCAATTTTATTAATACTCAATGAGGATATACTCGTGCAAGGTTTGGGTATACGAAAGCACTTAGGGTGCTAAGCACTACGGTGCAAATAATATACATACTCAAGAAAGGTTGGGTATGGGGGGATGACTTGTGTACATAGAATCTTTCAATTCGATACCTTGGGCTAAATAAATTGAAAAGAATAAAAAAAGAAACAGGAAGATAAGCTTGAAAGCTTGCAGATAGAAATGGAAGGAGGTATTGGTAAGCATTGAAAGCTTATAAATGGAAATGGAAACAGTATTGGTAAGATCTAATCTTATCACTTTGATAACGAGCATGTAATGGTAAGGTAATCATATGCATTGTTAATCATTAATATTGATATTATGACAATTGCACTTGAATTCGAATTATTGCCTTACTAAGTAAGTACTTAGCGTGTAACTATTTTACACGTAGGAAAAAAGAAGTGGTTGGAGTAAGGAGCATAAACGAACATCATCAATCAATAACATGTACATCAGTATTAGTAAGATATCTTTTGACACTGTTTGATATTTACTAGTTGGCATGTATATTAAAATGATATGCCTTCTCTGATAGAATTTGTATTTTATTTGGTATCTGGAAGAATTTTTTAATTAAGCGGTTTTTAGGCAGTTTTACTAATTATATAAAGAAAAATTAAATTGATAAGATGATGCCTGAAAATAAACTCGATTTGATGAGGAAAATATTATGTTTAAACTTCACATGATTAACTAGATTTATAATTAAAAATTAAATATATTGTAATATTTTTAAAGAAATCAAATTTTACCGAATTAGAAATATAGAGGGTTTTACGAATGTTCTGTGATACCTCTAACTCGTATTCAGTGATGGATATGGGAAATGGGTGTTACATTTATTGGTATCAGAGCTACAAGTTTAGCCGATTCTCGGCTTAAATGGAAATGATTTTATGTTAAAAAGAGTATACATGCCACTAGGATATCAATATTACTGATCTGATGTCTTTATGATCTGATTGATGTTGCTCCTTACTAATGTAAATTGGGAGGAATTATAAGAAATATTTGAGCCAAGAAAGTGTGATGAACTGGTAAATTGGAAGCTTTGGAAGGAATCAAGAGTAGTAACAATAAGGTTAATGATAACCCTTTGAATAAATCAGAACAAGAAAGGGGCACTAGTACAACAAGAAGTACATGTGCCGGATTAAGGAACTGAAAAGTTCGGAAACACCTGAATCGAAAGGAAAAGCAGATTAAGGTCCAGTGATTGTTGATTTATAACTGAATAATCTATGGATTACACTGGACGGATTTCACTGTTTGGATATCGAGAAATTGGATTGAGCTGTCTTGTTGCTCCGAGATTTAAGCTAGATTACAAAACCATCTGAATGTGCTTCATAGCTAGGATTGCACATAGCAGTCCGAGTTTATAACATCAGGACTGATAAAAATTGGGATGATTCGAAAATCATAGAAGGTACATCTCATCTTTTTGGATAAACTTGTATTGATGTTTATGGGTCCTAGCTTTACACATTCGTATATAAGTGCGAAGTTGGATGGTGAAGGAGATATCCTTTTAGAACCCATTTCAAGTAATATAGTGGTCATAAATTTGTTGGGTTGTAATGTAAGGGCAAGCTGAACATGTGGAATTGCTCGATAAAAACATAAGAAATAGAGTTCCCGATAAACTTAATGGAATTATCTTTCGAGGAGTTTAAGATGATGGTGGGCATGAATAGGTTATCTTACTATCAGGTTATGATGACTTGTTGAATAAAACGATTAGTATTGAAAAAAACAAACAAACACGGAAGGTACAAAAATAGTAGTAGTTGATAAAATGGTAAATCCATTTTCCAATGTAATTTCAGTTGTTTTATTAAAGAAATTGTGGTTATAAGGTTTGTAACACCAATTTCCTGTATTTGTTGCCAAACACGAGTCGGTGATGTTACCTAATTAAATTAAAAATCCATTTTTCCAACTTTTTAAAAAAAATCTGGCAGCCTGCACTGTCTTTTCTTAAAAAAATTTTATAAATTTTTTTAAGCTTCAAAACTTCCTTTGGAAAAATTCATAGTAAACTAGATTCATCAGGCTATCAATTCATATAAATTAGAGACCTTAACTCATGGCACACAAGTGCAGAAAATTCGTTAAATATGCACTACAATGCGGATCTGCTGTCTGAAAATTCTGACCTTGTATCGAATAAAAATTCATATATTTTGATATATAAATCGAAATCGGTCACCGTTTGTTTTAAAATAAACTAGACTCAATTTCCAGTTCATACATATAAGACTCATCATCTAAATCAATATGTGAAATTTATAACAATTTTTTAAAACCACTGTCTAGAGCAGAATTTCAAGACTGTTTTTATCCGTTTCAAAAATAAGTCTACTAAAATATTCATAAACCATTTTAAATAATCTAATAAATAATACTAGTCCATATTTTTAACCATAACCATAATAAAATGTAAAGTTAATAGAGTTTAGTTTACACAAAACTTAAGGATTTAATATTATACATGCCACCAACAATACGTTATATAGGATGTCAAAATAACTACTATGATAACCTGTAATAGTTGCTCGTCCAACTGCACCCGAGCTATGCTGCTTACCACCACTCCGTATTAACCTACATGTGCACATGTAAAATACACACGCTAAGTATAAACTTAGTGATGCATTATAAATAATCATAAAATAAGTATCAGAATAAATGAAAACATGGTTAAGCAAAATCATATCAAATCTTTCATATGCTTATAAACAATCACATATAAGAAATGGTGAATTTCATATACATTTACTTTATAATTAGCCCAAGAATTTGTATAAAAAGAAACTAAAGTATGCAAGGTCGGTACTCCTTGAGTACTAGTCACCGAAGTGACGATAACATATAGACACATAAAGTGCCGGAAACATATAGACACATAAGTGCCGAAAACATATAGATCCGATATACTGCAGTCCTTAACTGCTAGACCTCTAATGGCATGCCACTATACTGTAACTCTCTATCATAAACTTGGGCAAATAATTTCATATAATTGACTTGTAAATTATCATTTGATAAATGATTCATATATCACCATTATTCAATAATAACTTATCAAAATAAAACGTAATGGGGCAATTCATACCCTAGTATGTACTAACCTTGTTCCTTTGTCTGTGAATCATCATATAACTTATAGAAAAACCATTTTATCATTTTAATAAAATCAAATAAATAGAATTTATAAAAGTTTACTAAAATACATTTCAAAACATATAAATGCACCCACCTTATATGCCTCACTAATTACTTGTACCAAAATATGTCTACTCTGGGACGTTGTCTTTATTTTCTTGATTCGTTTCGATCTTGAACGTGCTCAGCTGCTTGTAATCAACCATTACGTAACACATACAATTAAATGTATATGTTAGATTACTAATCCACTAAGTACATTAATAGGAGAAAATTCATGAAAATTCCTTTAATGTACTACTAATAACATATCAATACTTTCTTCAATTAAATCTATCCCTCAACTTCCTCCATTTTTTCATTTATAATTATTAACTCAACTTTTGAATTTTTACAATTCACTCCCATTTCTAATAATGTAAATATTAAAATAAAGCTTAGGTGATAACAACCAACCTAAAGACTTTAAATTAACATTTCACAAAAATTTCCCCAATATTTCTTGTAATTACCGAAGGGTCCCTAAACTTTTCAACATTGGATTTTTACTTCAAACAACACTTCAAAGCATGTAGAATATTTATTCTTTCATGACCAACATCAAAATAAATCTTTACACTTCAACTCTAAATTTTCCATAATTGGCATAATGGTCCTTCATTCAATTTTCAATATTCCAAGTTCAACCAAGTATGAAAAATATCATTTCTAGTCCTTTCCAACATCAAAATAAATTTTAAGATAATTTCCCCTAATTTTCTTCAAAATTTCGAATTAGTCCTTAGATTTCTCCAAATAGGGATTTTTCATTCTAACATCAAAATTAAACTTCCATCATCAATAAAATGCTTCAAACATCATAATCTAACCATTTTCATCCTTATTTCACAAAACCCTAACAAATCCCTAAATTCAAGATTAGGGTTTATAACTTCCAGTATGAAATTAACTTGATTCAAGCAAAATTACACCTTTATAACATGAATTCTAACATAATCAAGCTTAATCCTTTCTTTAATCTTCAAACCCTATTTTCTCTCTCTTCAAGAATATAAACAATTCTTTATAACCCTATGTAAAATTGCTATCAACATGTAGAGAATGAAGAGAAAATCATTTTATCTAACTTAAGCAAAATCAAAATATAACTAGAAATGATCGAAATAATCAAAATTTGGAAAAACAAACCTTGTTCTTTTCTTCTCCCAAGCTCACAGCAATATGGCTGAAAATGGGATGATTTTTATCATCTTTTATCCTTATTAATACACTTGTAAAGTGTATTTGAATATAAAATTCAAATAATGCCAAATTACAAATTTAGCCTCCAACTAAATCTTTAATTTCTAGTTTGCCATTCTAGTTCAATTCCAATCAGCTACTATTCATTTTCCATGTAACAATATCCAAAATTCCATTCATGTCCCCCTTTAAGTGAAAAGACCAAAATACCCATCACTATTTAACTTTTCCACAAATTTGCCATTTTACCACCTATATAAATACTAAATAGAATCGAATCTAAATCAATTAAAAACAATTCAAAACTTCAATGTCATGTTTATTGGGTCTTCCCAAGACTTCCTTCAAATTTCCATAACATTCCGAGCTCGACTGATCATCCGAATTCCATTTAAACTATAACCGTAATTTCCCAATAATAGAAACATCAGATCAAACCATAATTTTTATATTCGATCCACAACCTTAGGTGATCTATTTATTTATAGAATAAAAATAATTATTGGGAAAATTACCATGTTGGTCCTTGAACTTTTCTCAACTTTTCACTTTAGCCACTAAACTTTAAAATTTTACGTTTTAGTTACTGAACTAAAACCTCCAACTTTTAATTCTTTATGATTTGGTCACTAGCCAAATATTGGGGTATTACAAGTTTGTTAAGTTTTCTTAGCAAATGTAGTGGATACTCGGGCTATTAAAGTTAAATTGGAAAATAACTCAACTGTCCAAAAATATCCGAATGAATTCCCATATGGGTTACTCGAAATTACCTCTACATTGAGAGGTGAAATTCAAAATAAAGATGTTACCAGGCATTGTGCCTAAATTAATGGCCCCATATAAAATGGCTTCGACCGAAATTCGAAATTTAAAGGTACAAGTGTAAGGAATGTTAACTAACGATACTCCGATCGGAGATTGGTTTCGGAAAACATAGATGCACGTTGGGGTGCACCAGTGTATTTGTGAAAAAGAAATATTGATCTATGTGATTAATTATAGATTTCTGTCAGCTAAATAAGGTGACGGTAAAGAATAAATATCTTCTTTCGAGGACTGGTGATCTTATTGATCAGTTAAAACGTGCATCTATGTTTTCCGAAACCAATCTCCGATCGGAGTATCGTTAGTTAAAGACCAAGGAAGAAGATGTTCTAAAGATAGTTTTTAGAACTCGATATGAATACTATGAGTTCGTGATGATACCTACGACATTTACAAGCCTAATGAACCAAGTATTCTAATTTTGCTTGGACCAATTTTTGGTAGAGTTCATTAAGTATATTTTGGTCTATTATAAGGAAAAAGGAATAACAAGATGCCCATTTTTGCATTGTTCTTCAGACCTTTTGAGAAAAGAAGCTATATGCTAATTTGTTAAAGTGTGAATTTGGTTGTCAAAAGCTGTTTTATTAGTTATATGGATTTGGCAGTGGGAATAGAAAGTACAAATTATAGTTGAATGGAAACCTCTGAAGAATGTTTTAGAGGCTCAGAATTTCTTGATGATTGCCTCCTCATTGACCAAGCTATTGAGGAAAGAAATGTCATTCAGTTGAACAGATCAATGCTAAGAAATCTTTGAGACATTAAAGGAGATCTTAATAAAAGCCACAATACAGTACAACCTGAATCGGGTAAAGATTATGTGGTGTATAGCGATGCTTCTCATAACGGTTTGGGATGCGTACTTATGCAAGAAGGAAGTAATACTCTATGCTTAAGACAACTTAAGATATATGAGAGAAATTATTTTATTTAGGATTTGGAGCTAGCAATGGTTGTATTTGCTTTAAAATATATAGAATCATTATTTATACAGTGAACGATGCTATATTTATATAGGTTATAAAAGTTTAAAGTATATGCTTACTAAAGAAGAGTTAAACTTGACACAAAGAAGTTGGATTGAGCTTTTTAAGAATTATGATATGGTCATTGACTATCATCCAGAAAAAGCTAATGTGGTAGCTGACACTCTCAGTCAAAAGACAATTGTTGCCTTAAGAGCTATGAATGCAAGATTGACATTAAAAGAAGATGATGTTTTGATTGTCAAGTTAAGAATAAAATTTACCATATTGGATTAAATAAGATATATTTAAAGAAATGATGAGAAATGTTGTCAAGGTTCAAACAAGTGGAAAAGAGTGAAACTGAAAACTTGGAAGTTAGGGTTGATAGATATTTGTATTATCAAGGAAGAATTTCTATCTCGATGATGGAAACTATATGTTGATCCTGAAAGAAAATATATTTAATGTGAAGTTAAGGATAAAGTAGTCCTTAAAAGTTTCACCTTGGAAGAAGGTGTTATGGTTTAGAGAAAAAGAAAAATTAAGTTTAAGATTTGTTGGGCTATAAGGAATCGTGAAAGGAGTTAGTCTGATAGTTAAGCTTAATAGCTAGCTTTATCTTTGGAATTGGAGAATATTCATAATGTATCGATGCTCAGGAAGTATTGATTAGACCCCTCACATGTTGTTACTCCGGAGAAAATAAAGATTCACCCGGATTTAAGCTATAAAAAAGAACTTGTAAAGATCCTAGCACATGGAGTCAAAGAACTAAGAAAAACAAGACAATCCCGTTTGTTAAAGTTCTTTGACAAAAATCACAAGGTTAAGAAAACAATTTGAGAGAAAGAAGAAGAAAATATAAGAAAATAGTTTTCTCACCTTTTGAATCAAGCGCCTATTGAAAATTCGAGGACGAATTTTCTTAAGGGGGAGAGAATTGTAATACCCCAAAATTTACTAAGTTTATTAAGGGTCATTTAGTACTAAGATAATAGCTTAAAAGCTAACTTAGTGACTAAAATGACGAAAATGCAAAAGTTAGGATTTCTTTAATTATGGGTTTTGGAAAGGAAATTTCTATGGTTTAAAGGTCTCATGTGATAGATAGCCAATTGAATAAGGTATTCTTAAAGTTTGGTTGAATTCCAATAAAAAATGGAATGGGAATTGAAGTTTAAAAAGTTAGTGACTAAAATATAAATTTTGAAAATTTTATGGCTAAAGTATAAACTTTGGAAAAGTTTTGGGACTAAAGTTGTAATTCCCTAAAAGTTAAGGGTTTTTATTTCATAAATAAATAGATCACCTAAGGGTGTGAATTGAATGTGGAATTATTGGTTCGATCTGATACTTCGATTATTGAGAAAATCGCAGTTAAAGTTTAAGTAGAATTCGGATACCCGGATCGAATTGGAAAATTTTGAAAATTTTCCATATGATAGAGAAAGGTTATAAAAGTCATTTCCAGGTGTTGGAAATATTTTTAGTTTGATTCAAGATGAATCCTACAGTTTATTTCTGAGTAAATGATTATTTATCGGTATATTGGATCGAATGGAAATTTTGGAGACTGGCCCAAAAGCTATGGAAAAGTCATAAAATGTTATTTTATGAATATTTTATCATGTTTGGTTGAATTCTAACTAGATTTAGTTAGATCTTAATGGAATGGCAATTTGGAAACAAGCTAGTAAATAAAGACTAGTTAGAGGGCAAATTGGTCATTTGGCCCCAATGACAATTTTGAAATATTTAAAAAGTTATAAGAGCAATTTTGGAAAGAGGAAATGGAAGATTAAATCTTGGCCCTTAATTGATGATAAAATCAATCTCAACCATTGGATAAAAAAGCAAAATTGTAATTTCAATATTAAATGAATTTAATATTCATTTAATAGATATATGTGTAAAATAATGGTAAAAAGATGAACAAATGTTCATCTTTTCCAGCAACAAACGTGAGGGCTAGGGAAAGAAAGAGAAAATTTTTTCCAAGCTCGATTCAAGCCTCGAAACTCGGTTTTCAGGTAATCTTTTTAACTACAAAGTTGTTCTACTCTTCAAGCTCTATCTTTTGATATAAATAATTCATGGAATCCATGCTTTATTGATGAGAATTTACATGAGAAAGAAATTAGGGTTTATGATCAAATTGGGGCTTTTGAGATTTTATGATTCAATGATTGAATTCAAGTTGAAATCAAGCTAGTATGATGTTAAAATCATGATATTGAGTTGGGATTTAAGTTTTACATGTTTTGATTATTATGAAAAGGATTATGGTTTATGGATTCAAGTTTAATTTAGGGTTTGTGATGTTGGGTTAATGATCTAGTAAGCTTGAATTGTTGTTTGGAAGCAAAACCCTAAGTTAAATTGTGTAGGGACCATTTCGGTAAATTGAAAAGTTGAAGGACCAAATCCAAATTTTTAGAATTTGGAGTGTATTTATGTTATTAATGAAGTTAGAATGCTAAATTGACGTTGAATTGAATTAGTGACGATTTTGACAAATTGTCAAAGTTAAGTGATCAAATCAAAATTGAAGTTTTGTATGGGGATTAAATCTGATTTTTAGTTGTAATGATGGAATTAAGGTAGTAATGTTGAATTAAGGACTAATTTGTAAAGTTAAGAAGCATGAATCCTTATCTTTGTATTTTAGTGACATTTCGGTAAATAGGGAAAATTAGGGAGAATTATTGTGAATAATTATTTGGTGAAGAATGTGATGATTCGGTGGTTTAAATCTAGTGATACATTAGTGCTTTGAATCAAGTAAGGGGACCAAATTGACAAATAGCAAAGTAAGAAGAAATTAGTATAAAGTTTGAAGTTATTTATGGAAGTTGTGTAGGAAAACTGGATTTGGCAGTAAGTTTGAAAATTCACCATAAATTCTACAAAATAGTTAGAAGGTGAATTTTATACCTATGTA
Source organism: Hibiscus mutabilis (assembly GCA_019671005.1). Lineage (NCBI taxonomy): Eukaryota > Viridiplantae > Streptophyta > Magnoliopsida > Malvales > Malvaceae > Hibiscus > Hibiscus mutabilis. The sequence continues at coordinate 5,783,697 of CM033737.1, read as the reverse complement.
AATATTTGTTCGTCTAGTTTCGTGTCCAACAAACGGAAACTGATTTCGAGTTCTGAGTAAAAAGATATGAATTTTTAAGTGATGAAAGGTCAGAAAACAGTATAGCAGGCTGTTCCAAAATTCAATACTGGAAATTGACTTTGAAAATTCGCCATAAATCGTACAAGTTGAATTTGGGCTATTAATTTATATGGTTGAAAAGCTTATTAAATCTAGTTTCTTTTAGAACAAAAGGAATCAAATTCCAAGTTGTATATTATTTTATATAAATATTTCTTTGAAGGTAGTGCAATCTGCCAGAAAATGAGAATTGATACACTTTGTATCTAAGGTTGATTAGTAAGCTTGAAAAGGGTTAATGGAAGTTCAAATTGATCACTAAGGACCATAATGAGTTTTTGAACAATACAAGGAAGAAAGGAAAACGTTTGGAAATATTTATATTCGAATAATTATATTGGACAATATGTCTAAGATATTGTTAGATTGGGATCTAACAAATATTTTACTTATTTGAATTATGAAGTTAAGTTCAAATCAAGGGAGATTCGAGGTACGATGAAGGAAATGATCAAAGAGGACTTAGTGAAGCATACTAATAAATGGCCTAGGTGAGTGCAATGCATACATAACATTATACATGGATGTTTCATACATCACCGGTAGGACTTGCGATGAGTCTACCTGATTTATATATTGTCATGATAATTATGTCATTATTCATATATTTGACATATTTTAAATATGTCAAAGGTTGAAAATAAATGCATTGATCACTAGTTATTGATGATGGTATAATATGAATGTTATTTTGGTTATGAACTGTTAAATGTTGATATATATTGATATATGTTGCCATTAATGACTTAAATGATGAAGTAAAGCCCAATGTTTGATATAGAGGTTCGATGGTATAGTTGGATATCCATATGGTCATAAACAGCTGTATAAATATTCTAATCACTTCGGTGCAATATTCATAAATACTCATTGAGGGTATACTCATGCAAGGTTTGGGTATACGGAAACACTTAGGGTGTTAAGAACTACGGTGCAATTTTATTAATACTCAATGAGGGTATACTCATGCAAGGTTTGGGTATACGGAAGCACTTAGGGTGCTAAGCACTACGGTACAAATAATATACATACTCAAGAAAGGTTGGGTATAGGGGGATGACTCGTGTACATAGAATCTCTTAATTCCATACCTTGGGCTAAATAAATTGAAAAGAATAAATAAAAAGAAACAGGAAGATAAGCTTGAAAGCTTGCAGATAGAAATGGAAGGAGGTATTGGTAAGCATTGAAAGCTTATAAATGGAAATGGCAACGGTATTGGTAAGATCTAATCTTATCACTTTGATATACATATTTATTTATGTTAACGAGCATGTAATTGTAAGGTGATCATATGCATTGTTAATCATTAATATTGGTATTATTACAATTGCACTTGAATTCGAATTATTGCCTTACTAAGTAAGTACTTAGCGTGTAACTGTTTTACACGTAGGAAAGAAGAAGTGGTTGAAGTAACGAGCATAAACGGACATCATCAATCAATAACAGGTACATCAGTATCAATAAGATATCTTTTGACACTGTTTGATATTTACTAGTTGGCATGTATATTAAAATGATATGACTGCTCTGATAGAATTTGTATTTTATTTGGTATCTGGATGAATTTTTTAATTAGGCAGTTTTACTAATTATATAAAGAAAAATTAAATTGATAAGATGTTGCCTGAAAATAAACTCGATTTGATGAGGAAAATATTATGTTTAAACTTTACGTGATTAACTAGATTTGTAATTAAAAAGTAAATATATTGTAATATTTTTAAAGAAACAAAATTTTATCGAATTACAAATATAGAGGGTTTTACGAATGTTTTGTGATACCTCTAACTCGTATTCAGTGATGGATACGGGAAAGGGGTGTTACAAAACGGACATAAAAATTTGTTCATACTCGTTTATTTAGCTTAATAAATGAGCGTTATACGAACAATTCAATAATAACTGGTCGAACACTCTGTTCATTTACACCTCTAGGTTTAACTAAAGAAGAATGAGCATGCATCCTCAAATTCTTTGGTCCAATAACAATTTAGGTCCTTATAAATTTGAATATTAGACAAATTAGGCCTTGCCCCATGAATTTTGATTTTAAATACGTAATATGCCCTTACATTTTTTAAATTCAATCCTTTAACCCCTGTCAATATTCGATCCTGACTTCGCCCTTGTTGTTATAAAAAAAATTTAGGCTCGAAATCCTTCAACCATTTGTGTTTGCCAAGTGGTGAAGAAGTCGATTTTTGGGTGTATGTGGTGGAAGCAAAAATATAGACAATGAGCAGAATGATTTAGAGTGGTTCGAGCTTCTAACTAAGCTCTACATCAACTACCTTAGCTTCCCCACTAAGGATTTTCCAAATCCACTAAGATTTCTTCCCCTTTTAACAAGGCTTAGGAGGCAACCTTTACAACCTAGACTCAATTACCAAGTCTAGCATCCAAAGCTTATAACCCAAGCTTTGGGAATCCTCTCAAACAAAAGAAATAAAGCAAACAAGAAATCCTCTCTACGAGGTATGCGTTTACACTCTTTAAGTACTCACCCAAATCCTAAAACACTTGAGCATACATTGCCAATTTAGCTCACAAGTGTTGTCTATACAAAGAATGTGAATTTAAACTTTAAGACAATTTGACATCATAAAGTTGTTGGCATTGAGATCATTGGTTGTTGCTGAAGCTTGAATGTCCCTTTTATACTCTCAATTGAGTTCTTAGCCGTTGGAGACCGTTGGGATTGAATTGGAGCCGTTGGAGACTAAATTTCCCAAAATAAATGCAGTTCTACAACCTTCTGTATCGGTACGCGTGTACCTGTATCGATACAAGTACTATCTGTTACGCCCATTCTGGCTGCCCGTATCGAAACGTCTAGGACCGTATTGGTATTCCTTACCCCGTTTCGGTACACCCTGCAATTTAAAAGACCGTTGGGAATTAGCCGTTGGGGGTGGTTGAAAACAAGATCGGTACGCGTATAAGCGTATCGGTACGGTTCTTCAGTTCTAGAAAATTTTTGTAGCTGAAACCCTTGGACCGTATCGATATGGGGTATACCGTATTGGTACGCCTGTGTTGAAAACAATATTTTGGCTGCTTTAAAACGTTTAAAATCATTTCCAAAAACTTCTCAAACTTATTTTCAAGTTGTTTGGACTTAAAAGCATTTTTGAAATCTTTTCAAATTAGTCAAAAACTATTTTTCAATTATTATATCAAAACAAATATCCTAACAATCTCCCCCTTTTTGATATAATAAAATCAACTTGAAAAAATTATTTTTGAGATTCTCCCCCTTAGTAAAAATGAAATATGAATAAGAGATTAATTTGTTAAAATCTTATATGCTCCCCCTTATTCATTTGAAAAGTTAATTTTTCAAAACATTCTCCCCCTTTTTTATATCAAAAATGTTAAAAGTTTTAAAGTCCAATAAAAAAGGAGAGAAGAAAAAAAATTGACAAAAATAAGAGTTTTGTTCAAAATTGGCTCCCCTTACTAAGCAACATTCAAATGTTAGTCCAACAATTATGATAACACAAGTTGAATTAGAATAAATAGATCGAATAAAAACAACTATAATTCAACTAATTTTACCACACTTGAACCAAAGGTAGGATGTGAAGCCTTCCTTCTTCAAGTGTTCTACCTTGTGGGCATAGAGCTCCCCCTTAATTTTTGGTATCTAAATTGCTTTGGATCCATAGGCATTAGTAGCACATAATTTAGTCCCCTTAGGAATCCATTTGTCAATTTCATCCTTTTTTGTTGAAGTAATTAGTCCTTTAGGGACCCAAATACTTCTAAAACATTTTCCTTTAATAAATCTAGGGGCACTAGATTGTCTTACATAAAAATTTGATTTTCCTAAATTGTTTTTCTTTTCAAGCTCTTTGAAAATCAAATCTTTTTCTTTCCTAAGACCATCCACTTTCTTTTGATGATCTTTTTCTTTCTTTTGAAGCAAATTTTGTAAATCTAAAACTTTAAGTTCAAAATCCTTTAGTTTTGCTTCAAATTCCAAATTGGTTTTCCCAAGCAAATCATTTTCATTTTTCAATTTAGAAATCAACTTTTTGTTATTAGAAAATGAGGCTTTAAACTCCAAAACCAATTTGTCATATGCATCTTGCAACTCATCTAATGTATATGAATTTGAATTTGAACAAGATGAGTTTGAAGTTACCTCCCCCTCATTGAGGGCCATTAAGCATAAGTGGGTTATTTCATCTACATTGGTGGAGTCTTCATCGCTCCATGTTGCCAAACATGCTTTCTTTGATGATGATGATCCCTTTATGTTGAAGCGAGGACAATCAAATTTGTTGTGCCTCGATTTCTTGCACTTGGAGAACTTGGGGGGTCCACCATCTTTTTCTTCTTCGATTCATGTTTTGAGTATTCTATATTGCTCTTCATGAATCGAGTAAATTCCTTGAAGAGATAGTCATCTCTTCATCTTCACTTTCCTCCTCACTTGATTATTCTTGTTGGCTTGTGGAGGATTATAGAGCAATGATATTGACATTGATTCCTTGCTCTTGGATTATCTTCTCCTTCTCCCTTTTTAAGGGTAGAGACATTATTTTATAGGTGAGAAGAGATCCTATGAGCTCTTCAAGCTTGAGCTTCTTCAAGTCTTTGACTTCAATAATGGTCGTTTTCTTGCTCTCCCATGATTAGGGAAATGAATAAATCAACTTCCGAACGAGTTTGTCTTCCAAAATCTCCTCTCCAAGTCCTTTTAGCTTGTTGAAGATCGTGAAGAACCGGTCAAACATACTCTTGATGTCTTCATATGGGTTCATCTTGAAGTTTTTATATTCGAGGTTGAGTAGGCCGATCTTTGTCTCCTTCACCTCATTTGTCCCTTCATGGATAGCTTCAAGTTTGTCACATAACTCCTTGGCACTCTCACAAGAAGATACTTTGGCATATTCATCCGGTCCCAAAGCACAAAATAGAATGTGCAAGGCCTTGCAATTGAGCTCTATCTTCTTGCGATCTTTCGCGCTCCATTCTGCCTTGCTTCGTTGAGGCACATATGGACCATCTTCAATTATGTCCCAAAGACGGTAGTCTTTGCTCTTTATGAAAAACATCATTCTATTCTTCTAACAAGCATAATGATCATCGTTGAAGAAGGGTGGCTTGTTGATGGATAGCGCCATGCAAGTCGGTTGATTTGTTTATTAGTCGAGCTTGCTGGATCGCCTCAATAGGATGTTAATCCCTCTCAATTGAGCCTCGCTCTGATACCAATTGTTGGGCTCAAAATCTTTCAACCGTTTGTGTTTGCCAAGTGGTAGAGAAGTCAATTTTTGGGTGTATGTGGTGGAAGCAAAAATATAGACAATGAACAAAATGATTTAGAGTGGTTCAAGCTTCTAACTAAGCTCTACATTCACTACCTTAGCTTCTCCACTAAGGATTTCCCAAATCCACTAAGACTTCTTCCCCTTTTAACAAGGCATAGGAGGCAACCTTTACAACCTAGACTCAATTACCAAGTTTAGCATCCAAAGCTTACAACCCAAGCTTTGGGAATCCTCTCAAACAAAAGAAATAAAATAAACAAGAAATCCTCTCTACAAGGTATGCGTTTGCACTCTTTAAGCACTCACCCAAATCCTAAAACACTTGAGCATACATTAACAATTTAGCTCACAAGTGTTGTCTATACAAAGAATGAGAATTTAAGCTCTAAGACAATTTGACATCATAATGTTGTTGGCATTGAGATAATTGGTTGTTGTTGAAGCTTGAAGGTCCCTTTTATACTCCTAATTGAGTTCCTAGCCGTTGGAGACTGTTGGGATTGAATTGGAGCCGTTGAAGAGTAAGTTTCCCGCAATAAATGCAGTTCTGCAACCTTTCGTATCGGTACGCGTGTACCTGTATCGATACAAGTACTAGCTGTTATGCCCATTCTGGCTGCCCGTATCGAAACGTCTAGGACCGTATCGGTACGCCTTACCCCGTTTCGATATGCCATGCAATTTAAAAGACCGTTGGAAAATAGTCGTTGGGGATGGTTGAAAATAGGATCGGTACGCGTATAAGCGTATCGGTACGATCCTATCCGTATCGATACGCCTAGGGGCGTATCTGTACGGTTTTTTAGTTCTGGAAAATTTATGTAGCTGAAACCCTTGGACCGTATCGATACGAGGTATACCGTATCGGTACGCCTGTGTTGAAAATAATATTTTGGTTGCTTTAAAACGTTTAAAATCATTTCCAAAAACTTCTCAAAACTTCTCAAACTTATCTTCAAGTTGTTTGGACTTAAAAGCATTTTTGAAATCTTTTCAAATTAGTCCAAAACTATTTTTCAATTATTATATCAAAACAAATATCCTAACAAAAACAAGTGGGATAAAAATGATGGCAGTGTAAAAAAATTAAGTAAATAAAATGTGTAAAAATAATTTAGTTTCCTAAAATTTAAAAAGTTCATACCTTAAGATTTTTATAATAAAACCTATAATCAATTAAAAAAACGTATAAAGAAATTTTTCTTGGAACATAAACAAAATTCCATAGAGTTATTATAAACATAATAACTTTAGGAAAAAACTTCGATACACATGCCGTGTAAACTTTAGTTTACACGTGCCTTTTAATTTTAGGGGTTAGGGTTTTAGTTAGGGTTTAAGGTTTAGGGGTTTAGGTTGTAGGGTTTAGAATTTAAGGTTAGTGTTTAGAATTTAGTGTATAGGGTTTAAGGTTTGGGGTTTAGTTTTTTAGGGTTAGAGTTAAGAATTTAGGATTTGGGTTTTTATAGTGTAAATACATAAGCTTGTGTAAAAGTAATTTTACACAGCTTGTGTATCAAAGTTTTACCCATAACTTTAACCCATAGCTTTTAATGGAGTCATTCAAATTTCCTTACTTAAATTATTATAAACATTAGTTTTTAAGAAGACTTGTTACTTTATCATTAATTTCCTTTTATGTTTCGCATTAATTAAGCACTTTAATAACACCATTCAATTAATTACAATAATGAAATTTAATAAAAAAAATGTTGATGAGTACATATAATTAATGCCATGTTAATCATCATTAAATTTGTTTTTGTAAATATTAAGTTTAGTCATTGTCAATTGAGTATACATACATCCATGTGAAAAGTAATATATATTGTATAATTAATGTCTTGTAATAATCTTAAATTTTTTTCTTAAATATTAAGTTTAATAATTGTCAGTTGAATATGCATCAATATGAAAATAATATCATATTCATAATAAATAAATCATGTTAATTAAAAACTAAATGTGTTATTTAACCTAATCTAATATAGTATATATTATAAAACAAGGTAGAGCCATGCATGCCATCAATACTTACATAGATGGGTTGTTTATCGGTTAAATATATATTTTGGTATCTAAATTTGGTTTTAAAAATTCAATTTGGGTCTAAATAGGTATCTAAATTTGACTTTAAAGTTAAATTCAGTACATATTTTTGTCTAATTAAGTATTAAAGCTCGTCTTTTTGGTTCAAATTGGTATTTAAGTTAAGCTATATGTTCCAAACTAGTACTTTAGTTAAATTTTATTTGAACAACAAAGTCAAATTTATGTATCAATTTAAACCAAATGGCACACCAAATCATGACACATGACAAATTTATTTTGACCAAAAAATTTAAATACCAAACTAAACATTGAAGTCAAGTTCAAGTGACAAATATATATTTTCCTTATTAATTTGAGAAGTACACAAACATTTACCTAAAAAATAAAAGTAAACATTTTTTTTAATTAAAACAATTTTATATGATTAACTATTTTTTATACAAACTCACACAACCACAAGCTTCAACACCACATTGATAGAGATGGAGAAATTATATTATGAGTCATTTCTACTACGTAATCTATGAGAACAACCAATCAAATGCATTCATTTCATTAATTTTTCCATCTCATCTTTTTACCAAATAAATCTTCACTAATATTTACTGTAAATTAAATTTAAAGACAATTTTTACCAAGTGAAAATTTACTTGGTAAAAAGATGAGATAAAAAAATTAATGAAATGAATACATTTAATTGGTTAGTCCCATGAATGACGTAGTGAGAATGAACCATAATATAATTTCTCCTAGAGATGAGATCAATTCGGTCAGGATAATTAAATTTTTTTGAATTTATTTGAATCAATTAGTTCTCGACTTTTCTATATTATTTTTTCCACCTTTATACTTTTTTTTGATAAAACTATTCTTTTTTTTACATTTACTTGGTAAATTTTCAAAGTCTTTTTTATTTGAACAAAAAAGTCAAAGCCTTGTATGTAAATATTTCTACAAAATAACTTAGAAGGGAGCCTCCAGTGATTCATCCCAAACTTCTGCACTTCCATTAGAGGCATCTTCTACATCGTCTTCCATTGAAAGCCTAATATATTCTCTATGTGCAAATCGGTCCCACTCTGTCAATGTAGGGTTCTCACGCTCCTGTTTGTTCCGACATAAACAAGGCTGTTATCCAAAACTTGCATACAAGTATGATGGTATACAGTTCCTGGTAATGGTAATATTAAAGAAGAGTTAAAAGTATTGCATGTACCTGACGTATTTGGAATGGGTCACGAGTCTCAAAGGCCATGAATTTGTTAAGATTAAAAAGGATATTGAAAACACTTCCAGACAGTTTAGAACCTTTCAGGTCACGCAATGTGATATACCTCTCATCCTGCAAATAAGAAGCTTCCATTGCTGAACATGTAAAACAATCAATCTTAATTTGCAGTGTATTTAGGAAGGAGCACTCAACGGACATCCGGTTCCTAAAAGCCCAAACCAACATATGGTAAAAGCAGTTCACAATATAATTAGTTCATTAGATCACACTAAATGATCTATTACGAAGCATCCATGAAATACCTACTTCCAGAGGAACATGAGCAGAGATTAAACTCAATTTGCCAGAAACTTGCCATCTAGACAGTTGTATCATACCAACAGAAATCCCCAAGTTTGAAATCACAAGCAGATCTTAGCACAAAATTAGCACTATGATTCATTTTCCATGAGCCCACTCCAATAGGCACCATATTAATCAGACAAGGAAATAAATAGAGAGAGAATAAAATGGCGAACCTCTGGTTTAATCATGTCAATTATTTGACATAAGATGTCCTCAAAGAGCACAGGCTCCTGTGCCAAGCATTCCATTCGATGCAACTGCTCCTCATAAAAGAATTGCATTTCATTACGTGTTAGAATTCCATTGCCATCCAAATCTATACACTTGAACCTAAAAAAAAAAAAAAAAACATTGAAAAAACTAGACAATAATAATAATAAATACTTGGAACTCAATCTTAATGTGATCATCCAGAAGCTGCAGCCCATCAAAACACTCTGCTACTTTTCATCCTCAGACAGAAGCAGCAGAAAATATTAAGGAATATTTATATTTTATAAAGATGGTAATGAATTATTTACATCAGTTATATTTTGTTTGATCGAGACTAATTTCCCAATCAGTAGCTTATGACAATATTTTCAGAATTTTAGACAAGTAATGTGAAAAAAAAATGCCTTTTCAAATATTTTGGGGCATTTTCAAACAAGTGAATTTATACGATAAGTATATTTTCTTCAACACTAAGAAGATAAACTTCAAAATAGATAATCTGTAAACAAGATCAAACATAATACCCTTGACTCTACAGAGAAAGAGAACAAACATACCAATACTCAAGACTCGGCTCGGACGACTTGTCCTCCTCTGCAAGGATAAAATAAACAAAGTCTTCATACCCCATCTTTCCTTCAAACTTACTGGTAAACTTTCTTGGAACCTAAGATGGTATGGGAACAAAACATGAGTGGAAGTTCCAAATTTGTGAATAGATTTAAGTCAATCAATGAAACAGAAAAAGTGATTGAAAAGGAAAGTGGAATAGACAAAGTTCAAGTAAATGAAAAGCTTCTTCTGCATATAGAATGTGGTTTTGACCAAGGAACAAAAATGCCATCTGACTAAGACAAACCTGAGAAAATATCCTATCAACAATCCGGTAGGTAAGCGCATGGTTACCATATCTTATAAGGTTTTCCTTATTGATCAAGAAATCATGATCTGAATCCAGCTCCCAAAACTTGCAGTATATCACATAAAAGTGCTCATATGAAAAATACCTGTACATATATAAAAGAAGAAAGAAAGATTGAAATGTGAAAATAATTTGTATCAGACGGAATGTAATAAGCATGCATGAAGAAATTATACAAACTTATTCCAAGCCAAGTCCCTACCTCAAAACTTTATTAATGTCATCTTCCTCATCAGCATGTAGCATGGCATCAATCAAGTTTCCGCGTTTCAACTCCCTAAGAGTGAGGTGACCATTCTGAGATCTATTTATGTAGTAAAATATTCTGTATATTACAGTTTCAGCTGGCCATGTGAAACAAAAGTTATGTTAACAAGCAACGTCAGATAAAATGAGCAACATATTTGGCAACAATAGAGACAAACTAGACTTGCAAACAATTGAAAAAACAGATATTGTTTGAGCAACAGTAAACAGCATATATAATGGGCAAGGGCCCGGCATGTTAAGACAGATATTGTTTAAGCTATGTGATTGATGTAACTTTCAGTCACACAATATACACAATATGTTTCTATGGCAACGCTCTCATATGCTCGTTAAATTGTCAATAATCAGTCCTAATATAATCAGAACAATATAAAATTACTCTGGATTAAATTAAAAAAAAAGGATTTGTTATAAGAACTCGTGCGAATTCAACATCCTAAACATATGCATTTTAGAAAATGGAAGCATAGCCATTGAAACTAAAGACTAGAATGAGAACTACACCGCCAATCATTCTTACTGAAGATAAGCGACCGGCACGCTAAACAAGAACGTGAATCCTGTTTTCTATGCACATTTCTTCCATCAACAGAAGTGCAAATTTCAACACTAGTTCATCAAAGAACAGGTTTGCATTCCAGCGTTATTAATATGCTATTTTCATTTTATTGATAGTTTTTAACATAGCTTTATACATTATCAAACATATTAGAGACAAAACTACTTCATCAATGAACCAGGGTGAACTGCATTCGTAGAAATTCCCATAAAAATAGATGCATTTGGATATGCAAGTTCAGATATCCAACAATTAGTGTAGGAGTTAGTTTGGAAGCAACTTATACAATGTTCAAATGCCTTAGACATTGTAAAAAGGGAGGGGGATATCGAAAAGTGAAAAAGCACCCAAAAAATAAAATAAAATGAGTAAACTGCCAAAGATATCAAACAGATCGAAAACAAACCATATCTTTCCTGAAACTCAGGTGTAGTCTGTAAGAATTCCAACCCTGGATGAGTTGCCAATAGTTCTCGGAGCACAGGTTTGAAGTCATCCTGTCAAATTGGAAAGTACAGAAGAAATTAAATTGAAACATATACTATTAGACTATCAACAAATATTGCTGTTGATTTAAGCCCTTGAAAATGCATAAAGACCTGAGTGAGGTATTTGAGATCTGGTTGCTTTAATATTGTATATACTTGGGTTGCTATATCCATGGTCAGCATGTTGCCCTCGACCCAATAATCAATAAATGCATCTCTGCAAGCAGTTCAGATAAAAATTCAGTAAAAGCTACAGTTCAAAATGAAGAAAATGATATCACAGCTGAAAAGCAATTACAAGGAGAGCACCAGCTTCTCATAATTTTCAAATAAATATCCTAGCAGTTTGAAAAAATATGATGGATCTGAGATATAAAATAGCCGTTCTACTTCCATGAACAAGAAAGTATACCTTGTAACTACACCAGTGCTATTAACATTAATTTTTCTGAAAAGTAATGAGGAGAAAAATGAAGGCAGTTTGCAGATTTCCTTGGTCACTAATTTGAATTCTGAAACGTATAGAAAATAAAAAATGAATATAAGATGAGTACCAGAAATATGTGTTAAAGAACACATGCATTTATCTTACCAAGCAGCTGCAGCCCGTCCTGATGTCCATAGAAGAACTGACTGATTCGGAACATGCATTGTTCTTTTAGATCATTTGCAGGCGGCCGGCCATTTTTGAAATAAAACTGGAGGTATTCTCAAGTACAAATGTAACAAGTTATAGTTATTTCAGAATAGAAAGGAAAACGGAGCAGATAAAAGTGATAAAACACAACCAAGAAATCAGGAAAAGAAAACTATAATATCAAATAAACAAGATCCAAACCTGCGGAATGAACTCTTTCACAGGTTCGCTAACTACTTTCAGTGGAGAACCCAGGTTTGAAGGACCAGCCCTTTGTTTTGTTATACGAGGGGAACCAGATACACTTCTTGGTGAAAGGGGAGGAGCACTGCCAGCAGGAAACAAGGAAGGTAGAGCACTGCTTGTTGCTGTACTTCCAGAGGAAACATTCAAGGGACTACGCGCCTTTGCATCATTAACCAATGATGTCACCTGGCAAAGTAACACAAGTTAAACAAAAGTCAATTCCACTCATAGGCTCAGAGGACATTTTAATAAATCACATGAATTCAAATATTCTGCTTTAAAGACAGGGTAAACATTCCATATATAAATACAAAAGAGACTAGGCTTCCTCTCATTCAAGAACTTGCAAAAAGATAATCTGGAATATTGTTACAACTGTTAAGCCTCCAACATAAAATCAATTTGTACATAAACACTACTGAATATAGATATCTGGAAAACTAAGTAACTAACAATCGGATGTCTATTATTCCTTTAACATCAATTGAATCCACTAAATTACCTAAATTTATTCTTGGTTCGCATACATATCTACAATGAACTAAATAAACTATGTAGAACCAAAATAATGTGTCATCAAATATATTTTAATTATCATACGCTTAAACTAATTATCTTTCCAAAAAATCACCATCAAATAATCAAGCAAAGAACTGATTGGAAAAATGCAAAGACAATAACTATTAATCATTTTCAATTCAAGATATAAAGAAATTAAATCAAACACTGCGAAGATTCGAAACTAGAAAACGAAAAGTACCAGCTTATAAGCATCGGGGAGCGATAGCCACTGTTCGAAAAGCTTTTGCGTGAATTCAGGATTGGATTGGAGAACAAACGGAGACATCTCCTGGAGATGCAATAGCTCCGGATCCAAACACGTTATATCTCCAACAGAAACAGCCTCCATTTTCGTTTCTTCGCATAACCAAACTCAGCTTAAACAAAGTTTCCACACAGATCAGCTATAATCAGCTTCAAAATAATAAAACCAACATATCTAGCCTTAGAAACTTATATTTTTAGCAAGTAATTAATAAAACGTGAATGAGAAACTTCGATTTTGAGCTGGGAAACAATTGGAAACCCTAGATCTCCATGGAAACAGGGAAACCGAGCTACGCGATTATCCTTATTTTTTCCCCCCTTTTTGACGTTAACAAGTGAGTGATTTGGGACGAAAAAAGAAAGTGATTTACAATTTTTTATAAAAAAAATTAAGAGATGGAGAGAGATTCAAGAGGTAAATCAGCTAAGAAATTAAACATCTAAGAAGAAGAAAACGAGTTTTTACTTGAAAGAAAAAGAGTTTACTGATTTTCTCGAGAAAAATTAAAATAATTCAGTGGATCCACGTGGCCATACGGGGAAGGACACCTCTTCAAGGATCAGCCTTTCTGTGCAATCCTCCAATAAAACTAGGTCTGTAATAAAAGTTTTTAGATCTAATTTACACAAAATTATTATTTAATTTTATTTAATTATCTCGAAAAATTATTCAATTAAATATAATTTAAGATTATGTTCCAATATATTTATATTTTTTATTCTTTTAATAATGTATACACATTGGATACATAATTATTCAAACTCAAGTCTTATAAAATATATCTTTTTCACTAGAATTATTGAACCGGTTGTTGGATTAAAAATTAATAAAGTTTTAACGGGCCATAGTTAATACTTTATTTTTTTTGAGATTCTAGGTTTGAATTTTAAATATATTTAATATAAAAATTCTATGTACTAGTAATGAAAATTTGATTTCCACAAGCGTCTGATTTTTATGGTTTAGATGTTAGGGTTAAGATTTGTGACTAAGTTTTAAAGTTTGAGAATAAATTTTATGATTTAAAGGCTAGAGTTTATGGTTTAAAATTTAAGGGATAGACTTTAAGGCCCATAAGCTTACTTGTGAAAATAAAAATTCTACAAGCGGTGCATCAAATAATTACTCTTATAAAAAAGATTATTATCATGTATAGGGGTGGGCAAAACTTGACTCAAAAAAATTTATTCGACTTGACTCGATACGAAAAAATTGACTCATTTTGACTCGACTCATAATTTCATAAACTCGAATCGACTCAAAAAAATTTCAAATAAAGCTTGAGTTATAAAATTAAAATTCAAATAACTCGAATTTTTTTAGTAATTAATTGATCATTTGTAACACCCTGAAAACCAGTCTAGTTGGAATTGAATTTTGACGATCAGAACCCTATACTGAAAAGGTCCAAATATTACATTGACCTTGACTGTATGGTCAATTACATTAATATTGGACTCTAATTGAGTTAAGTTATTGTTTAAGGACCTTATTGAAATTATAGAAAACTATTTAGTGAGTAAATTGTAAAAATTAAAAATTGAGGGCAAAAGTGTAAAATTTGAAAAGTTGAGGGACTGCCCTTGTAGTTATCCAATTTTGGGATGAATCACCTTCTAACTTGCCACCCACGTTATGTCGGCTTTCTTTTGTCAAAAAAATTATAATTTGATGGGTAGTCTTGAATGGATAAAAAGAAAAGAAAATAAATAAGTAATAAAATATAGATTGTCCTTTGGGAGAGGAAAGCCAACCGGCTATTCCTTGTCTTAAAGGATTAAAAGTTTCAGAAGGATATTTTTTAATCCTTTAGTAGTTCATCGAAGTCACCATCATCACCAATCTTCATCATCTTCTTCCTTCAAGCAAGCACCTCCATACCTTTAAGCTAGCACCTCTATTGTTGAATTTTTTAAGATCCAAGTTTACTTTGATCTATTGATTCTATCGTGTAGCCATCGATTTGTTAAGCTAAAACCCTCAAACGATTGATCGATTCCATGGATCATTGAGGTTTAATTTTGAGTTGAAGCTATTAAGCACCTAAGTTAAACCCATGATCATCAAGACTTTAATATATGGATATCTAATAGCTAATAGCTATTTCAAGCTTAACAATTAACTTCGATATCATTGTATCAATGTTGACACTTCCTATTGTTTTACCTAGCTCAAAGTTGGAGAAAGAAGTTCTATCATCTACATCAAAAGTTAAGAACAAGGAAATGGTCATCCGAGAGCCTTAGAAGCTTCAAAAAGCAAGGTGAGTGTAGCCTGAGTATCGAGAATAGGTTAAGTCCCTTTCCTGATTTTATTAATAATGATTTTTGCATATCCAACCTTCTGTAAAAGGATATTGCATCGAACTTCTTTGGAGGCTTCAATGGTAAGCATCGGTAAGCTATTGTATCGAACATTGACCATAGGATCATTATTGTTATTGTCATCATTGTAATATTGATACATAGAGATATTGACTATCGAGTACTGAAAGTATCATTGTCATAGCCATTGGATATTGAAATAGGCAATGATATTGTTATCTAAACATTGATCATTGATATTGTTATCGAAACATTGATGCTATTGAAACATCAACATCGATATTGTTATTGAACCTTGGATTCAAAAGGACATTGGATACAATTGGCATGCCATAGAATTTATGAGCTCATTAGTACAGGTGGACTACAATCCTTAAGCTACGACCTTTATTGTGGCGAGGCGAAGGGATTAGACCATTCATTGATTTGGCGGGGCGTAGGAATTCACGTATCCACTATCTTGAATCGATCTAAGGAATATTATTGAAAATAATATTATTGCCATTGAACATCATCTATAGCATTGTTATTGACAAACATAATTTGGAATGCATCTCATTGTTATTGTTTATGATTCCTCACTAGGCAAGTATGCCTAATGCATTTTATCTCGTCCATTTCAGGTTAAAGAAGTCATCGTTGCGAGATCGAGAAGGTTAAAAGATTTTGGCAAGTCACAACAAGCATAGAGTAATGTTTATTATCCTTATAAACTCCTAGAATGGTTGTAAAGTAGTTAAACTAACCACTTATAACCCTTTTTGTTGTGTATAAGTTGCATATGGCATGTATAAGCTTAATAGGCCTAAAATGTTGTTTTGAAATTGGCTAAAGGTGGTAAAATATGCATATTTGGCCTAAGAAGGTAAAAACTCTTTAAATGGATTCATATGACTATGGAATTTGGCATGATAGTAGAATATGATTAATTAAACTTGCTTGTAAAATTTCATAAGTTTGAGACATTGTATGATAGGTCAAAATAGATAAAAACCATACCAAACCTATCATTATAGACCCTGACGTACCGATACGGGTGATGTCGTATCGGTATGAGTATGTATTTTTGGACTTGGTCAACAAGGAATATCAGTACTGCCTTGGGCGTATCGGTATGAATTTTTGACACTAGAAAATTACTGTAGTTGGGTATCGATATGGTCATGTAGGTACCGATACCCTATTTAATCCAATCTAAAAATTAGGGCACGCGTATCAGTACGTCTTAGCCTGTGCTAGTATTAATATTGAGTTCGAAAGAAATAATATTCATAATAATAAAAGTGTATCGATACTGGTACAAGTATATCGGTACGCATATTGGTCACTGGAAATGATAATGTCTAAGTCATACATGGCATAATGGTGAGGCCTATTGAGTATCGGTACCGATACAAGTAATTTTTTTAAAAACCATCGAAGTAATTCTGAAAAATTATAGAATGGTCACTGAATATTATAGGGATTAATTGAAGGGGTAAATGACCTCCGATTGGTATGAAAATTTATACGTACTCTGTTTATTGATTAATTTCATATCGGTAAGTTTAATTTTGGGAGAGAACCTCTAAGTTACTAAAATTATAGATTAGTCACTAAAAATTGTAAAAATTTAAAATTGGTCCTAAATTGATGATTATAGTCTTACAGCGAATCGTTGCTCCATTGTATGTGTTTAGTAATATATAGAGACACCAAAATGAATATTGTATTGCTTTTGACTTACTAAAATAATGAATAATGATTAAAATATTATATCGATCACCTTATTGTACTTCGGCAACATGCTCCGACCCGGTTCTCGACCAGGCCGAGAAGGGGGTGTTACATTATTTTTCATATTCGAGTCTAGTATGTCAATTCTGCATGATATATTATGTATATCCCGTGTGAAAATATGAAGAAATATATATGTATAGCGTATATGCATATAAAAAGCCGTTGAAATTGAAATCAATACGTATTATAATATTATAAATAATTACAATTAAATTTGTATAGAAACTCAAAAACTCCACTCGATTCGACTCAACTCGAATTTTATAAACTCAACTCGATTCAAAAAAAAATTAAATAAAGTTTGAATCATAAAATATGACTTACAAACTCGAATAACTTGAATTTTTTAACTCGAGTCGATCGAACGCCCATCCCTAATCATGTACAATAGCAGTGGAAAACAAAGTTTCCACAAGCAGGGTTATTTAGGGGTTTATGGACCTCCGGTTTTGGTTTTGGGTTTAGAGTTTTAGGGCTAAAAATTTAGAATTTAGATTTTAGCTTGAAAATAGACATACTTGTGTAATTTTTTTAGGTATATAGCTAAAAAATGCTCTTAACGTTTGAATGAATAGTCATTTTGCCATCTATTCTTTTTTTGAACTAATTTAACCCTCAACGTTTTATTTAGGGTCAAAATAACCCCTAACGTTTGATTGAATAGTCATTTTGGCCCTTATTCTTTTTTGAACCAATTTAACCTTCAACGTTTCATTTTGGGTCAAAATAACCCCTATGCAGATGAAAACTGTTAGTCAACTGACGATAAACAACTTGAAATGACTTCACAGAATGACACGTCAAAAGAAAAATATTTTATATTTCATACAATTTTATAAAAGTATTTTTTGACTAATGTGTCATAATGTAAAGTCAGCATATTTATCTGTATAACACTGTTATCGCAGCGTGCACTACCATGTAGGTTTGTCACGTTATTTTAAGCTATTTATCGTCAGTTAACGACAGTTATCATCCACAGAGGGGCCATTTTGACCCAAAATGAAACATTAGAGGTTAAATTGGTTCAAAAAAAGAATAGGGGCCAAAATAACAATTTAGTCAAATGTTAGGGCATTTTTCGACATTATGCTTTTTTACACTAATAGTATATCGAATATTCACCCTATAAAAATATAACAAATATATTTTTAAACCTTTAATCAAATAATGTTGAAATATTTTTTTATAAAATTAATTATTTAAACTATTTAAAGTAAGAGAAATTATTTAATACACATGCGGTAAAAACAAAAAGTTTCCACAAGTGCCTTAATTGTAGGATTTAAGATTAAAATTTAGGGTTTAAAGGTTATAGGTTTAGTGATTTAAAATTAATGGATTGTATGGTTAGAATTTAGAGATTGAAGTTATAATTTAGATAGGTTAAAATCTAAATCCTTAACTATATTACACTAAACTCTAAACCCTAACATTTTAACCCTAAATTCTAACCGTAAACTAAATTTTAGCCACAACACCCAAATTCTAAACCATTAAACCTAAACCCGAAACATTAAAATTTAACCATAAACCTTAAAATCAAGGTGTTTATGGAAACTTTTTGTTTTCACAGCCTGTGTATTGAATAATTACTCTGATTTATATTTAATACACTGGCGTTGGAAACCATAAATGCCTTGATTTTAAAGTTTAGGGTTAAATTTTAATGTTTAGAGGTCAAGGAGTTAAGTTTAGTGGTTTAAAATTTAGGGGTTGTGGTTAGAATTTAGGGTTTAAAGGTTAAGTTTTAGAGTTTAGTATAATATGGTTAAGGATTTAGAATTTAACCTATCTAAATTATAACTTCAATATCTAAATTCTAACCACAATCTATCAATTCTAAATCACTAAACATAAACATCTAACCTTTAAACCTTAAATTCTAATCCTAAACCCTAAAATTAAAGTGCTTGTAAAAAAAATTTATTTCCATCACCTGTGTATTGAATAACCTCTGAACATTAAAATTTAACCCTAAACTTTAACATCAAGGCGTTTGTGAAAGCTTTTTATTTCCACCGCCAGTGTATTGAATATAATTCCTTAAATTAATTATGATTGAAGTTTCAAAACTTTGATATTTTACTTCTTTTTCGCTAATATTGAACAAACAAAACAACTAGCTATCTCATTGAGACTCCTGGGTAACTAAAGGAGCTATTACTAGGGGTATTCAAAAATATTCGACTTGACTGACTTGACTCGACTACCCGAACATAAATAATTAAATATTTATCTATTTTTTTTTATCCGGGTCAGGTACTCGGCTTGTTATTTCCCGGGTTAAATCTAGGTCATAAAATTAAGAATTTTCAAATACCCAATTACTACCGAGTAACCAGATATATCTAAAATTAATATTTTTATATTAATATATATATTTATATTAAACTAATAAAAATATTCAATTTTTTTATATTTTATATTTAATAAATGCACATTTTTTCAATTGCTTTGATTATTACTTGTCTTGAGAAAAAGCTGATTTATTTTGAAGTTGGTGTTGGAAATAATTGAAAAGAAAAGAAATAAAAGTAAAGTAAAGACATTGGCAAGGAATGTGCTTTAATGAATGATGAGCGTTGGCAAGGAATGCCTGGTTTTTACGCTATTCATGCCGTGCCAGCCTTTAATAACAACTTGTCTTGGCATTGTTTGCCGAGCAGATTCCAAAATTAGCAAAGCCTCTCTCGATGGTCATTGCCCTAAAACTGATCATGTAAAAATCCTTATATCTCTATAGTGTTTGCTTTTAAATAAACCAATTTGATTAAGATCCAATCTATACTCTTAAGGGGTAGATTTTACTCCCGAAGTAAGTTCATCTACTTGAACGACTTCTCTCAAAGCTCATCTCCTTAGTATTCAACAACTTAATCGTTGCCACCCTAAGTCTATTAAGATATTGAGGAGAAATAGGCCAACAGTGCCAGATCTCGCTTGGCATAGTATTTAGAAAACATTAAAGTATGTCGAATAGATAAAACATTGCCAAGGCTGATTTATTATCAAAAACTAAAACATAAAATAGCGTCCAACGCAAACATCCCCCACCAATTATTAAATTAGTTCATGGTGAGGGACTTAACCAAAAAACCATAAACATTTTTAAAGTACATCATCATTAAAAACAAGGTAAAACAACTAGAGAGAGAATGGGCGAAAAGGAGTCTCTCGATACAACCCTTTAAGATCTAGGCTCTCGGCCAAGCTAGTCGAACCATCCTTCCTAGGTGCAACCGATTGTCAATCGTCTTGCACTCCAACTCTCACTCGAGCATTCACGATCAAATCCTCCCAAAAGTCTCTTCAGAATGCTTGCTTGGTTGGTTTTTAAATAGGCGTGCAAGGAAGGGATATGATAAGCTCTTCAAATTTTGAATTTCAACTGCCCAAGGCATAAGAGATAATCTTCTTATCCAAATTTGAATGAGAGCTAATCAGGTTAGGGCTGACGTCATATTGTCGACGCTGCCTTGGCATCCAAGCTTGGCATGAATCTGTCAACCAATCTTGGCACCATCTTATCCGCTATTTTTTGGATATTGATCCAATTGTTATCTTTTCAGGGCCTGATCTTATCCTATTTTTGGGGTCCAATAGCTTCTTAGCATGGCAACAAGTTTAGTTCTCTGCCAACCGGTGCTTGGCATTATCTGGTCTATCTGTGCCAACAACACTTGGCATTCTCTTTGGCATTCCTTCACGTGTTGCTTTTCTAGGCCAAATACTATGCCAAACCTGCAAAATTGCCAACAAAACAACCCTTCACACTGGCATAGACAAAATTCTAAACTCTTTATGCAAATGCATGGTTTTAACATCTTGATGCAACTAAATGTACCTAAAACAAGCAAAAGCATTATAAGATTGACATTAAAAATAGTACTTTTGGAGAGGTAACTCACCCCCAAACCTAACTTATTGCTTGTCCTCAAGTAATGCAATCAAAATAAAAACAAAAACTGTGAAAATGTTACCTCGATAAAATTTTGGTTGAATGCCAACACATATTGGTAAGTATAATTTGGCTTTATTTCCGTCCTCAGTATCTCAGTGCAATAATGCCAAGCAGGTAGTAATTAAAGTATAGAAATATAAATCCAGTATAAGTTTATGAAGAGTGCATGATATGTAGGCAATATGCATCAAGTATCCTTTCACTCCCTTAGACAAATTTACTACCTAAACTCTGATTTTTTTGTTTTTTGTTTTCTACTTTCATTGCCAAGGGTTTCTGCTGGAATTCATTTAAGCTTGCTTCGTGACGCTATTTAGCATGAGAGATAAGAGGGAGCATACCACGAATCTCCACCTTAATCTAGACATCACTAGGCTTTCTTTTCAACTCACACCCAAAGGTTTTGGACTTGAGAACTAAGAGGCACCAAACCACGAAGCCCCAAGTAGCTTATTATCCCTAAGGTAGAGAAGAGTTCTATTTTTTCTTGCCTTGGCAGAACATGGATGCCTTATTAATTTCTTTTACCCTATCATCATTTTTTCTAATCTGATCATAGTTTCAAAAAATCTAAGTTTGCTAAGGAACTAGATACATACTACGTGTTAAGTGTAAGTTCAATTCCCTAAACTAGAGATCAATTGCCAAGCTAACCTGACACACTACTCTGCTGGCATGGCATGACAACTAAATATTCAAATTTCCTCATTGGACATACACCTAGATCAAATTAAACTTGCCTAACAAGTGTTAACATTTTTTTAAAATTAAACCGAGGCAAAATTTTCTTTTTTAGTGGTTCGGTATGTATCTATCCTAAATGACCTAGATGGCATGACAACAGAAATTAAACATGAAATGCATGGCATAAATGTGAAGAAATGCACACCCCTAAATCCAAGATGTGCATTGTCCTCAATGCATGAAACAACACATAAATACAAAAAACACAAAAATAAAATGCAAGAACATGTAAATGTAATGAAATGTAAAGGAGTTTAGGAAGAAGAGGACTCCCCTTCGGAGACTTCTTCTCGTGTGACACGGGTATTTTTTTTCCACAAATGGCCCATGATCAAGGGCCATTTGTTTTCTTCCTTTCATACTCAATTTTGAAGCGGCGATGGAGACTCCAACTTCCTCCACTTTCTTGGCAGGTTCTGACGTGACAGGTGCATCAGTGGCATCAGATGGCGTATATATAGCAGGTGTCACTAGTGACTTGGCTTTAGTAGACTTGGCGTTGGTTTCCTTGGATTTATTTGAGGAATCAAAACTATTATACTCGACTTGAACTAGAGACAATGGGACTGTGGCATCGGATGGGGTATGGACAAGATTTGCTGGCATGGCATCATCGCTGGCAGAGGGCTTGGCAGGGAAATCAGGAAATTCTGGCACGAAATTAGGGGACAATTTCTTAAGAACCTCCCTGATATAACATCCCCGGACTGCGTGTAATATCTTAGCTTGACATTAAACTCTTCAGATTTCTCTAACTTTTGAAGAATGATCTCCTGGCGATGGTAATTTTTTGACAGCATTGCCAGTGAACTATCTGGTATAGTGTCTGGCATGGTGTCTGGCACAACCTTTGACACTTTTGGCTTTGGCGTGGGCACTTTTGCCTTCCTCTTGCCCTTGCCCTTGCCCTTTGGCTCGGTAGCAATGAGGTTTCTCCATATAGCAGCTTTCGCTGCACATTTATAAGTTTCATCAATAATAAGTTTGCCAACATTAATCTTGCGCCCCATAACAATGGAATACAATAGGATCAACCTCTCGTTTGACACAGTCTCATTATATGATATAGGTATCAGATTCTCCTTTACAAAGTGATTTCATCCTCTCTATTGGGGCTTCAATGCCAACAGTTTTACCGTACGATGCCCCTTAGATGACACTGTCCAGGCAATGCCAGGCTCACACAAGTCTGCTAACAGCCTCTTTCTCTTGGCAGCATTTATTGAATCAACATACTCAAAATGTTTATTCCCTGCACCGTCTAACTCAAACATAGTGTTAATATACCCATCATCAAAACAGACACACTTACCTCGAATCGTCAAGAAGGGCGAACCCTTGGTCACAAGATGCGCGTAGAATTCTTGAACAATGGTGGCATAAATCTCCCCTCTTTACTAGCAGAACAGATTCCATTTGTGCAGGCTAATCGTTGACATGACTTTTGAAGGAAGCCATTGTTTGTCTTTGTTTTGAAATTGAAGTACTTTTCATAGCAAAAAGATCTCAAAGCAAAGTTGGTTTCAAACTTTTTTCGAATCTCCTCATTGAAAAATTGATTGAAAGGGGTAGAGAAAGAAGCCATTGAAAACGTTGAAGAATTTGGAACAGTGTTGAACAAGGAGAGAGAAGAAGAGATGATACGAATATTAGTTCTTGCTTGATGAAAAGAAATTGAAAAAGTGAGAGATAATTAGTTCTTTAAAAACTGACTAGGGTAATAAAGTGAAAAGTGGAACGGTTGAGTGTTTTAATAGGATGAGTAAATAGGGATAATGATGGAAGATAAAAAGATTTGATTTGAAAGGGGGTAAAGTGATAAGGGTGAAGTGATAAGGTTATAGGCGATAGGATAGGGTAAGGATTTAAAGTGATAAGGTGATTAGGTTAAATTTAAATTTTAACCTAATTTTTAGGCGGCTAGGGTTTTAAATTTAAAGAAAAACACTCCCTCTTATTGAATAGGCCGATCAAGCTATGGTTTCTCTCATCTTTCCATCTCTTAATCTGCCGCATGCCAAGTTGCTCGGGCACTATGCCTGACATGTAGATTTCTCCATTGGGGCATCGGCTCATGCCAAGTCTCCCATTGGCATCAATCCTGGATTTGCTCCTGGCATTGTTCCCTGCATTGTTTCTGGCATAATGAATCTGCATAAACTCAAAGAAAACCTTTCAACATAGTAAAAGAATAAAAATGAAAAATTTAAAAGAAAGAAAAACTACTAAAAACCTTGAACCCTAAAAATAAAAAAATAACTAACCTAATATATAAAAAAAATTCAAACCTGGTGATGTTTTCACACTACCTCTGCCAAGAGGATCACCTCCTTGGAATTATTCTGATCACCTTCCATTTAGTGCTTTAAACATTGTCCATTCACCTTAAAAATTTCGGAGATGTTCCCTATCTGTTAGCATCGGTCACACGGCTTGGCATACTCGTGGGCATCCTTATATAGTGTGGGCCAAAAGAATCCTGACTGCAACACTTTGGTAGTAGTCTTTATCCCAGCAAAGTGACCTCCATACGGTGCAGCATGGCACAAGTGCAATATGTTATGCTGCTCATCCTCGGGCACACACAGCCAGATCACTTGGTCAGCACACTATTTGAACAATATTGGCTTGTCCCGGTAGTATTGCCTAACTTCTCGTAAGAATATTTTCTTGGCATCTTCAAGATGATGCTCTAAATGAGAGAGGTGGTCAGCTACTAAGTTTTCACTGCCCTTTTTATCTCGGATCTCAAGATCGAATTCTTAAAGTATGAGCATCTATCGAATTAGTCTGGGCTTGGCATCCTTCTTTGCCAAGAGATACTTCACTGCCGAATGATCTGTAAAAACCATAACTTTGTTACCAATTAAATAAGATCTAAATTTGTCAAAAGCAAATACAACAGCGAGAAATTCTTTCTCGGTTGTTGAGTAGTTCAGTTGTGCTTCATTCAAGGTTCGGTTAGCATAGTAGATGGCATGGAAAACCTTGCCATGCCTTTGTCCTAAGACTACTTCAACGGCATAGTCACTAGCATCACACATGAGCTCGAAGGGCTCATTCCAGTCTAGTGCCACGACTATATGGGCATTGATCAACTTCTCTTTAAGCTCCTAAAATGCTCTCAAACAAGAATCGTCAAATGCAAAAATGGCATTATCTGCTAATAACAAGAATAAAGGTTTGGCAATTTTTGAAAAGTCTTTAATAAAACGCCGGTAAAAACTGGCATGTCCTAAAAAAACCCTTTATACCTTTGACACTTTTTGGAGGCGGAAATTGCTTAATTACCTCAATTTTTGCTTGATCAACTTCTAATCCCCTCTCAGTTACCTTGTGCCCGAGAACAATGCCCTCTTTCACCATGAAGTGACATTTTTCCCAGTTCAACACTAGGTTTGTCTCTATGCATTTCTTCAAGACTTGTTCCAAACTCTGAAGACATTCCTCAAATGTTTTGCCAAACACTGAGAAATTATCCATGAATACTTCCATGTTGTGCTCTATCATATCGAAAAAAATAAACATCATGCAACGTTGAAACGTTGTCGGTGCATTGCATAGGTCGAATGGCATCTTTCTAAACGTAAACGTCCCATATGGCCACGTGAACGTAGTCTTCTATTGATCATCAGGGCAATGGCAATCTAATTATAACCTGAATAACCATCCAAAAAATAATAAAAAGCTTTACCTGCCAACCTATCTAGCATAATGGCAATGGGAAGTGGTCCTTCCTCGTGGCATTGTTCAGCCTCTTATAGTCCATGCATACTTTCCATCCTGTGATAGTTCTGGAGGGAATCAATTCAGCTTTACTATTTTGCACCACGGTCATGCCACCATTCTTTGGCACGCATTGCACTGGCTAACCCAAGAGCTATCAGAAATGGGATAAATAATCCTGGTATCAAGCCATTTTATGATTTCTTTTTTCACTACCTCTTTCATGCTCGGGTTTATCCTTCTCTAGCCTTCAATGGTCTTGCCACGGTACCCATCCAAGATAATCTTGTGCATGCAAATGGTTGGGCTAATACCTAGGATATCTGCCAAGGTCCATCCCAATGCTTGCTTATAACCGCGTAATATTGCCAGCAATCTTTCCTCTTGATCGTTAGTGAGATCAATGGCAATGATCATTGGCAGAGTTGAGTGTTTACCTAAATAAGCATACTTCAAGTGTTGTAGCAGTGGTTTTAGTTCCAACGCTGGTGGCTCCTCAATTGATGGTCTAGGTGCTTTGATCTCTCTGTCTGCCAACTATAGTGGCTCAAAATAACTCGTCTCGTCAACCTCCAAGACTAATTCTTCTGGTTCCTCAAATAGTTCAACTATGTCATCTAAGTTGCTGGTATCAAATTTTGTATCTTGGCATAACTGTGCCATGTCTAAAGTGTAAATGGACTCCATCATATCCTCTGTTTGGTATTCCTTAGGTTTATTTGCAGATTTCAAAGCTTGAAACACATTAAATGTAACATGCTGGTCATTCATGCGCATCGTTAGTTCCCCCTTTATAAACATCAATCAAAGCCCTACCCGTGGCAAGGAAATGTCTACCCAAAATAATTGGGACATTAATATCAGCCGCATAATCCAGAATGATAAAATCAGCTAGAAAAATAAATTTGTCTACCGTTACCAACACATCATCAATCTTACCCTTGGGATGTACATAGGATCGTTCTGCTAGCTGAAGTGTCACTGTGGTAGGTCTTTCTTCTATGCCAAGCTTTCAGAAAGCTGATATCGGCATCAAATTGATATTGGCTCCTAGGTCGCAAAGTACCTTGCCCATGAATTTGTTGCCAATAGTACGATAAATAGTAAAACTTCCTGAATCTTTCAGCTTTGGGGGCAATTGATTTAGGATCATAACACTGCATCCCTCAGTCAACGCAGCAGTTTCAAAATCTCCCAACTTTCTCTTTTTGGACAGAATGTCCTTCATGAATTTGACATAGTTGGGCATTTCCTCAAGGGCTTCTACCAATGGAATATTGATTTTCACTTGCTTAAGAACCTCCAAGAAGTGCTTGAATTGCTAGTCTTGCTTATGCTTTTGAAGTCTTGTTGGAAATGGTGGTGAAGGATAAACATGTGCCGGCTCTACTGGCTTTGCCAACGCAGTGCTGGCATCAGTCTGCTTGGCATCAGTGCTGGCATCAGTATGCTGTTTGGCATCAATTTTGGCATCATTTGCTTTTGTTTCCTCTTTCTCTACTTCCCTGGGGTTATCTACTGCCACAGGCTTCTAATTTAGAAATTAATTGGTTGCTTAGCAACCTTCTCCATCTCACACTGCTTACCACTCCGAAGAGTTATAGCTTTGCATTGCTCATTGTCTTTGTACCGAGAATCTTCTGTGTCACTTGGCAATGCTCCTTGGGGTCGATTGTTGAGCGCACTGGCAATCTGCCCAATCTAGATTCCAAGTTTCTCATTGATGCTGCCAAACTTTAGACTGTGGCGTCATTCCTCTCCATGTACTCTGTGAGAGTGCCTCCTTGGTTGAGTCTCTACCCTTGCTGAAAATTATTTTGAGCTTTCTGTGGCATGGCATTCTAATATAATGCTGGCATACCATTGTTGTTAAAAGCTGACATGGCATTGTTATTCTGCCTCTGGTATTCTGGCGTTGGGCATTGTACTGGTTACCTCATTGATTTCCCCATGCTAAGTTAGGGTGTTGTCTCCAACCTGTATTATAAGTATTGGAGTTAAGATTATAGTAACAATTAACATTGCCAACAAGATTTACCGATTCAGGATTGGCAGGGCATTCATCCACATGATGATTTTCTCCATAAATTGTACATAATGGGTCCAATACTTTGACTTCTTGGGACTCATTGTTCTTTTGTAACGTTCTCACCATGCTAGGAAGGTTGAAAATCTCGGCATGAATGGACGTTAGTTCATCAACCTAAAATTTCCCATTGGTTTTAGTTTCGGTCCCAAGTCTCGCAACAAGATTTTCAAAATCATTGATTGCAATCCTCTCTAGAATGTCAATAGCCTCGGTATACGTCTTGTCAAGTAACAAACCGGCTGTTGAAGCATCAACAACAGTCCTCGTTTGTGCATTTAATCCATTATAAAAGGTTTGTATTTGAGTCTAATTCGGGAATCCATGCACATGACACCTCCTCAATAGATCTTTAAACCTTTCTCAGGTATCATATAAGGTCTCATCCTCAACATGCCTGAATGTAATGATCTCACCTCGCAGCTTGGCAGTGAGTGTTGGCGGCTAAAATCTTGTCAAGAAATTCTGGCATAAGTCTGCCCATGAAGTAACTGAGCCAGGTTGCAAGGAATTAAGCCAAGCCTTCGCTTTATCTCTCAAAGAAAAAGTGAATAACTCCAGATTCACGGTATCTTCATGTACTCCATTTTGTTGAAATAACTGTCAAATCTCCATGAACTGTTTCAGATGTTGCCTAGGATCTCCAGTAAGTGCTCCATCAAACTGGCCTACATTTAAAAGATTTTGAATCATTACCGGCTTAAGTTCAAAATTGACAGCATTTACCTCTGTGCCAACAAATCCTGGCATCAAATTATCAATGGTTACTATCGAATGTTCTCTAATAGGTCTCTTTTCATCAACAACTGGGACAACAGGTGGTGGTGGTATCCTATTGTTAAGTGGATTTCCTCCATTGCTCACCACACCATTCCCTTCATTACCTTGATTATTCATCTCTCAGAATCTTCTTTTTAACCTCCGCAAGTTTTTTCAATTTTCGGATCGTATGGCCACTCATCCACCACAAGGTGGCTTCTGGTCATACACCGATAAAAACAAAAGATAAAAATAAAAATAAGTAAAAATTTAAAAACAATTAACTCTGTTGCAATCCCTGGCAACGGCGCAAAAAATGTATAGACTCTCTAAGTGAATGTTGGCAAAAGGGGCAGAAAATATGTTGGAAAAATATAAAACAGTGCCAAGATAAGTCTTTTGCGTGCAAGTATACACAGTCTGCAAGTAATACAGCAGTTAAGCTGAGTATCGATCCCATATAGATTTACTTGGAATTCAGTTGCTTTGATTATTACTTGTATTGAGAAAAAGTTGATTTGTTTTGAAGTTGGTGTTGGAAATAATTGAAAAGAAAAGAAATAAAAGTAGAGTAAAGAAGCTGGCAAGGAATGTGCTTTAATGAATGATGAGTGTTGGTAGGGAATGCTTGGTTTCTACGTTATTCATGCAGTGGCAGCCTTTAATAACAACCTGTATTGGCATTGGTTGCCGAGCATATTCAAAATTAGCAAAGCCTCTCTCGATGGTCATTGCCCTAAATTGATCATGTAAAACCCATATATCTCTCTATAGTGCTTGCTTTTAAATAAACCAATTTGATTAAGATCCAATCTATACTCCTAAGGGGTATATTTCACTCCCGAAGTAAGTTCATCTACTTGAACAACTTCTCTTGAAGCTTCTCTCCTTAGTATTCAACAACTTAATCGTTGCCACCCCAAGTCTGTTAAGATATTGAGGAGCAATAGGCCAACAGTGCTAGCTCTCGCTTGCCATAGTATTTAGAAAACATTAAAGTATGCCGTATAGATAAAACATTGCCAAGGCAGATTTATTATCAAAAACTAAAACATAATAGCGTTCAATGCAAACATCCCCCACCAACTATTAAATTAGTTCATGGTGAGGGACTTAACCAAAAAACCATAAACGTTTTCAAAGTACATCATCATTAAAAACAAGGTAAAACAACTAGAGAGAGAATGGGCGAGAAAGGGTCTCTCGATACAGCCCTTCAAGATCCAGGCTCTCGGCCAAGTTGGTCGAACCACCCTTCCTAGGTCCAGCCGATTGTCAATCGTCTTGCACTCAAACTCCTTACTCGAGCATTCACGATCAAATCCCCCTAAAAGTCTCTACAGAATGCTTGCTTGCTTGGTGTTTATATAGGTGTGCAAGGAAGGGATAAGATTGTAATCACTCATTTTTATCCGGTTTGTAAATATTGTTAATATATTAGTATAATAATTAATAAGGTATTATTATTGCATGTATACATGTTATATTATATGTTTACTATATATATTTGATTAATGTGTGTAAAATATGTGTGTGATATGTGTAAGCGCATGTTTATTATACATGTTATGTATGTGTATGTATGTAGGTGTTGGTATATGTGTACCATATGTATGTTTATATTTTGTACATGCATTGTTTGCACATGTATAATATATATGAACAAATGTATATGCTTGTGTTTAAACGCATATAATATATATATATATGATAATGTTGCATGATGTGTGTATATGTAGGCATACGTGTAGGTGTTTGCATGTGTATATATTAATTTGTATGTACGTATATTATATGTGCGTGTACGCATGTATTGTTATTATGTTACTATTACTATTATTATTGTTATTAATACTATTGGGCTAAATTAAAATAAAATAAAAAAAAGGTATATTAAAGCCCAGATTAAATGTCTAGTCCAAATTACAAGACCAAAAATTAAATACATAAAGGCCCAACCGGCCAGCCCAATCCCTTTAATATCCAAAAACCCTAGAATTTAATATATCACCCCATCTTTATCTTCCAGCCGCCGTCATCCTGGCCGTTGGATCAAGTCTTGATCCAACGATCTAGATCAGTCCAAGATGATCCAGCTAGCGCGCGTGATGTCACTCTCGGGGTTGCTCATCTCCCACTCGCGCGTCAACGCACGCGCTAGACCGTTCGTCTTGCCATCGCCACGCGGTATCATCCTGTGCAAGCTCGCCCGTTCAAGCATGCATTTCGGCCGTCCAAGCTTTAAGAAATCCTGATCTAACGGCCAGAAATGGATCTGAGCGGATGGACACCTCCACCATGCCTCCACCATGCTGGCCTCCAACCACCGCACTCAAGGTGCCAGATGCATTAGAAAAATCACCAAAAGAAGCTATGTCAGTATCATTTCAGATCTAAAAAATATGTATTTTTATAGTACTTTCTACCAAACAAAATGGAGGATATATGTAAACCAACCAAAGTGTAATATCAGGGGATATCAGATCAGAAATACAAAAAAAATAAGGAAACATTTTCGAATAGGTATATTTTTAAACTTCCTTTGCATGCAAAAAAAACCAATAATAATACAAAAAAAGAGTAAAGAGATAGAGTTTACCCTCCGTCTGCCGGCCATCCATCATCGGTGACAAGCCATTGGCCCTTATGGCCAAACTCGGTGAATCGGTGTTGGGTGCCAGGTTCTAAGAAAAAGGGGTGGGTCATTTCAAAAGGTTTCTTCTCGTTTTTTTTAAATAGCTTTCGCTTTCAGATCTTCTTAGATCTAGGGAAAAGGGGAGTTTTTTCTTTGAATCCAAGTTTGGATTCGAGTTTCGGTTGAAGCAAGGGTTCATTTTGGGGGGGGTTTAGGTTCGTTGGCGTCGACTAGCGGCGGCCGGCGGAAGAGGAGACGGCGGTTGGCTGCCGGTTTCTGGGTTTATCAAAGGTTTGAGGTTTGGGTTTGAAAGAAAACGAGAGAGTGGGGGTTCTATATCTTAGAGCTAAAAAATGAGAAAAGAATGGGAGAGGGGGCCGGTTATCGGTTTTATAGAGGGGGAGAAAAAATGGGTAAATAATGACATAAATCCCCCCGCATTCTTGAGATTTTCATTTCTGTCTCGTCGCATGGGATATTTGCAACCCCAATCCCTCTTGCTTTTTAAAATCTTTCATTTTCGCCCCTAAATTAACTGAATTCATATTTTAAATGGTGAAATTCTGCCTTAAGTCCCACCACGTTTTTGAAATTTCTATTTCGAGCTTGCCCCTTGGGTATTTTACAACACTAGTTCTTTTAAGTTTCGTTTGGCTTGTAATTTAGTCCCTAAATCATGTCTTTATTGCTCTAATTTCTATCGTTTATGTTTCATTTTCTTTCATTCTAGTCCCCTGTTTTAACCATTTATGTCCATTGTTTTTTTATTTTGTGTTTTAGCATGTTATGTTGTTCATTATATCCGTATTATTTTAATATTATGTTTTTTATGATGTGTTATATCATGCTTTATTTCGTTTGCTTGGTTTGTCTATGTTTTTCATGTATTTTGTTTTAGTTTAATGAATGTATCATGTCTATCTATGATTTGTATGTCCTTTATGTTTTCATGCATTTGTTGTTTTCATCACGTTCATGTATGTCTTTTTTCATATGCATTATCGTACCAATGTGTTTAGCTTCGTTTGTTCGTAATATGTTTTAATGTTAGCTTTTTTTATGCTCGTTTTGCGTTTTAGGTTGCATGTTAAAAATAGATGGTATGTGTCGAATATTAGTGTCATGTTTTTACCTTATTTTAAAATGTCTCATATGTTAAGTACTAGTTTTTATGTTCGCTTTTTGCTTTGACTTGTTTAATACCATGTTACGTATGTATCATGCATATTGCATTTGTTTTTTTATATATGTGATTAACATGTTATGTCAAGTAAATTCGATCTCGAAGCATGTTTTTCCTCTTTCTTTTACAGTGATGGTGTGTATATGTTTCATTTATATTCTAGATCCTTGTACATGTCATTTATATCCATGTTCATGCATTTTATTATTTTAGTTTAATATTAGGTTGTTCCTTTTTTATGTTTTAAGTATCATGTCATGTATATATTGTTTGTGTTTTTATGCATAAGCATGTTGGGATTAATTACTTTAGTTTCTAAAGGCATGTTTTTTTATTCATGTATCGTATTAGTATCGTTTAATTTCGTAATCTTCTCCTTTTATGTTTTAATATCACGTCAATGTAAATTGTGCTTTTATATTTTATATTCACTAAGATTGCATATCGAGATATATAAATTGTCAATGCGGTGCCCTTTTATCCGAGCGTAAACGGGGCCAGTATCAGGCGTAGTGATAGTGGTTGGGCGTTTACTCTCGGATAACGGGGCCTTTAAAATCTACTCGCACTTATAACCAAATCTTACTTTAATTGTCACTTTAATTCGAAAAATCTAATATTAATAAAGCGGTAATTATTAAAGTACCAATTTTGGGCAGTGTGGGGGTGTTAATCTTTCCTCATCCGTAACCGGCTCCCGAACCCAACAGTTTTCAAATATCTAGTTTTATGGTGTCCAGCCTGCCTAAGTGGCCGGTGGCGACTCTAATTTCTAAATAAAATACGATTTTTAAAACCCTCACAGAATAAACATTTTTATATCCGAAAGACAACAAATACTTCGAAAACACCCTTTTTTTAGCAAGAGGGACATCGCTACAAAGATAAGCTCTTCAAATTTCGAATTTCAACTTCCTAAGGGATAATCTTCTTATCTATATTTGAATGAGAGCTGATCAGGCTAGGGCTGACGTCATACTGCCGACGCTGCCTTGGCATCCAAGCTTGGCATGAATCTGCCAACCAGTCTTGGCACCATCTTATCCGCTATTTTTCAGAGATTGATCCAATTGCTATCTTTTCGGGGCTTGATCTTATCCTATTTTTTTCAGGGCACAACAGCTTCTTGGCATGGCATCAAGTTCACTTCTCTGTCAACCGGTGCTTGGCATCGTCTGGTCCATCTGTGCCAGCAACACTCGGTATTTTTTCTAGCATTCCTTCCTATGTTGCTTGTTCTAGGCCAAATACTATGTCAAACCTGCAAAATTGCTAACAAAACAACCCGTCACACTGGCATAAACAAAATTCTAAACTCTTTATGCAAATGCATGATTTTAATATCCTAATGCAACTAAATGTACCTAAAAACAAGCAAAAGCATTATAAGATTATCATTAAAACATTACGTTTGGAGAGGTAATAAACCCAAATACTTGGTCACCATAAAACCTTATTCAATAAGATCTCTTACCTAAAATAGATATTTACTCATTAAAGTAAATCCTAATTATCAAGTAACATTCAACCAGTAGAATTACAATAAAGCTCAACTTAATTACCAATTCGAATTTGAATCAAAATATAACAAATCTCCTCTTTGACACAAATTCTATTCAAGCATTGATATTTAAGTCTTCAATAGCTTCAATTTTTACCAAGTCAAATATCTGTTGAAACACCGCCGCCAAGTCTTCAACAACTACAATTCTTACGTGGTATCCGTTGAAGCACCGTTGAAATTTGAGAATTACTCCTCTTGCAACTGAAAGCTCGTTGCAGCAATACTCCTCTGGCATGTCTCCAACATCACACCGTAAAATTCGCAGCAAAAATCCCTCCACAATCGCGCAGCTCAAACCATAACTCTGATATCATTTGGTAGGAATTTAGTATGCGGCGAAATAACCAAAGTGATAACAACATAGACCAAGACATGCACAAAAGACAAGATTTAACGTAGTTCAGCATAGCCTACCTCTCGGACGAAAGAAATCAATCCATTAATAACGCAGAGAAGTCGAAAAGTACAAATACATGATAACCCATGTAATCCCAAAATTCGGTGTACAAATTTCATGACCCGATAGAACCAAAACACTATTCTCAACATCCCTACAATATTTATCTCTACAACGTAGGACTCTTGTTCTCTCAGGTTTATAGACTCAAATACTTGATCACTAAAAAACCTTATTCAATAAGATCTTCTACCTAAAATAGATATTTACTCATTCAAGTAAATCTTAATTACTAAGTAATTTTCAACCACTAGAATTATAATAAAACTCAACTTAATTACCAATTAAAATTTGAGTTAAAATATAATATTTATATTTTTATATTAAGTTAATAAAATATTTTTATATTTAAAAATATAAATTTTTATATTCGAATACCCAAATGCCCAAATTTCTAGATACTTGTAACTTATAGGTACCCGATTAACGGGTACCCACAAAACCCGGGTTAAGACACAAGTCGCACTTTAAATTACTCAACAATTCGAGTACCCGAATACCCGGTACCCAAATTTGAACACCCCTAGCTATTATGTCAGACGGAACATCGAACAAAATTTTCTAATCGGAGCTCCACGACCAGCAATGGTTAACCCTGCATAAGAAGTAATATCTATATTCTTTTCTGAAATTACAGTTACATTTACAGTCAATATATCTAGACTTATATCTTAATAAGTCTATAAATAAATGTCAAACTTAAATCAAATTAATTTAGACAATGCACACGTTATGGAGCTTGAACCAAATTAATCAACTATTAGTCAGAAATTCATAAAACTTAAATTTTGAAGAAAAAAAATACTACAAATCTTGAACCAAATAAATATTTAACTGATCTGAAGGAAAATAAAGCCTGGTTCGAAAACCTCAGTATCTCCCTTCATTAACTCTACAACAACATAGCTTGACAACCAGTAAGATGATCATATAATATATTATATAATATGACATTCCATCAAAAATATGGAATTTAGCAGCGACAACACCCCATGATGCATGCGAGAAATTCGCTATTCGTTCCGATTGAGATGGGAATGTGAGGACTATAGCGAGAAAAAGTACTCTCTTACCAAATGAAACATTCACACCTTCCTCTTCTCCATAAACCTCGAACGGTGCTCAGTGCTTTGATTCTGATTCTGATCTTCCCGGACGCCTTTTAAGGTCGTAGCTCGGGAGAGAGACGATTTTTGCTCAGACCCTGAATGGACTCTGGCTTGTGGAGAGGCGACTGCTACCGGAAAGAAGCCAACTTGATCAACTATCGCTGAGCCCTAATGAAGAGGTCTGCCGGCTGCTCGAGGCAACAGCCCTCTTGGACATGCTGCTAGGGCGGTTAGAAGAAGTCCGTGCCCTTCCAGAATCATTAACCTGGAGAACAATGATAGAAGTTCATATTAGCCTTCGGAATACAAGATGATTAAACTCCATATGCATCCTCATATCCAAAGCCATAGACAGAAATATCAAATATATTCCATGAAATAGACCCAGATCCATATGGGAAATGGGCAAGAAAAACAATAAGGGAGAGTAAATACAACAAAATTTTATGGCACTCTGATGCACATACCATATCCTTTGCTGGTGATGCCTTCTCTGATACTTTCTGTTTCGAATGATCACTGAGATGTCCGCCGCCTGAAGCATTTTTCCTCGTAAATGCCTCAGCAGCACCTGAAACTCTATCCCGGGTTTCTCGTGCTACAGTAAAAAACATGGAAGAAAAAGAGGGTAAATCGATTAGCATCCACTTAATACAGGGAAAACATTTTTCTTTCATGAAGTAACAGCCCACAAACATGCTCAAGCACTTAGCTGTAAAACGGCAAGGTTAAGTACCAGAGCCTCGAGCATGATAATTGCAATTAAGAATTGTATCTAGAAAGAACTCTAGAAAATTATGGATTTCAAGAAATCCAAATACATGCTAGGCATTCTAAATATTTTAATTACAACACAACTGTATACCCCCCTCCCTACAACCTCTCAAGAGAACGTTGCACACCTGATGGCTTCTTTGTTCTTTCAGCAGTTGTTCCAGTGTTTACAGCAGCTTTTCCACTTGATGGCTGAAAAGACACAACAAAGCAAATAAGAATAATCTGTGATAGGATAGATGTACAGCTGAACGGTGACACTCGCTGACCCGTTGTTTAGAGCTACCAGTCAGCTGGGGATACTTGAGTATGGTCCAGTCATATACATAGTCAAACTGATATCCTGTCAACAAAACCAACTCAGGTCAAAACTCCCTTCCACCAGCCTTCGAAGAAATATTTTGCAACTTCTTGAAAACATGAAAGCTAACTTCAGCCAGAAACAGAATGAGAAGACAGACACGCTATTGAATTTGCAAAAACAAACTGCGTTCACGACATGCTAAAAATGCATTTTGATAGACGGTATACAAAATCCTTAATTCCTTATCCTATTTGACGGTGCATGAGTTAGTAACTGATATTTGGGTACAAGCTATGTCTACACAGCGACACCAATCTATGGAGAGTTTCTTGTACAGTTGAATGACTGATAAGACCAGAAGAAACTAGAAAAGTAGGTTATCAAGTTTACAGAAATACAACCCATTTTCTAGTTGCTTCCACTGCAGTGCACAAATGTTAAATTTCAAAACAATCATTCTTGAATGGTAGCGATTGTGTTAAGACGCACATAGACTAGGGTATTCGGGACATTACAAATATTTTTGAGCATTACAAAAGATACAAACAGCTCCCTTCCATTAGTATTAACTGAGATATGATGAAAGTATTTTGAACATGAAACTACGATGTTTCTTTCTTACCTTCTCGAATAAATAAGTCACGGAAAAGCTTCTTCAAGTATGAATAATTTGGCTTGTCTTCAAAGCGTAATGAACGACAATAATGGAAGTATGATACGAATTCAGATGGATATGACTTGCAAAGTACCTAAAGGAAGGATTTGCATATTTTGAGTGATTAGTCACAAATAAGGGGAGTGTTTTGACAGGGTAAGGGCACCAGCCTTGCCTTTTCAGAATTCAATATGAATTCACCATGCATTAATCTATAAGCATAGTATCCTACATGCAAGTGACAAGTTGAAACTTATAATACCTCAACAGGAGTTAACATCTTCTTTTCACTGATTCTATCATCCTTTTGCTTTGGCTGATTCCAGCAATACAAAAATTTTAAGAACGCGAATAAAGAGAAATAATATTTACATCAAATTTAGAACACACAAAAGAATAGTGTTTATATTGTTATAACCTTCCCTGTAAGAAATAGATTAGCACATAACCAAGTGATTCCAAGTCATCTCTTCTGCTTTGCTCTGCACATGAATTGAGAAACAATTAGAATGCACAATTTACATCATGTCTAACATGAAAAGGCAGAAACAAGAAGATAACTAATCTGGCACTTTACCCACCAACTCCAAGGTGAGTGTTAACACTTGCATATCGAGCCGTGCCAGTAAGATTCTTGTTCTCTCTGTAAAAATAGCAAATTCAAAGTAAATATTGAACACAAAGAATAAGTAAATAAGCAACCACTCAAATAAACAATTGAAACAAATCCTAGATGCTAGTCAAAATGTGATCACTGTTTGGACAATTTAAAGCAGCATGTAAGCAATTGAACATGAAGAATGCAAGTCAAAGCAGACCATAACTGTTCAAGAACTTCCAAAGTACCCTGGTAGGCAGGTACCCTCCTTTTCTAGCTTGTTTAGCTAGATGCTATCATTTTCAATGAGAATCATCACCCATATGCAATTAATTTACAGAAAAACATGTTACATACAGCTGATAAACATACTAGATATGGAACTGCCGGAAACAAGGACTCATTGTAAGACTACTATGGATAAGCAACAATGGTAAATCCATACCTATATGGTATGTGTTTATGAGTTTGAAGATCCCTATACTTTTTAGCAAGGCCGTAATCAATGACATACACCTGTTACAAAATCAATGTGATGGTTAGTAGCAAGTCGAGACAGTTAGTTAATGGCCCTTTACATAACAAGTAAATACAGCTTCAATAACATTTTGGAATATACAGGTATCTATAAGTTATCCAAGAAGTGTTAGAGCTTGAGGGGGAGTGTAAAGTTGACAAGAAGTGTTAGAGTTTAATTTAATGTGTAATTAGAGTTTATTTCTAAGTCAGTAGTTTAAATTTACTAAAAATCTTATTTAAATTAGGGATAAATATTATTTAAATTATAAATAAAAGTATAATTTTAGTTATACTGAAACTCTGTATCAGCCTATTTAAAGGCTTATCTCATACACATTTGATTAAGAAGAATAAGAGAAAATACAGAGAAACACATTGTTCTCTGTTGAAAATATTATTTTTGTTCTATCGTTAAACTGTAGCTTTTCATATTTTATTGTTCATTGTTCACCGGCGTTCATCTTCTCCGGCTACCATGGCCCCTTTCTCACATGGTATAACGAGCCAACAACGATCCTGATGTTGTCACCACTGTTGCCATCTCTGATCTGAATCAAATTGACGATCTGATTTTTTTTATATGCATATCATTTTTTTCCGTTGTTGTCATTAGGACACACTCGTCCTTGGCTTCTCTCTCGTTGGAATCTTACATCTATGGTGAAATTTCTACTCATTTAATTTTGTTATTTTGTTCTCCATTTAATGGTTCTATCTTAGTCAATCAAAAAGAAATATGAAAAGGTTATAGTTTAACTTTAAAAACTATTTGGTTCTATCTTAACCATCCATTGTAAAAGATAGGGAAAGGTTATAGTTTAGCCTTAAAAACTATCTGTTTCTATCTCAGCTATCAATTATAAAAGATAGGAGAAGAAGTTCTAGTTTAGCCTTAAAAACTAGATAATACTTTTTAAGGGATTCTACATCAAAGATTCAAGCTGGAATTCTAGTTTGTGCAACTACCAGCTTGAGGGGAGTGTAGATTCTTGTGATCATTGTTGAGTGGAATCAACTACTTAGTCCGTGAATGACAAAAAAAGCTGGAAGACATCTCAGAAGATGCAAAAACCTGAAAAAGATCATCACTGACAGAGGAAAGCTGGAAGACATCTAAGGAGGGTGCAAAAACCAATAACAACAGTAAAGTTGGTAGACATCTCAAGAAGGATGCAAAAACCAGCAACATCGTTTGCAAATTTTCAACAATGGCAATTCAAAGAATAGCATGAGTATGTCCTAGTTGTTCAACTCGATGGGTCCCAAAAAAGGGGAGATTTTTTCCCTAAAAAATAGCAAAGAAATATGAGTAGGGCATCACATCCAAGATCGAAGTCGGTGCTCTACTACACTTGCTTACCAGCTTGAGGGGAGTGTAAGTTATCCAAGAAGTGTTAGAGCTTGAGGGGGAGTGTAAAGTTGACAAGAAGTGTTAGAGTTTAATTTAATGTGTAATTAGAGTTTATTTCTAAGTCAGTAGTTTAGATTTACTAAAAGTCTTATTTAAATTATGAATAAATATTATTTAAATTATAGATAAAAGTATAATTTTAGTTATACTGAAACTCTATATCAGCCTATTTAAAGACTTATCTCATACACATTTGATTAAGAAGAATAAGAGAAAATACAGAGAAACACATTGTTCTATGTTGAAAATATTATTTTTGTTCTATCGTTAAGCTGTAGTTTTTCATATTTTATTGTTCATTGTTCACCGACGTTCATCTTCTCCGGCCACCATGGCCCATTTCTCACAGTATCAACTATTGATACAGGCAAGAGAAACTGAAGCAAAATTCAATACATAATCAGAAACTGACCCAAGGCATCGGCATGCAATAATATTTGAATAAAGCTCAACACAAATAAACACAATCAACTCTATAAGAGGATACCATGATAAATTTTACTTGAACACATGTTATTTCAATATCTTAAATTAACTCTTCATTGAATTCAATAATTGTATCATATTTAAGATGCAAAAATGCTTATGTGAAAATTTTACAACAGAAAAATCACACTGATGCATTCACAATACAAAATCTTGCAAATGTCCTCTCTTTAAACTTCTCAGTTACTATTGTATCATCTACTGAACTGTTGAAGCTCACAGTTTATGCAAAAGAAGGATTAGCTTTTACTCTCGAAACATGGTAATTTTCTTTTTTGAACTCTCTTACTGTAGTCTGAAACTATTAATGTAGAGAGGTGAGAAACAAAAAGAATAAGGTTTCTGTTATTTTCTAATTATATTTTCGTTACAGGAATTGAGTCTTTAAATAGACTCGACAGTAATACAAAGTTTTCAAGATTCCTTATTGAATAAGGAGTTATACTAAAGTACAAACTCTATCTATTAGATAAAATTTAATCTAAATATAATTCTAATCTATTTACAATAGTAGTCTTATACTTCTACACTCCCCTCAAGCTGGAGAATATATATTATATATTCCCAGCTTGGATGATAGCCTGTCGAATGCTGGTTTTGGTAAGGCTTTTGTGAGCAGATCTGCCAGTTGGCCTTCTGTAGGGACATAGCTCAAGGAGGCTATCCCATTATAATTTTTTTCCGAGATGAAATGTCTGTCAATTTCAACATGTTTAGTGCGATCATGTTGGACAGGATTTTTTGCTATTTGAATTGCTGATTGATTACCGCATAGAATCTCGAATTTTCCTTGTTGGTCTACATGTAGTTCCTTGAGTAGCCAAATTCCCTCACACATCCCTAAAGCCAATGCTCGAAATTTAGCTTCCGCACTGCTTCTAGCAATAACTTGTTGTTTTTTGCTTCTCCATGTTCCAAGATTTCCCCAAACGAAGGTACAGTAGCCACTTGTGGATCTTCTGTCAGTAAGCTCCCCTGCCCAGCTCGAGTCTGTAAAAACTTTAACAGTTCTATCTTGTGTCTTTGTAAACATCAAACCGTGTCCAGGGGCTTCAACTCCAAACCAATTGAGGTGGGGAATCCCCGCTTCATCAAAAACAATAAAGAAAAAGAACAATGAACTTTAGCTAATCTTTTTTATATCAAGATCATTTTTCTCATTATACTTATTTATAATCAGCACAAAAAATAACAAAATCTTACTTCCTCCTTGAAGAAGCATGTACAACTTTGACTCATAGTGAAGCTGAGGGTGCTTGGTCTTCACAGGTTCCTAGAAATGTAGGCAAATAGTATATCACGGTGATCAATATCCAATGAGATTAAGGTAGGGAATTGACAGACACATTCTGAATTCACTTCTCACAACAAGTCCGGAAGAAAATGGCACTTTTCATTCTACAACACATGCACTGTAGTGATATCTAAAGTACTTCTATGAAGCAAAAACATTCAGTCTAGTTCCATTTTCATAAATTTCGGCCTATGTACCACATGTCCAACTTTAGACAGATATTTGGTGTCAAAAGGGAAAAAATAAAAATATTGGCATAGTGCTTACACAGTTTTGAGAAATACAATGGTTAAAACTGCCCAAAAAGGCCCTATTCCAAAATTCAATATACTATCTTTTAATCCAAATCTCTGTTCTGATCAACAATTCCCAACACATCACAAGTTCAAAGCTCAATATTTTAGCATCCGCTCAATCCAATCTAGCAACCAACTCAAAACTTTATCATCGGGCAACATCCGTTCTGATCCAATAAATCTCTTAAACCCGCACTTTCAAAATGACTAGATACATAGCTATTCTCATAACATTATGATGGCTTAATTCAACTCATTTCCACACACCGAATATTCAAAATCCAACTGATTGCATTGATATTGCAAATACAAGTACCTAGACTCGAAATGTAAAACTAATCCCTAGAAATTTCTTATATCCAGGTGATGACATATCAATATCTAAAATAAGTAAATTACTAACAAAAAAATTAAGCTAATCAAATCTGTACTAAAATCTAATTCCAAAAACACAAGGCTCATACCATCTTAATCGCAACTTCTTCCCTGTCTGTATATTGACCCCTATCAAAACAAATTCTCAGCAAATCAGATTAACTATTACTTCAATTTAAAAGGTAAAAAAATTAAAGAGGAAATTATGAGTGTGAACCATAAAGGCTTCTTACTGACGGATAACCTTAAGAACCACTTATCGGTATTAGCAAGAAATAAAATAATAAACTTCACTCTCTAAATTTCCACTTTCTCTATTTCACCAACCATGAAGTATGATAAAATTTCAAATGAGTGCACTCCACAATCTAACCAGAAACTTAAAGCATTTAGCCGAAGTACCTGATTTGCTTTTCGTCCCAAACCCATTAGAAAGCTGTCAGGTTTTACATCACGGTGAAGAAATCCCCTTGTGTGCATATATTCAACTCTATCGATCTGAAGGGCAACAGAAATAGGAGAATTTGTCACACTTGATGCTAAACTAATAGGCAGAAAAACGATTTCTCCAGTAAGACAGGTAAACATACCAACTGATCTGCAAGCATTAAAACTGTCTTCAAAGAGAGCTTTCGATTGCAGTAGTTGAACAAGTCCTCGGGGCTTGGCCCCAGAAGCTCGATAACCATAATGCTGAAGTCACCTTCAACTCCAAACCAATTGAGGTGGGGAATCCCCGCTTCATCAAAAACAATAAAGAAAAAGAACAATGAACTTTA
The DNA here is from genome assembly GCA_019671005.1 of Hibiscus mutabilis. Classification (NCBI taxonomy): domain Eukaryota; kingdom Viridiplantae; phylum Streptophyta; class Magnoliopsida; order Malvales; family Malvaceae; genus Hibiscus; species Hibiscus mutabilis. The sequence goes on along the minus strand of CM033737.1, from coordinate 5,740,679 downwards.
GCTAATCTTTTTTATATCAAGATCATTTTTCTCATTATACTTATTTATAATCAGCACAAAAAATAACAAAATCTTACTTCCTCCTTGAAGAAGCATGTACAACTTTGACTCATAGTGAAGCTGAGGGTGCTTGGTCTTCACAGGTTCCTAGAAATGTAGGCAAATAGTATATCACGGTGATCAATATCCAATGAGATTAAGGTAGGGAATTGACAGACACATTCTGAATTCACTTCTCACAACAAGTCCGGAAGAAAATGGCACTTTTCATTCTACAACACATGCACTGTAGTGATATCTAAAGTACTTCTATGAAGCAAAAACATTCAGTCTAGTTCCATTTTCATAAATTTCGGCCTATGTACCACATGTCCAACTTTAGACAGATATTTGGTGTCAAAAGGGAAAAAATAAAAATATTGGCATAGTGCTTACACAGTTTTGAGAAATACAATGGTTAAAACTGCCCAAAAAGGCCCTATTCCAAAATTCAATATACTATCTTTTAATCCAAATCTCTGTTCTGATCAACAATTCCCAACACATCACAAGTTCAAAGCTCAATATTTTAGCATCCGCTCAATCCAATCTAGCAACCAACTCAAAACTTTATCATCGGGCAACATCCGTTCTGATCCAATAAATCTCTTAAACCCGCACTTTCAAAATGACTAGATACATAGCTATTCTCATAACATTATGATGGCTTAATTCAACTCATTTCCACACACCGAATATTCAAAATCCAACTGATTGCATTGATATTGCAAATACAAGTACCTAGACTCGAAATGTAAAACTAATCCCTAGAAATTTCTTATATCCAGGTGATGACATATCAATATCTAAAATAAGTAAATTACTAACAAAAAAATTAAGCTAATCAAATCTGTACTAAAATCTAATTCCAAAAACACAAGGCTCATACCATCTTAATCGCAACTTCTTCCCCTGTCTGTATATTGACCCCTATCAAAACAAATTCTCAGCAAATCAGATTAACTATTACTTCAATTTAAAAGGTAAAAAAATTAAAGAGGAAATTATGAGTGTGAACCATAAAGGCTTCTTACTGACGGATAACCTTAAGAACCACTTATCGGTATTAGCAAGAAATAAAATAATAAACTTCACTCTCTAAATTTCCACTTTCTCTATTTCACCAACCATGAAGTATGATAAAATTTCAAATGAGTGCACTCCACAATCTAACCAGAAACTTAAAGCATTTAGCCGAAGTACCTGATTTGCTTTTCGTCCCAAACCCATTAGAAAGCTGTCAGGTTTTACATCACGGTGAAGAAATCCCCTTGTGTGCATATATTCAACTCTATCGATCTGAAGGGCAACAGAAATAGGAGAATTTGTCACACTTGATGCTAAACTAATAGGCAGAAAAACGATTTCTCCAGTAAGACAGGTAAACATACCAACTGATCTGCAAGCATTAAAACTGTCTTCAAAGAGAGCTTTCGATTGCAGTAGTTGAACAAGTCCTCGGGGCTTGGCCCCAGAAGCTCGATAACCATAATGCTGAAGTCACCTTCAACTCCAAACCAATTGAGGTGGGGAATCCCCGCTTCATCAAAAACAATAAAGAAAAAGAACAATGAACTTTAGCTAATCTTTTTTATATCAAGATCATTTTTCTCATTATACTTATTTATAATCAGCACAGAAAATAACAAAATCTCACTTCCTCCTTGAAGAAGCATGTACAACTTTGACTCATAGTGAAGCTGAGGGTGCTTGGTCTTCACAGGTTCCTAAAAATGTAGGCAAATAGTATATCACGGTGATCAATATCCAATGAGATTAAGGCAGGGAATTGACAGACACGTTCTGAATTCACTTCTCACAATAAGTCCGGAAGAAAATGGCACTTTTCATTCTACAACACATGCACTGTAGTGATATCTAAAGTACTTCTATGAAGCAAAAACATTCAGTCTAGTTCCATTTTCATAAATTTCGGCCTATGTACCACATGTCCAACTTTAGACAGATATTTGGTGTCAAAAGGGAAAAAATAAAAATATTGGCATAGTGCTTACACAGTTTTGAGAAATACAATGGTTAAAACTGCCCAAAAAGGCCCTATTCCAAAATTCAATATACTATCTTTTAATCCAAATCTCTGTTCTGATCAACATTTCCCAACACATCACAAGTTCAAAGCTCAATATTTTAGCATCCGCTCAATCCAATCTAGCAACCAACTCAAAACTTTATCATCGGGCAACATCCGTTCTGATCCAATAAATCTCTTAAACCCGCACTTTCAAAATGACTAGATACATAGCTATTCTCATAACATTATGATGGCTTAATTCAACTCATTTCCACACACCGAATATTCAAAATCCAACTGATTGCATTGATATTGCAAATACAAGTACCTAGACTCGAAATGTAAAACTAATCCCTAGAAATTTCTTATATCCAGGTGATGACATATCAATATCTAAAATAAGTAAATTACTAACAAAAAAATTAAGCTAATCAAATCTGTACTAAAATCTAATTCCAAAAACACAAGGCTCATACCATCTTAATCGCAACTTCTTCCCCTGTCTGTATATTGACCCCTATCAAAACAAATTCTCAGCAAATCAGATTAACTATTACTTCAATTTAAAAGGTAAAAAAATTAAAGAGGAAATAAAAAAAAGAGAAACAGATTTACCGAGGAAAAGCTCGCCGAAAGATCCAGCTCCGATCATCCGGCCCATTTTGAATTTTCCACCGACTACACGATCCATTATCAATTTACTTGAGATTTCAGCAAAAAAAATCAAAACTCAAATAAAAATTTATAATCAGACGATTTCATGACAAAATCGGCTCGAAATGGGGGACATAGAAGGCGGAAATTATTGGGTCGATGAACCCGCATTGCTTGAAAAAAAAAGTGCACAGTTTCCGTGAGAGAAAAAAATCAAACAAAATAGAATTAAAACGACGAGAATATCAAATGATAAGAGGAAAAGAAAGCGGGAAGGAGGATAGACAAAGAAATCAAGCAAAGATTCTCGACTAAGATTAAGAAGGAGAATACTATTGGGCTCGGCTAGCCTAGCCAGGCTCGGCGAGCTTAAAATTTTAGGTTCGAGCTCGACTCGGAAACAATACTATTGGGCTCGGCTTGATCTCAAAGCTCGTCAGGTTCGGCTCGGGCTTGTCAGGCTCGGCTCGACTCGAAATTAACAATTTTGCTATAATTTTTTTTATAAAATATAAGGCCTCGTTAAAAAATCCTTTCATAACCAACACTGAAACGAAATTCAATATCGGAAAAGGGGAGAGAGTGCCCAATTTATTTTAGTTAATTTATCTTTAGTGAATTTTCCCCTAATTTATTTTGTTGTTTTTCTTTTGCTAAAAATATTACTTTTAGTGTATATGAATATATATATATATATATATATATATAATATACATAATTATTCCGAGCCTCACGAGCTTTTCAAGCCGAGCTTAGGTCGGCTCGGCTCAGTTTGTTAAGGTCTCGAGCCAAGCCCGATCCCGAGTCGAGCTCACTAGAGCTGAACTTTGACCGAGTAGCTCGCGAGCCGCTTAGGCTCATTATCACCCCTATGAATGACCATTGATATAGCTTATGAAAGACTTATCTGGGTAATGTCATTAGTTTTACAAAAGGTGTAAGGGGATTCCGGACGGAATTAAGCACTTGTTCTTTGTAATTTCATTGCCTTGTTTAGATCGAATACAGTCTATTTTTGGCAGATGACACTTATCTGTTCTAGTTATTTGTGCAGTGTCCGAGTCAGATATTCTTTAGATCCTTGAGTTTAAGTTTGTATCTATAAAAATTTTTGAATTTTCGAATATCGGATAACCGGATATCCGATCTGAATGCAAAATCACTATCCGTATCTGATCCAAAATTTTTGAATATCCGATCCGAATTATCCGAAAAATAAAAATCGGATTGGATATCAGAAAATTCGGATCGGATCAACGGATCAATCGGATCGGATTTTTTTGCACACCCCATTAATGACTAGGGGTGATAACGAGCCGAGCTGAGCCCAAGCCTGGCCAGACTCGGCGAGCTCAAAATTTTAGGCTCGAGCTCGGCTCGGAAACAATACTATTGGGCTCGGCTCGGGCTTGTCAGGCTCGGCTCGACTCGAAATTAACAATTTTGCTATAATTTTTTTTATAAAAGATAAAGCCTCGTTAAAAACCCCTTTCATAACCAACACTAAAACGAAATTCAATATCGGGGAAGGGGGGAGAGTGTCCAATTTATTTTAGTTAATTTATCTTTAGTGAATTTTCCCCTAATTTATTTTTGTTGCTTTTCTTTTGCTAAAAATATTACTTTTAGTGTATATGTGTATGTATATGTATATGTATATATATAATATACATAATTATTCCGAGCCTCACGAGCTTTTCGACTTGTTAAGGTCTCGAGCCAAGCCCGATCCCGAGTCGAGCTCACTCGAACCGAACTTTGGTGAGTAGCTCGCGAGCAGTTAGGCTCATTATCACCCCTATGAATGACCATTGATATAGCTTATGAAAGACTTATCGGGTAATGTCATTAGTTTTACAAAAGGTTTAAGGGTTTCGGACGGAATTAAGCACTTGTTCTTTGTAATTTCATTGCCTTGTTTAGATCGAATACGATCTATTTTTGCGGATGACACTTTATCCATTCTAGTTATTTTGTTTTGTCCGAGTCGGATATTCTTTAGATCCTTGAGTTTAAGTTTGTATCTATAAAAAATTTTGAATTTTCGAATATCGGATAAGGATATCCGATCTGAATGCAAAATCACTATCCGTATTCGATCCAAAATTTTTGAATATCCGATCCAATTATCCGAAAAATAAAAATCGGATTGGATATCGTAAAATTCGGATCGGACGGATCAATCGGATCGATTTTTTTGCACACCCCATTAATGACTAGGGTGATAATCGAGCCGAAGTGAGCCCAAGCTTTGGCCGGACGGCGAGCTCAAAATTTTAGGCTCGAGCTCGGCTCTAAACAATACTATTGGGCTCGGCTACGGCTTGTCGGCTCGGCTCGACTCAAAAATTAACAATTTTGCTATAATTTTTTTATAAAAGATAAAGCCTCGTTAAAAACCCCTTTCATAACCAACAACAAACGAAATTCAATATCGGGAAAGGGGAGAGTGTCCAATTTATTTTAGTTGATTTATCTTTAGTGAATTTTCCCCTAATTTATTTTTCTTGCTTTTCTTTTGCTAAAAATATTACTTTTAGTGTATATGTGTATGTATATGTATATGTATATATATAATATACATAATTATTCCGAGCCTCACGAGCTTTTCGACTTGTTAAGGTCTCGAGCCAAGCCCGATCCCGAGTCGAGCTCACTCGAACCGAACTTTGACCGAGTAGCTCGCGAGCCGGTTAGGCTCATTATCACCCCTATGAATGACCATTGATATAGCTTATGAAAGACTTATCTGGGTAATGTCATTAGTTTTACAAAAGGTTTAAGGGGTTTCCGGACGGAATTAAGCACTTGTTCTTTGTAATTTCATTGCCTTGTTTAGATCGAATACAGTCTATTTTTGGCAGATGACACTTATCTGTTCTAGTTATTTGTGCAGTGTCCGAGTCAGATATTCTTTAGATCCTTGAGTTTAAGTTTGTATCTATAAAAAATTTTGAATTTTCGAATATCGGATAACCGGATATCCGATCTGAATGCAAAATCACTATCCGTATCTGATCCAAAATTTTTGAATATCCGATCCGAATTATCCAAAAAATAAAAATCGGATTGGATATCAGAAAATTCGGATCGGATCAACGGATCAATCGGATCGGATTTTTTTGCACACCCCATTAATGACTAGGGGTGATAACTAGCCGAGCTGAGCCCAAGCCTGGCCAGACTCGGCGAGCTCAAAATTTTAGGCTCGAGCTCGGCTCGGAAACAATACTATTGGGCTTGGCTCGGGCTTGTCAGGCTCGGCTCGACTCGAAATTAACAATTTTGCTATAATTTTTTTTATAAAAGATAAAGCCTCGTTAAAAACCCCTTTCATAACCAACACTGAAACGAAATTCAATATCGGGGAAGGGGGGAGAGTGTCCAATTTATTTTAGTTAATTTATCTTTAGTGAATTTTCCCCTAATTTATTTTTGTTGCTTTTCTTTTGCTAAAAATATTACTTTTAGTGTATATGTGTATGTATATGTATATGTATATATATAATATACATAATTATTCCGAGCCTCACGAGCTTTTCGACTTGTTAAGGTCTCGAGCCAAGCCCGATCCCGAGTCGAGCTCACTCGAACCGAACTTTGACCGAGTAGCTCGCGAGCCGGTTAGGCTCATTATCACCCCTATGAATGACCATTGATATAGCTTATGAAAGACTTATCTGGGTAATGTCATTAGTTTTACAAAAGGTTTAAGGGGTTTCCGGACGGAATTAAGCACTTGTTCTTTGTAATTTCATTGCCTTGTTTAGATCGAATACAGTCTATTTTTGGCAGATGACACTTATCTGTTCTAGTTATTTGTGCAGTGTCCGAGTCAGATATTCTTTAGATCCTTGAGTTTAAGTTTGTATTGTTCATCATTCACAGGCTCGATTGCTTCATTTGATACGGCATTTGATAACTTTTGTTGTTATTTTGTGCCATTCCGAGCAGAAAACCGGCAAGGATAGTGAAACTGGTATCTTTTTGGACAACGAATTATGCCTCCTGGATTCCTGCTCAACCATTTAAGATTCAATTCTTTTAAAGCACAAGAAGTCGGCACTTTACTCTTTACGGTTTTAGCTTACATAATATGGAGATTGGACTGTAAGTGAAGCTGAAACCTGGAAACTTGAAGAACACATTACATGAGACATGTTCAGGAAGTTCATTTTGCAGACCTCAGAAGCTTTTAATGAGCACATTAGACCGAATTAACTCTTCGGTAAACATTACGTATTTTATAACATATGTCCATGGCTGTTTTATTTGGTTATGGTGAACTTATATGCTCAAATTGGATTGTGGTACTGAAAATTAGTCTGGAATTGCACTTTTTCTAATGTTTGATGAGTATCTGTCCTATTGACAAGAAGCTGACAATATGGTAATGTTTTCCGGCTTTTGTGGAGATCCGAATTCCCTGAAGTTAAGGCAAGCTATTATAGATCTAAAAAATGGCAGACCATTCCTACTCTGCTTAGGTCCTTGAAAGAAACATGTATCCGGAAAAAGAGGAAGCAACCAAAGTTACCCGGAGTTAGGGACAAGTATCAGGTACAGGAACATTCTATGTTTTGAAGTTTTTTTCCACATATTTAGAGATTCACATGTACTCGTAATCGTGCTCGCATGGTTTAGAACACAGATATTGAAATGAAGAATTCAAGTAACATAGAAAGTAACCTCAAGCGGAGTTCGTCGAGCAGGTACAGAAACTTTCAGCTTTCGATCGACCTTTGTGTTGTTTTTTTACAGTATCCAAAGTTTTCTATCTTCCCCATTGCTCACAGTAATGTAATGCAGTAAATGTAAATGAAATCTGGGCTTCTGTTTGCTTGAAATTAGCTCAAGTGATATTTTTTCTTAAATTTTTTGTTGGTACGTAAGTAATAAATGTTAAGACTTAGGGAATGTATTTTTAATTACGATATGGACATTCTTGTTTCTGCCCCAAAAGAAAATGCAATATTTTTTTGTAATTTATTAATAAAAACAACCAAGGATTTGATTCGATCGGTTAATTTCTCCTCCAGGAAATCTGGTGTTGGAGGATCGAGGACCACTCATTGCCTTTATACAAATTGTAAGTCACCAGAATGTAACGCGGAGAAACTAGAGCTGACCAAAAAAAAAATGGTCTAATGACATTTTTGGTCCTAAAATTTTCCAAAAAGTCGTTTTAATCTTTAAACCTTTTCCTATTTTCTTTTGACCCTCAAACTTTTAATTTTGTTTTGTCAAATTGAGTCAATTAACAAAAAAAAAGAGCGGCAATTTGTAAAACTGATGTTAGTTATTGTCTTTTTTACTATTTTTATAATTCCCTTATTTTTTTAAATACAAGTTTATCATTTTTAAATATGTTTTATTGCTTCTATTTTTTATTTTTCTTAATAAAATACAAAGTAATGGATATCAGTATTGGCAAAAAGATAAAATAGTTAACATTGACTTAACATATTTATTTTTTGTTGGTTTAATTTGATAAAATAAATTAAAAGTTTGAAAGTTAAAAGATACAAAACAAATTTTAAATATTAAAATGGTTTTTTAGAGTTCGAGAGCCAAAAATTTTATTAGGCCAAAAATATTCAAGAGAATCAAAAATTAATTCAGAGCTATATAATATTTTTAATTAAATAGATAGATATTACATTTCTATATCGAGATTTGAACCCATACAAAATGAGACAATACAAGTATCTTTAGCCACTAGGCCAATTAATAAATCTCTCAAGCTATAATTTTGTTTTATAATGATTAATTGCATATAATTCGATTTTTTTTTCTAAAAATTATAGAACTCAATAGTTTTTAAAATTTTGAGAAATAGGCGAATCAAATTGACTTTAACTAGGGACGGAAAAAACCCGAAATCAGTTGGTTCCGACCCGACCCGATCCAGTTGGATCTTCTTCTTTTTTTTTGAATTTTTGGTTTTCAGGTCGGATCAAATTTTAAAGAAGTTTGAGTCGGGTCGGGTTCGGTTTAGGGTGGAAATTCCCCGCCCCGCCTGACCCGGTTTATTTATAAATATATATTTACATTTATTATATTTTTATATATTATATTTAATATTTTTATTAATTTTCTTGAGGTCGAGTTTAATCGGGTTTTTTATTAAAATTTTGGGGTCGGGTTATACTTTTATTATATCGGGTCGAGATAAAGATATATAAAAATTGTGTCAAATAGGGTCGTGTCGCAGTTTTAAATTTTCGAGTCGGGCAAAAACCCACCCCGTTGCCGTCCCTAACTTTTAACCAATGTTATTCTAATTCAAGTCAAATTGATTAAAGGTTTTGTTAAGTTTTACTTTTTTAAATTAAATATTACACGCTAATCTAAATTTTTTTCTTTAAGATGAAATAGGTAATATTCGATTTTATGGGTGTGAATGAAATATGTGTACTCATGAGGTATTCGGATTCAAGATTCAATTCAATAATTATGAAGCAGAAAGCCCACTGTTCTTAAGTTTAAGGTACTCGTGGGTCAAACGACTCAGGGATTTCAACTCGACCGGATTTTATAGGGTCGAGTGTTTTTAAGAAAATTTAAAATTCGAGTCGGGTTTTTTGAGGGTGTGGTCGCGTCGAATTTAGGGTGAAAAATATCCAACTTAAAATAATAGTTTAATTTTATTCTAAATATTTAAGTATAATTGTTATAATTTTCCGCTCTTTATATATATTTTTTAATTATCTTCCTATTTTGTCTAATAAAAATGAAATAATTATTATAATGACTCATCTCTATTTTTATTTTATCAATTAACTCACTATTTTATCAAATAAAAATAATTTTTTTTTATTTATGTTAGGCTAGGTCGGGATTTTACTCTAAAATTCAAATCAGATTTGAGCCGGATGAAACATCATAAAATGTCGAGTCGTATTCGAGTAAAGGTATTAAATTTTCGGGTTGATAACGGTCGACCATGACCATCCCTACTTGCATCCCTATATTTGGACAGGCCAGGATTTATTGGGTTGGGGGGGGGGACATATACCAATAAGAACAGTGGGCTTTCCGGGTCAAACAGTATCCGAATCCAACCCGATAACCAAGCCAGATTCCTTATCCATAAGCTTAAGCTATATCTCGAAATCCAACTGAAAATCTGTGTACACAATGTTCAAGCAACGAACACCATTAAACCACTTGCACATGATTTCAACACCCAAACAGTCCTTTTCCCCTTCATTTTTACAGGCACTCTCAAAAATGATCTTCCTTGAACATTAAACACCACAACATAAAAGCCTATTCATCAAATGACAGTTCTGTTTTCAACTGAGTTGATTCCTCATGGCCTACCCTTTAATCCACAACACCTAAAACCAGCTTCAAATTCATCTCCATTGCTGAGTTGTTGCTTGGGCCATGAGAGCTCTAAAGATAGCTTTAGAAAGACCAGAAACAATAAAAAAGTCTGGTTTTCTGCTGAAACAAAACCAACCCATCTCTTGTCTTTTGATTTCAAGGAATCCCATTTGATGAAACTTCTCAACAGGTCATGCAAGGCAGGCAAGTACAATGAAGCGTTTTACTTTCTCGAATGCATGGTCGGTAAAGGTTACAAACCCGATGTTGTTCTTTGTACAAAGATGATCAAAGGGTTCTTCAATGGAAGGAACATTGAGAAAGCTATCAGGGTGATGGAGATTCTGGAGAAATATGGGGAGCCTGATGTTTTCGCTTACAATGCGTTGATTAGCGGGTTTTGTAAGATGAACCGCCTCGATTTCGCTAACAAAGTGCTCGATCGAATGAGGAGTAGAGGGTTTTTGCCCGATGTTGTTATGTATAATATCATGATCGGTAGCTTGTGTAGTAGAGGGAAACTTGATTCGGCTTATAAGGTTTTGAACCAGTTGTTGAAGGATAATTGTAAGCCTTCTGTTATCACCTACACGATTTTGATCGAGGCTACGATACTTCAAGGTGGAATCGATGAAGCTATGAAACTTTTGGATGAAATGTTAGCCACTGGACTTAGACCTGATATGTTCACTTACAATGCAATTATAAGAGGAATGTTTACAATGCAATTATAAGAGGAATGTTTACAATGCAATTATAAGAGGAATGTGAAAAAAAAATCACATGGAAGTAAAAGAAATGATAATTCCATTTCAAGCTCTTAGGTGAGACATATCTAACCACCAAGGTAACAGTCTACTTAAAAAGAACAGAAGGCTAAAAATAAATAAAGCAAAAGCTCAAAACCAAGTGTAGAGAAATTTTTGTGATTGTACTAATTCATTGGGGTAAGCAACCTACCACATTGGCCACATGCTAATGGGAGATTACGGCGCTTTTAGCTTCGAAATCAAAACAAGTTTAAACAGAATAGTGTTCCCGAAATGTTGGCTACCGAGTCCACAGAATTTGTCTCCATGCACAAAGTCTTTAACCCAACAGTGTCCTTTCTCTGAGAACCCTCCATTCATTCAACTTTTGATACAACTTGCTAGCTTGTTGTTTCATTCCGGCATCCGCTATACCTCTTATTATAGTCAAATAAGTGGTCTCTTCTGGTGTATTCCGACTCGAGACCATCATTTCTAGAACTTGTATTGCCAAATCTATGTTCCCATTTTTACATAACCTATGGATCACCGTTTTATAAGCGCTATCTCCAACCATGTGTTTCCTCTCCACCGTCACCTTTAGTATCTCTACAGCTCCCTCAACTTGACCTGCCCGGCAAAATCCCCAAACTAAACAGCGATGAGTTATGTCGTCGGGGTCAATCCCATCACCCAACATCTGATTATATAATCCCATTGCTTTCTCAATTGCACCACTTCTAGTCAATCCATCTATCACAGTGTTATAAGTAATCAAACCAGGGGAGCAGCTGCTCCTAGTTAAAAATTGAAGTAATTGAAAAGCCTCTTTCACCATTCCTTCTTTCGAAAGAGCAGCGAGAAGAATATTATAAGTAATGATGTTCGGAGAGCAATTTTGGGAGAACATTTGATCAAATAAGTTGATGGCTCGGTCCAAAAATCCATATTTACACAAACCGTTGAGCAAAAAATTGTATGTGACCACAGTTGGAGGATGACCAGTTTCCTTCATGATTGCCAGTATCTCATCGACTTCATCCCAACGCCCATGATTACAGAGAGAATGGATAACAGTATTGTAAGTTATAACATTTGGCTTCATACCATGAGATATAATATTATATATGACCAAAGCAGCGTCCTCATATTTCCCCTCTTTACAAGCAAGATTAACCAGTGAATTGAAGGTAACAACGTCTGGATAACAGCCTGCTATGGCCATATCATGTAATACTTCCATTGCCTGCACAGTTCCACAATGCTTGCAGACGAGCTCAACGAGAATTGTATAGGTGATTAGATACGGAGGACATCCCTTTCTCAGTTGATTCTTCCAGAACCCGACGGCCTGATCGAACATCCCATTATCAAACATGCAGCGGATTATTGTATTGTACGTGATCACATCCGGAGGGCAACCGCTCAAGCTCATGTCTTCCAAAAGGTCAATAGCAGATCTTATCCGTCTCCTCTTACAAAGCCCACGAACCATCATGTTATACGTAATATTGTCAGGAATCCCACCAGACATTATCATAATTCGAAGAATTTTGGCAGCTTTTTCAAGTTCGTCCACTTTTAGAAATCCCCTTATTAAGTTTATGCAAGAAGGGAAATGAGGAATTTGACTCTCTCGTGCCATAACTTCTATCAACCGCAATGCACTCTTCAGTCTCCTATCGCTGCAGAACTTCTGAAGAATATCATTGTTGGTTTCCTCATCGTTTCTAACAAAAGCTCCATCTAAAGCCGACATCAAAGAATCCGGAAGCTTTTTTGAAACCATTCTCTCTTCCAATTTTCCCTTAATACACATCTTATGATCTTCAGAACTCCTCCATTCATCCTGATCAAATCCATCTCTGTCAATACAAACACTTCTCTGCAGCCCTCTACACCGTAAAGACACCACCGCTCTTTCTGAAACACTAGCTACCTTCCATGGCAAGTAAGAGTTGCTTCGACGACTATATTCGATTAAACAAGTTAAATGAGAAGTAGATACTGAGTGCTTCAGGGATATACAATCCAGGCCGGCATGTTTCAAACCCCATTGCAAACCATGAAAATGGAAAATCTCAACCGGAGAATTCTGAGGAGCAATGACATGCCCCATCATGGTCTTCTATCCAATGAATATAAAAACTTTAATCACTTAATTGTCAATATAGTTGGAAAAACATAAATCTTTTTGATTTCTTTCTTTACTTCAATCAAACTCAAACTAAGATTAATTCCCAGCAGAAAAGAACAAATAAATTCCCTTATTTCATGATTTTTTTTTATTTGGCAAGCAATTCCCTTGCTTTCTCCGCTCATCAAAATGAGAAAAAGCGCCACAACTGCAAGCCAAAAAAGAAAATAAAAACAAATCCAAATTCCTCGAATTCAACTACATATTCTCTATAATTCAGGCTATTGACCGTTTGAGTTTCATTGAATTCAAAAGACCTTTAAAAATCCCACCAAAAATAAAATAAAAAAATTAAAAGATTACCTGGATAACTAGGTCAATGCTTTAAATTGAAGAAAAAGAAACTTGTAATCGTTAGGAACTTCGTTTCTGCACACTGAAAAGGCAAAGTTTTCATTTTTCACCTAATGAGTTCTGTTTATGAGGTTTAACGAGTGACGTCAATTTCTAGGGTTCAATTAATGTTATAATTACATTTTAAGTACATTTTTGTTACCCGTTTATGATTCAGGACCTTTCCGCAGCCTCATAGATTATCGGACTTCGGGCCTCAGAATACTCGGTTCGAGTTGGAAGGTGTGCATGAGTCGAATTGAGTTAAAGTTCGTTTCCAAACATTTTATAAGCTCGGCCCACTCAAATGACCATTTTTTATATAAATAATATTAGAATATTTTGTATTAATATTTTAATAATTGAATTTAAATAAAGCATACATATTAAATTATTTAAATTATAAACAAGCGACCCCTAGCTGAAATTATCAAGTTCTAAAGGGTTAATACTAAACTTCAAAATATTTATATTTTTCCAATGAAGTTCTTCCACCAGTCTAGTCATTAACTTAAACTTTAAATATCAGTTGAAATATTTAAAATACGTGAATTAAATTATAAATATAATATTAAAAATTCTCTTTTAAGTTTTATAAACACAATATTTTTTTATATAACCAGAGGTGAGCATTTGAATTAGACAATTTGGATTACTATAATCAGGGTCAGCTATCAAACAAATGATATAAATGTTAGGAGTTCAGAGGATGAGTGTTGGAAAATTATTTCGAAAGTATATGTTCTACAACGTATTCGGGGTTCTTAATTTAGAGGCGGTAATTGGGTCGTTTGAGTTCGGTTCAGGCCGGATTGTTTTGGGTTTAGGTTGGATCGGGTCTATTTTGGATTTTATTCATGTCTATGATATTTTGGGTTGGGTCAGGTAAATATCGAGTTGATTGAATTTTCGAGTCGGGTCATTATTAGATCAATTGTTTTTTAGTCGGATCAATTGCTTTTTTGAGTCTGATCAATATCAGATTGGTCGATTTTCGGTTTGAGTAAATATATGAAGATGGTATTTTAAAAGAGACAAGCTGATGTTAAACCATCATATTCGAGTTGCTTTCGATTTGGGTGTTTTACTTTTCAAGTTGTTTTCGGTTCGAGTTATTTTCAACTTGAGTTAATTTCGATTCAATTTGCTTCTAGTTCGGGTAAAATTGAATACAAATTTTTTTCAATTCAACAAAAATTCATATAGTTCGGTTCAATTTCTTTCAAATTCGAGTATAGTTTAGATCATCATATTCAAGTCTCACCTCAGTTAAATCACTTCGGGTCAAATTTGTTAGGTCTGGTAGCCCACGAAGGCCCACTCACAAATATGAAGAGAACTTGAAGGGCATATGGCAAATGATAGTTTGTGTTCCTTGTGTAAACGAGAAAAATAAAAATAATGGTCATGTTTTGCGTTTGTGTAATTGGACATTGTTAATATTATGCAGGTCGGAAAAGTTTCATGAATTCTATGCGATGGGCATCAAAGCACGGATAAAATATTCATTTGAGTAACCCAAGGTATTTTGCTAATCACGAACAAGATTGAATCTTGCTATTTCCAATTATATGTTGGAATAAAGTGATATTTGGCAATGAGTTTGTAGAAAACAAAAATATTCAGTTTTGTGGAACAACTTGAGTATTCCTTAGAATTGGCAAGTAGTACCACACTCGTTCGGATCTGAGAAAAAGGAGGCGAAAAGCTTCATCGGAGCTGCTCACTTGTGTAATATCCCTTTCTTTTGTGGCTTCGGCTTTTTCTGATAATGGTTCTGCCAATGAATTTATCATAACAGACACACAGAGTTAGAATCCGAAACGACACAAAAGAAACAAATGGAAGTGTATTTGTACCTTCTGTCTCACAAGGGCTTCCTGATCTGTTCTCTCCTTCCAGTTACTCTTCCGAAGCTTGATTGGTCGATTTCCAACATATTTACCTGCAACACATCATCCGAAAAGTTCACACTCTTAGGGTACAAACATATATGAACACTAAGGAAGCCTCCAGATTTGGCTATGATTATAGAAGTACCCACCATTCATCTCTTTAAGTGCAGCGGCTAGGTCTGAAGGGTTAGCAAAGCTAACAAACCCATATCCCTTTGTTTTCCCCGTCCTTTTGTCTCTAACAACCTGGAGGAAAGATAACATATCATACAAATATCTTAGATATCGAACCGTTTTTAAGAAACCATGTATTCCTCACTGATGTTCGTAAGAACAAACAGGGCAACCACAAGCATGATAAAAGGCATGTCACACCCTTAGATATAAACACAAGAAACAAGAACTAAATAGACCCCAAAAAAAAGTTAAAATCATCAGAGCAGGTGTTAGTGTGCCAAAAAATTGACAACTCAAAATGAGCATACTAACAAATCTGTATCTTATCATTCTTCTTAGCATGATTAAGACCAGTACATAGGCAACACTGAGAATGCTCAAATGTGCCACATTATTCGAGTCGGAAGTGAGAAGACCAGTGAAAACAGGAGTGATTTTAAACATTGTTGGGATGTGGAATAGTAATTCATGGACAAAAAAGAATAAGTCTATCTCAAGTTCAATGCCATACGATAAAAATTAACAAATAAAGGGAAAAGCATGCACTTTTCGACTCATGTCCCCCATTTAGGGCTAAACAGGAGGTGGGTATCCAACTTAAACAGTTTAATAGGTTGACTGACCTTATTCAGACTTGTTCAAAATTCAATTCAGCTTGCTATGACTCAAACTACTCCATAAGTCAGTACAAATATACCATACTCAAGCCCTGTAAGTCATGTCCCAGCAGTCTACATCTGATATCGATGTCTACAATTTTGACAGGATAAACAAATACTAATAAAATAAACTGGATTATTCCATTAATTTGCAGACATGCAGGTTCCAGGCAAAACCTACATTAAACACAAACATATAACTGCTCTGTGCACTTCATACAAAAATCTGAACAGGAAATGCAAAGAGTTGATAGACACAGGGCAAAATATGCCAATAAAAAGAAAAACTTGAAAAAATCAAGTCATTGGAAACTTACTCTAGCCATGTTAAATGATGGAAACCGTGCAAAAGCTTTTGAAAGAACATCATCATTCACCTCATTACCAAGATCACCACAAAATAAGCGAAAGTCGTCTGCATATTACCAATAGAAATAGAACATGAAAGAAAAAAATAACTTGTAAACGAACAAATAGAAATCACAAGATAAACGAACATGAAAGCTGATAGTTCATACTTTCTGGCCACTCTGCAAGAGTTGGATCCTCCCACAACTGACCAGCAGCTTTCCGAGGGATTGCTTTCTTTTTAGTTTCTGCTTTGTGCTCAATTTCACTGCTTGCAAGAGCAGCCTTTACGCTCTCTAATGCTTCAGGGGTAACTATTTGAGCATCCCTTTGAAATAACTGTTGGGCCTGTCCAAATATACTGTAACATATTACACAGGTGAACGGGTACTCGATCTCACAGCTTTAAAATAAAAAAGGATTTTTTTTCATAGTTTCTCCAACATTAATATAAAGAACAATAAAGTAGCTCAGCTTAAAAATAAGTAAAATTCTAAAAGCAACACTAACTCAAATATAATTATTGCAAATTTGAATTAAAAATTCAATTTCTTCGTTAAAATTTCAACACTTCATTCCACCAATCTAATTCAACTTCTCGTTCTCGTTGGAATTTTGAATTCAATTCTCAATAACAACATAACCCATAAAATTTACAAGTTAGCAAAAAAAAAGTAGGTGAAAAAAATCTAAAACCAGCATAACTAGTAAATTCCATGAATCCCAAATCTACAAATAAAAAAATTAAAATAATATTTATAGTTTATTGTCCTACTGACCTGTTGGTATTGAGGGAGAGAATAGACGCCGGGGACAGGAGCGACGGGTGCAGGGTAGGCAGAGGCTGGGGCGGCCGGAACGGACTGGGGTGCGGTGGCATAAGGTTGAGCCTGTTGCTGGAGATGAAACGGCAAAGGAAAATAGGGAGGATTCGTCGTCGTTTGGTAAGTGAATTGAGAAGAGGATGAGGAAGCAGGATTTGTGGCGGAAGAGGGTGGAATCGACATGGCTGAAATTGGGGATTTAGGGTTTTAGATGAAAAATTGGGGGAGAATCGGTAATTTGGAAGAGCGAAAGATTAGGGATCCAAGATAAAAGCGACAATGATTTAATAATGTTTTTTGCCTTTCAAGCCAACCTGTCCTTAAAACGCTGTCGTGTTGCGGTGAAGAAGGCTAAGCCCAAACTTGGGTTCAGGCTTTACCGGGTTCAAATCATGAAGAGCTAAACTCAGTTGGGCCGGTTTAGATTTGTTCAAGAGTCGGATTATTTGTTTTAATCTAAAATTTCATTTAAAACTTGAAAATATTTAAACAGTAATATTAAGCTTTAAAATAGGAATGAAAAAAATATAGCTGAGGCTCAAATTTTCAAGGAAAATAAAATTAAAAAGAAATTATGAGTGGATTAAAACATATTTGAGTTAGTCATTTATAAATACGACTCAGATCTTCTGCTTAGTTAAGCTCAATCGAGGATAAATTGTGTTAATAATAATATTATTAGTTGATTTAGTTCAGATCTTATCTTTACTCATGAACACCTCTAATCAAACATGCTGATAAACTCACACCATTTTATTAAACTAAATAATTTAAAAAAATGGTCTCAAAATTTATTAATTTTCATTTTTAAAAGAGTTAATTGCATCATATGTTTTTATACTATGATTTATTTTCTAATTTTTTTAATATTTTAATTTTATCCTTAAACTATGGCTTATATTCTAAGTTGGTCCCTAATTTTTTTAATGTTTCAGTTTCATCCCCAAATTATGACTCACATTCTAAATTGATCTCTAAACTTTTGAATGTTCTAATTTCTTCCTCAAATTATTGTTTTTGTCACACCATATTATTACATAATACACATCAATATTTATATAAAAATTAACATTTTTATAATAATTTACATAATACACATCAATATTTATAATCAATGAGATATGATTAGCATGTACTGATAAGAATAAAACTAGAATGTTCAAAAGTTTGGGAAACCAATTTAAAATGAATCATAGTTTGGGGATAGAACTATAATATTCAAAATTTTAATAACTAATTTAAGAAGAGATTATAATTTAAAAATAAAATCAAAATATTTAAAAATGTATAAACCAATTAAAAATAAAAACTATAATTTGAAGACGTGCGGTGCTTAACAATCGTTGATGGGTGTAAAATTGTTAACTTAAATGACTCATTGATGCCATAGGTACAAAGTTTGCCGCATGATCAAATGGAGATACCCACATTGCGGTGGTTAAAGCCCAATTCCGATGGAGCGGTGAAATGCGCAGGTAAAGACGCATATACAGGAGGTGTCACTCGGGATCATATGTAAGTAGAAACGAAATTAAGATTAAGAGTTGTGAAAAATATATATGTCCGAAAGATAGGGACAAACCTATAATTAATTTATTTTTAAAAAAATATATATATACATATAAAATATAAAAAGAATTTTTTATGCCAAGAGTCTCTCAAGCATTATATAGCTCTATGTTCCTGAATACAAGACTTTTCACGTAATCTTAAAAATGTATACAATAGAAGAAGCTGTATTTGGGACGTTTTTAAAGAATTACAGTAAATTTGAGACATTGGTAGAGACAGAGCCAGAAAAACATTAATTTTACATTTAAAAAATAATTAATAAAACTCACCAAACAATTGTATACATCTACCAAAGATAGTATATGTATAAACTTACTTAACATTTGTATACATCCTATTAGGTATATGTTTTCTCATATTAAGAACAAGACGATGCTCTTGAACACAAATTTTCTTTTCCTTTGTTTCATTTCTTTCCATTGTTGATAATAGCAATTGTTGTGATATAGACTTCCGACAAAAAATATTATTTTTAGAGTTAAAAAGTTTTTTAAATTTCTCCCTGTCCATGTCTTTCTTATTCTCTAAGAGGGGATTCTAACAATGCATGGGTGTTGGTAGCAGGGAGATGGTCGGGAAAAAAATGGACGGCGGCTGAAGATAAAAGTGACAATAAATGTAGGGTTTGGATTAGGAAAGAGAAGAGAGTTTTTGGAGAAAAATAGGTTGAGAGTTTTTTGTTTTTTTTTTTAATAAATAAAAAAATTTATTCATCCATAAACCACATTCAACCACGTGTACAAACCAACAGCCAAATCCTAAAACAAAGAAAGTAAACCCCCTATACAAATATTCCAGGAAGACACTAATGTATCCCCCAATTCCGAGCTATACAGTTATCAAAATCAAAATTTGTACAATCCAAAAATCGCATTCGAACATCTTGTTTAATAGTAGAAAAAATGACAGTGGCCAGTCAGTCTTTCATTTCTTTCTTGCCATAGAAGTTGAGACCATACCAGGCCAATCTGAGAATCGTGGCGCGTAATGTCTTCCCTTTCTCATTATTTTGTATCCAATCAAACAACCCAAGCCAAGAGCTGTGAACCAGTTGATACCCATAGTCCTTCAAAACCAGAAACCAAATCTACCGAGTATAACATCCACAAATAAATGATCACATGTTTCTGCAGCAGCATTATAAAGGGAGCATACAAGATCAACCTAACATCCCTATCTCAATACAACTTGCCAAGAAAGGAAGGATTATCGAGGGATGAAAAGCTTGCCCTAAACAATCCAAAACCAAGGGACCCTTTCTTGTTTGTGTCTTATGTCTTCCCAAACCTTCTTGGCTGTATAGTCACCTTGCAAACCCCCAATCAAAGCTAATCTCTCTAAGCTTCAAAATCTTTTTCCATGCCTAACTATTATGAGCTTTGGCATGGACATTCAGAATTGAGCAGGCCCTCAATAAATATTTTTGGACCCATGCTACTCAAATAGAACCAGACTGAGCAAGTAAAAGCCAAAGACATATTACCATGCACGCCTGGTTCCAAGCAGAGATATCTCGAACCCCTATGTCTCCTTTATTTTTAGGGTAGCAAATGAACTCTCAACTCACCCGAGCTCCCTGAGCATTATTCTCAACACCCTTTCAAAGGAAGGCATTGCAAATCTGTGACACCTTCTTCAACACATCAGTGGGCAGAATAAACATACAACACCAGAAATTCTGAATGCTAAAGAGTACAGCTTGGATCAATTGCAAACGACCAGCAAAAAATAGACATTTAGAAGGCTAACTTCTAATTCTACTTATGATTTTACCAATCAAGCCCTTACAGTCAGGTGCAGATAAATTTCTAGTCACAAAAAGGACTCTCAAGTACCTTACAGATAGCACTCCCTCTCGAAAATCAGAATGGTTAATCATCAGCTGAAAAACATCATCAATCACCCCAACATGAAACATTTCACAATTAGAAACATTAATTTACAGACTAGAGAGCCTATAAAAGACCTCCAACACCCTTTTTACTCCCAAGACAGATTCCATAATTCCTTTTATAAATACCAGCAGGTCATCTGCAAACTAGAGATGGGTAAGTTAGACCCTTCTGCATTTTGAATGGTACTCAAAAACACATTCCTGCCCAGTTTTATTCAATAGACAAGACAACACATTCATCACCAAGATAAAAAGATAAGGGGATAGGTTCCCCCTGTCTAACACCCCTTGCCCCATCAAAATAACCCATTAAACCTCCATTCAAGTTGATTGAAAACTTAGAATTCATAACACAATATTTTATCCAGCCACAAAATCTATCAAGAATCCCTGAACTCTAAGAACTTGAAGGATAAAAGCCCAGTTTATAAAATCAAATACTTTTCTTAAGTCAATTTTTAAGGCACACCTTGATGAAATAAAACTCCTTCCATAGCCATTTATTATCTCTTGAGCAAGAAAGATATTCTCCACAATATCTCTCCTTACAAGGAATGCACACTGATTTTGTGTAACACCCTCAAATAGGACTAGTAGTATTGCTTAAGGATTAAAGGTTTAATTGAGAAGTTTTAATTTTTTTGGGCTAAATTCAAAATTTTAAAACCTTTAGGGACCTTTCTGCAAATTTTCCATTTTTGCTTCGATGCTCAAAAAAATATAAATATTGTTTTTGAAGACTTAAACTTGCAACAACTTGATTCTTTTTCCAAGCCCTTGCCATTCCAATTACTTTGATTTTATGATAAATGTTGGATATTAATTTCCTTAAGATAAATTGTGTTTGAATCCTCTTAAAATAAAAAAGGATATGAAAAATGTGGTTGTTGAGGATTGAACCTGTGACCTCCAACACTTAAGCCTCGTCCCACATTTTTGCATTTGAGCCAAGCCTCATCGCCCCACCTTTGGTCGTCGTCGCTCTACTACTAACTTGTGTTGTTTGAGGCACCGGTTATACCAAAATGTTCGTCTTAACGTTCCCAATAAGATCCCACCTTTGCATGTTCGTTTTCGGCCATCGTTGTTGAGAAAAAAAGGGAAAACTGTTCGACCACCCTTCGTCATTGTCGTCGCTTTTACCGTCCGTTCAAGGAATGGTGGTTGTCATTCGACTCTTCTCTCTTCCCTTGTTTCATATCTGGTGGCGGTGTACGCCACTGCACTGTTGCTTGCCGGGAAACCCTCGTTGGCCTAGAGCTTTGCTCTCTCCTCCTTTACGCACCGCCGTTATCTTTTCTCGGGTAAGGGTTTGTTCGAATCATGTTTTATTTTTTTTTCTTTATTTTTATTTTTTTTAAACTTGTGTCGTCGCCTCCTCCCTTTTTTCGTCATCGGCGTCGTACCCTCACCTTAGCTATATCATCTTTTGTGTAAATATAACACAAAACCCTAATTTCCTAAACCTAGCCCAAACCCATTAGAAACCCAATAAGCCTCTAAAGCCCAATCCCCTAATTCCTTATCTATCAATATTTGTTGGGCTCTATCCAATCTAAGCCCAATTCGGATGACCCAATTAAAGTGACCCAAACTATGGACCCAATATGGGTTAACCCAAGTTTGACCCGGTCTGACCTGACCCAGTTTGACCTGACCTAACCCGACCCAATCAGGCCTAGCCCGATCTAACTCGGCCCGTCGGCCCAAGTTGGCTCATTTGACCATTTGACCTCCCGAATTTGTTTTCATAGTCGTTTTGCCTAAATCATCCATTTTTTATCCTAAAGCTTCAATCTTACCTTTTTGCACTAAATATGATATTTATAAAGATTTGTTCATGTTTAGAGTTCTAATATTTACGTATATATTTTGAAGGTGACCGCTCTTACCGAGATCTCTCTCTGATCTTATCTGTCCTGGTTCCTATGAATAGGGTTACGCGTGAGTATTGATTCTATTGGTCAAATTAATTAGGATTAAGGTATTGGTGGTGAAAGTTTTAATGTTATCTTTATTGTAGGGTCGAGTGTTGTAGGGTCGAGTGCAGTAGGGGGTTTTGGACGTGCGAGATGAGCCCAAATGAGTTGAATTAAATGTTTATAGGGGAAAACAAAATATTTTGATTTAATAAATTACAAGAAATTTTTTTAAAGAGGACCATATAATATTTTTTTTACTAAGATAAAAATATTAAAAAATTTATATATCTTTGGGATTATAAATTAAAGGTCTCGTTTTAATAAACTGCACAGGGCCTCATAAATCTTTAAACCGCTCCTGGTCGAGTGGAACTATCGATCGTGGAAAGCAGCACGAGTAAAAAGCTCGTTAGCTATAGTTTCTAAAGGTGTGTTCCTCACACTAGTGCTATGTTGTATGACGTTTGACTTGATGAATGGTATGGTGTCATGTTGTTTGGTAAGCATGCTTGTTAATTTATACTATGTTTCTTATGTATGATTTATATTGAAATACCCTCGTGCGTGATTGAAAATAACATGTTGTTTGAATAACATGCTCATGGTTATATGATTATAAGCATATCTAAACCCTATGAATTACGTCATGATATGATATATGTGAAAATCTAAATTTTGATGTGATTAGTCCAGATATATTTTATACTTAATATGATATCATAAATTATGTTATGACATGCATACATTATACTTGCTATGCTATTATTGGGTTTGGGATGTAGGAAGAAGTTATGTGCGGTTCTCCCAGATTGGGGGGGTTAAAACCGCTGTTTATTGTGGTTCTATTGAAGCTGGGTACCTATTCCTGATTCATTTGATAAATTCGCTTTTTGTTTGTTACGGTTCTTTTGATGTCGGACATCATTTTCGATTCTTTTGATAAATTTGCTTTTCGTTACAGTTCTTTTAAAGCTGAGTATCACTCCCGATTCATCTGATAAATCCGCTATTTAATGGTGAGTTGTCTAAAAGAGGCTAAAGGGAGCCCCCACCCTTGGTGAGTAGTCGTTGGGTAGTTAGGATTTATTAGCCGTCACTTCACGATTTACATCAAGATATTGTTTGCCTCATATGTTGGGTGATTGCCTTATTGTTTGTTTGCACTATGAGGACACACTAGGCTCTATAGCTCATGCTTTTATTTTTCCCTCTCAAATTGCAGTAGACGTTAGGGCTTGGTTGGTACTGAAGGATAGACGAACTCTATCATGTTTTGTTATAATACGTTCGTACTGACTATTGTTCGTCATATTTTGTTAAAGTGGTATGGATACCTATAACTTGGGATTTCTTATGTAAATGGACTTTGGACGTTGTGTTTTAAAACTTGTTTTTAACTTTGTGATTTGGGATGTTATGGATTTTAACTAAATTATGAAATGCATGTTATATTTTATTTTATCGACGTTATTATTTTAAAGTATCCTCGCGTCTTTTTGGATAACAAAAATTGACCATTACATGTAAATTAATAAAATTTTTAAGTATGGATTTTGTATGTCTTCTAAGTAGTAAAATGTGACTTCCTTGGCTTGGTTGTTTCGTCTAGACCGGGTAAGAGGTGTCACATTTTATAATACCAGAAAAGGCAACCATTGCTTCATCCGATTTGTGAGAATCTTGGTATACATTTATAGATTGTATTACAACAAGATATTGGCCTGAAATCTGTAGCATGCATCAGAGCCACCACCTTTGGAACCAAAGTTTTAGATGTAGAGTTAAAAGCCACATGCGTGTTTCTAATTAAAAAGAAATATTGGATCCCTTCAAGAACATCACTTCCCACAATGTTTTATGCAGCCTGAAAAATTTTAGCTGAAAATCTATCTGGTCCCAAGGCCTTATTTTCATTCATAGAAAATAGTTCATCTTTAATCTCCTTGTGTGTAACAGGGGCTACAAGACTAGCACTCATATCAGTAGTTAATTCTACACCTAGGATGTCCCTCAACAGATTATCAGACACCACCTCAACTTCAAAATCCATAGTACCCAGAGAACTTGAAAAGAACTGAATCAATTCTTTAGCAATATCAACGTAACTCTCCAATCTATTTCCCTGATTATCACAAAGAACAATGATAGTGTTAACCTTCTGTCTCGTAGCCAACTGCCTGGAAAAAAATGAAGAATTCTGATCACCAACCTTAATGTACTGAATTTTAGATCTTTGCTTTAGGAACTGCTCTTCAGCTCGCTGAAGATCATGTAATTCAGTTGCAACTACTCTTTCCCTAGCAACATTCTCACCAGTAGAGTTATCCAATAGAACCCTTTGCAAATTGTCAAACTCAACTTGCTTAACGAACACCCTATTTAAAATATCACCATAAACCCTTTTATTCATCTCTTTCAATAGCTCCTTCATTAAGCTTAGAGAAAAGACATTGTAAAGGGTTCCCATTCATGAGTTGCTTTTAGGAATTCTCAACAATATTTAGAAATTCAGCATGTCCTAACTAGAAATTAAAAAATTTAAATGGCTTTGGAGGCTGGAATAAAGGAGCTCTCAAAACCATATGACATGGACTGTGATCAGAACATCCAGGAGGAAGAAATTCTACAGTAAATCCTGAAAAACCAGTTAGCCAAGCCTGATTTATCATGAACCTATCTAGCTTCCTGGCCAAGAGACTTTCATCCCTAAAGTTACACTAAGTAAATAGTGAGCCAGAACAAGAGTGATCCAAAACATCAATCTCTGTCAAATAATCTTTAAATTCTTGCATCCCTCCCGTTACACCTTGACTTCTATCAAAATTAGAACTCTCTTGAAGCCTAACACAATATCACCTGCCAGCCCCCATAGATAATTCCCAATTCTGGATTTCAAACTAACCAAATTAGACAACAAACCTTCCTCTCCTCCCTACTATTGCTACCACAGACAAAGGAGAAGTAAAACAAATCCTCCACATTTAAGATTGAGCAAGAAATCATCTGACTAGAACTGAAAATTCCAGCCAAATTCCACCCACCTCTACTAAGAACCCAAAGTCTACCATTCGAAGCATGAACATAGTTATGCAAAATAGTCCAGTCCCTAAGCCCCCTCAACAATCGCAACAAAATCATTCTCTCAAACTTTAGCTTCCACCAAACACAATACTTTATAACGTCATAGTGGCCAGAAAGCCCTTTCCCACATATAGTTAAGGCTAAGAGTTCAAACTTGTTTAGACTCTCTACAACCGTATCATCATAGTGGCCAGAAAGCCCTTTCCCACATATAGTAGCCGCAGAGAAATTTTTTTCCAAACCTTCACCAGAACAACTATCAGGACAACATTCTCCAACAGTAGCTTCCAACCAAGTTTCCCAGTTTCAGAGATCAAGTCATCATTATTTATAACGTCAATTGTAGAAACATGATTGAACTCACTCACTTCCAGAACTGTATCAACACTTTCCTGAACCATAATTGTATTCCTTCCAAGCTTCCCAGTGTCCTCTCTAACTACATCCACCTTATCACGCGCAACAGTCTTGCACTTCCCCTCTTCGTGCCCAAAAATAGAGCACCTACAACAGCGAGGAGGAGCCCACACTAATTCAACTGTGACGTTAATAACCTGTTCATCATCAAGCTCAACCAAAACAGAACCTGAGAGATTATCCTTAGCATTTACCTCAACACAAAACTTAGCAAACTTTAATTGTTATTTCATCTCAGTGGACCTATCAGTATACAACGGTTTACCCAAGGCACTGTCAACATACCCAAGCCCTTGCTGGGAATAGAGCTCCAAAGGGACATGCCATAGCTTCACCAAGTTGGACTTGAATCCAATTGAATCACATCAAACAGTAAACCTGGCTTCCACTTTCGCAGGACAATCTGCTTCTGCTGAATGTGCCAAGGCCCGGACTTCAGAACCCAATCGTGCGCCCTTTGTGATGGAAAATTGATCATGTAAATACTAGGGGCGAGGAATTGAATCACTACAGAATCCTCCCTTCCCCAAAGACGATCAGCAATCTTCTGTAAAATATGCAACGGAGGGAATTTATAAAGAAAATTCCTAATTAGGACATTTGACCATTGCACTGCGCCATTCTTCAAAACTTCAAGTGGAGGCTTAACCCCAGCCCTCCCCTCTTTTGACGCTGGAGGCAAAAACCCCAAGGACTGAATCTCCTCCACACTATTACCTTCAGCCACCCCCACCAATCACAACAGCCACAAGTGACGGAAAGCCAGCTAAATCAAAATCGGTGAAGGAACGAAGAAAAAACCCAAATGCTCTACAGGCGCACTACAGACTCGCTAACGTGCGCATGCTGAGAAAAAAACTAAATATATTATTAGTAAATTTCTAAAAGTTAAAGAGCTAATTTTTTGTTGATGTGTTACGTCATTAATTTAGTGTGAGTTAATAACTTAATGACCAAAATGCAATAAGTCAATAACATAAGTGACCTAAACAGAGTTTTTTTAAAATTGATGACTGGAATTTATCTATCAAATAATTTAAAAGTACTTTTAGACCCATTATTAGTAGTAGTAGTTTTTCTTTCTTTTTGGTCATTCCATTCACCGATATTTGTCATTTCGTACACGTTACTTTTGCTTGCTAATCCTTTTTTTATCAAACTAAACTATATTATCAATTATCCTAATCTAATTTTAAAGCTCTTTATTTTATTCGCCACGTGTTTCTTTTGTTCAATATTTTATTCCCTACGTTATAATTTAAGATTGTATTGTGTTTTGTATATGAAAAAAAGATTACGTTGTGTTTTAATATTAAAACTCATCGTTATTGTTTTGATTATATTATATTTTTTATTTGTCGGTTGCTTTTTGGTTTTCTGTTTACAAAATTATGGTCACATGTTTATTGATATACATTTATTTATTTTTTTGTTGTTGTCTCGGTTTTTTAAGGTTTTATCTTGATTAGTCCGAATTGACTCGCGTCACATATTTAGTTTTAGTGGGTGAATATCACAACGAGGATTTTCTGCATATACAATGCCTCAAACTTGAGATTTACTTAAGCGATACTAAGCTGTTTACCACTTATATTAACCCTGTTGGCAGAGGCTGACTTTCTATGGAGCCAGTGGGGTGTTGGCTCCCCCAAAGTTAGAAATTTTCACATTTAACCTCTTAAAATTTTCAAAAATTTTAATTTGTCCCCCTTCAAAAATTCTAAAAATTGTTACTATAATTCAAAATTTTTAAATAATTTTAATTAAATCCTCTCCTAAAATTTTTAAAAGTCTTGATAAGTCAATTTTTTTATAAAATTTTAATTAAACCCCTACTTTTTATGGGAATTTTAAATTAAACCCTTCAAAATCTTTGAAATTTTTAATTTAAGCTTCAAAATTTTCAAAAATTTTAAATAGGCCCTCTCAAACTGGATTGCCAAGATCAGACCTTCCTGTTGGTTGCATTTATTTATTTTAAAGTTAGAATATTCTATTTTTCTTATAATTATAGGTATTTTATTTATTGACCGGTTAATTCAAATTGGATATTATAGGGTTCATTATAAGGACGACTCTTTTAATTTAATTTATTCAATTCACGATCATGATTGTAATCTTTGGCCTGCTTAAAGGATAAATATTAAAACTATACATGAATTTTTTATCAAATGTGCAATGCTAGACATGAGCTTTAATTTTTGTTCAGTTATACACGTAAAACTTTAATTTTAGTTTAGTTTTAAACATTCTAAAAACTAAATTCATTGATTTATTTTAATGTTAAATAAATATAATTATATGTGTATACAATATGGAAAAGTAATATGATGAGATGTTTATAATTACTTTAATTTGCAAAAATTGAATATAATCGAATGTCATGTATATAACATTACACATTTGATGAACGATAGATTTTATATTTATTCCTAATTTAAATGGTTTAGCTTTAAATTACAAAGCTTAACAAACTACATTAACATTCATTTTGATGGGTAAACTATTGATTTGATTCTATAGTGACTATTGAATTACGAATTTTATCAATTAGATCATTAAACTATTAAAATAGTTTCAATCAACTTATTTATTGTTAATTTTTGGCAAAAATGTTGACACGTCAATTAAACAAATTTGTATAATTACACATCTAGGCTTATTCATGCATTCTATCAATTTGGTCCTAATTTGAATTTAATTGATAAATTTAATTATTTAATCAAATGTTGGCATTAAATAAATTTTTTATTAATTTTAATATTAATTTATTTAAATAGTATTTTCCTCCAATTAAATAGTGACATATCAACTATGTTGATAGAATGTGTAAGTAACAATGACTAAATGTGTAATTAACATGCCAGTAATTCCTTCAAAAATGAATGGTTAGTGGCCTGATTGAAATCATTTTAATAGTTTTAAAATTCATAGTTGAATGATCAAAATAGAATCGGACCAATAGTTTAGTGGCCTTAAAGGTAATTTACCCTACTTTTATTGGTATTTCATTTTGAATAGAAGTCGCTAGTCTTATTAAAAAAAGAAAAAAATTAAAATTACAATAAGAGTTTACAACTATCATATAAAGACACAAGAAAACTAGCAACTTTAGATCATATAAAGACTATACATGAAAAATGTTAAAAACCTAACCAAAAGACTCGAACAAAAAATAGATACAAACTAAATCTGACTGCATCGGCAAACGAACCACAAAAGTAGATTAAGTTATTGAAAGACCACCGAAAACCGCAAATCAGAGCCAAGCATAGTGAGAAACTATCCACGAATGCAAACTTCATATCCAAATTCAATCCGATGGTCCAGAGTAGGGAAGATCAGCATGATTACAAATAAACGTCATCATGATCAGTCGTGATATCGTCAAATTTAACACTAAAAAAACATAAAATAAAAAAACTACCAAACGATCGAGAAAAAAGACAAAATATCGTGCCACAAAAAATACTATCAAGACAAAATTATTTTTATTAAGAATTAAAAAATAAAAAAGAGAAGAATCACGATGGCGACCAACATCAAAATTAACGTGTCTTCAATTAAATAAAATTTTAAAAAAACTTGCGGTACTGAGAAATAGGGTGCGGCGAAAACCCTAGACTCCTGTACTGACTCTTTTAATTGCGTGCGGGGAAGAAAAAAATATCATTAATATGTAATTAAGACTATACACCTATACAATAGATGCATTAATAATCAACCTTTATATATTTTCTTTCAATTAGTAGTTATAAATAAAAAAAATTCATTTAATATTTTCAGACTTTAATTAAATTTGAAGCTTATTGGTGTAATATTTTAATTATCAAAGTAGATTTTTAAGTAATCACCATAATAGTTAATATATTTTATTTTTGTTAATCGATTTTAATTATTTTACTCTTCAATATTTATAAAATAAATACATAAAATCACATGCATAGCACGTGCGTGTTATTAAAAATGAATTCGTTAAAGATTGGAAAGATGATAAATTATAATGTAATGTTATAATTAAGGGTAAACAAATTTCGACTCGATTTTAAAAAAATATTTTTTATAATGTCAAGTTATTCGGTGTATGTAAATTATTAAGTTGAATGACTCATGCAAATTTTGAGTTCGATTTTGCCAACTTGAAAACTCAAGAAAAAAACAAATTTTACTGTTTTACAATTTAGCCTTTGATTACTTTTTTTGAATTCATTTTTTATTTTAAGTTCATTTTTTATCAAATTTGAACCACGTGCTTCTAAATTATTGTAGAATACTCATTTTGACCAAATTCATACCACATGCTTCACTGCCACTATATAACATCTATATAACTTCAATTTATATTTTTAACTTAAAAATTATTCTTTTTCAATTTAATATCTTAACTTTAAATTTTATTAAATTTAGTCCTTCAATTGTATTTTTTGTACATTTAGATTCTCATCAATTTTGTGCCTCCTTTATACTCTCATCAATACTTAATCTTAAAAAATTTATTCTTTAAGAATAACATTATAAATATTTTTTTATAATTTTAGATGATATTTTTTTATTAAATAATATTACAAATCTTACTTATATATGTGAAAATAATATGAAGAAATATATATGTATATCTTATATGATTAGAGAAAGTCGTTTAAATTGGTATCAATCCAAACTATAACGTTATAAATAATTGCAATTTTACAGAAACTCGACTCGACTTTCATAAATTTGAATCGAATTAAAAAAGAATCAAATAAAATTTGAATCATAAAATAAGTCTCGTCAACTTGACTAACTCAATTTTTTTACTCAATTCAATTCGATCGACCATTAGTTAAAACCTTAAAATAGTAAATAACAAATATACGAGTGAGACATATGAATATAATAAACAATAATGGAGTTTTCAAAATAATTATAGTTCTAAAATAATGTTAAAAAAATAGATCGAACCATAGTATAATCTCATTGTAATTTAAACTAATGTTCTGACGATATTATTGGCCATTCTATTTAAAAAAATCTTTTTAACTTTTATTTTTTTATTTTTAAAATTTTCAATTCTTTGTAAATTAAATTAACATATGAAAAAATAACAATTTTGTCCTTGGTCATTTTTAATAATTTTTTAGAAATTTTACAATTTAAATATATTTATTTTTATTTTGAATTTTGAATTTTTTATACAAAATAACAAAATTTCTTACATCGATACTAGCAAAACAACAAAATAATTAACATCAATTTAGCAAGTATGTTACCTTTTCTGTTGATCCCTTTAATTTTTTTTTAACTTTAAGGACCAAAATTTTTTTTTTTTTGCATGTTCGGAAGCTAAATCTATCATTTGACCTAACTAATCAATTAAGTACTTTTTTAAATAGAACCGTATTAAGTACTTTTTTTTGGGTTTGGGGGGGGGGGGGGTTTCAAATATTAAGTACTTTGTTAGGCTTTACACAACCCGTGACATAGTGGGGTCACGTGTTATAATCATATCGAGTCGGTTCGGCTTTTCAATTTTATCGTCCCATCACAGCGTTTTTTAATTTTAGGGTTTTAATTTATAGTTTAAAGTTTAGGGGTTTATGTTGTAGGATTTAGAATTTAAGGTTAGTATTTAGAATTTAGTGTATAGGGTTTAAGGTTTAGGCTTAGTTTTTTAATGTTAGGGTTAGAAATTTAAGATTTGAATTTTTATAGAGTAAATACACAAGCTTATGTAAAATTCTGTATATCAAAGTTTTACCGTTAATGTATTATGGGTCAAATCATTGTTAAAATTAATTGTCCCAATTTAAGGCGATTGATTGCTTTATTTAATGGAATTAGATTAATTAATTTAATAATAAAATCTATCCTAATTTTTTTATTAAATAAAAATATATTATATTCTTAAGATAATGAATTCATACAAAGTGAGAATAATATGAACATTTTTAATCACTTAATTAATTAATAAATCTTAAAATCTTAAGTAAATTTTTGAAATTTAAAGCTCCATTCATAATAAAAAGCAATAATATCATAATCGAAATTTCAAATTATGTTTATCCCAAAGCCTGCTGACTTATTCAAACAAAACCTAAGTCCTTTTGAAAATTGATATTGTCAAGGTGATTATCATTATTAATAATAATCAAAATACTACAAAGAGATTCATCAATTGATTGAATAATCAAAATGTTTACGTTATTCTATCTTGTATGAGTTCGAATCCTGATGTTTGCTTGAGAATGTAATTAGGGATGGCAAAATATTCGAACCCGTCGGATCCCGACCCGATAGGGGTGGGTTTTTTCCTTTAAAAAACGGTTTCGGGTCGGGTCGAGTTATTAAAAAATAAAATAGGGTCGGGTTCGGGTTTAGGGTAAAAATTTCTCGACCCGACCCAATATTTTTATTATATTTTATATGTTATATTTAATATTTTTATTAATTTTCCCCGAGTTAGGTAGGATTTAGTCGAATTTTTATTAAAATATCGGGGTCGAGTCGTGTCGGGTCGGTGATAGAATAAATTAGAGTCGGGTAAGATCAAATTAGATCGAATGATTTAAATTTCGAGTCGAGGTCGGGGCGGCCAAAAACTCGCCCCCACCTGCCCGTTGCCATCCCTAAATGTAATGTCTGTATTTAATAAAAAAATACAATGAAATTTGATCAAGATAAAACTATCGCAACAAAGCATTGAACTGCCTAAATAGCATCCCATCGGATTCTGTGAAAATAGATATGTTGGAAAAGAACAACACATGCATCGGCTGGAGAAGCAATAACAAAACCAATACCGATTGAAAACTAGAATAGCAAAAGTAAGACCAAAACTTATACAAAACAAGATTAAAAAAATTTCATAAAAAATGTGCAGATTTATTAAATAAAGAAAAATAAAATCTTAAATATGTAAAATAGAGGCCGTTTGTGGCCGAATCATATATGACGTCAATTAGATCGACATAAACGATGAGTGAACGTAAAAAAATAAAAGAAAATAGTGAAGAAAAATAGAGAAAAGATTAAAAAAAATAAAAGAGGAAATTGTAAGAAGGAAGATGGTGGTAAGGCCACCATCATAATCGACTAGAATTATTTTCTAAAAATTTAAGAGGGAAAGAGAAAAATAACCCATTTTTAGTAATTAAATTATTTCATTTAGTTATATGATGAACATTCTTTGACCAAAAGTTATATGATGAATATATTAGATTAAAATTTAAATCAGGTATATATAAAATAATATATTCTTTGCCCATTAGGATTGCGCATTAAAAAGATAAATGAAATATTTATAGGGTTATATTTTAATACATAAGCTGTGCAATTTTTTTACACAACCCTTCATATTTAAGCTATAAAATTTAAAATTTAAATCTTTAGTCCTAATACCCTAAAACCTAAACTTTAATCCCTAAACTCTAAATTCTAACCATAACCTTAAATTCAACATCCTACAACCTAAACCCTAAACCGCAACCTAAATCTTTAATACCTAAAATTGAAAGGCTTGCGTAAACTTTAACTTACGCAAGCTAGTGTATTAAACTATATTTATAACCTCCATATTATTTTATAAATCACATGTATTGTTATATGTGCGATATTAAATAATATATTTTTAAAAATAATTTTGATAAATTTCTAAAAAAATCAAAGTCTATTGAAATCGTATTTTATAAGAAATAAATAATTGAATGATTATTTTGTAATAATTAGCTAATCTAATTATTTTATAACAATTAAATAATTTAATGATTATTTAATAATATTTATAAAATTTAATAATTATTTTATAATTTTTAAAAATTTAATAAAAAATTTATTTTAAGATGATTTAATGATCATTTACAAACTTTATCATAATATTTTTACTTTATTTTATTGAAAATTCAATGTAAAATGCCTATACTACTAAGACTCCTCCCCGCTTATAAATAGGAGAATATTAAATGCTTAAATATGCTTGATCACACGTCATCATATATATTATACCAATAACAATATCAATTGAACTATAATTATATCGGCTGCTATTTTTTTAATATATTAGTGTGGTTATATGTTACTATTTGTTTATATTTTTTATTATTTTTGATAAGACACACCTTATACACATACAAATATTTGAACCTAAATCTTTGAAATGAACATTATATACTTTTTCAATAGAGCCATTCGTTGGGCATGACAACAAATGCTTTTAAATTAAAACATAATAGATAAAATAAATAAATAAAAGGTAAACTACTCAGTTGACCACCAAATTATGAGAGCGAACCTATTTTGATCATCCAACTAAAAACTCGTCAATCAGACGATCAAACTTTTAAATTAGTCATATCTTGACCACTGCCGTTAAAAAATTAATAGAGCTTAGTTAAAGGAAAATTAAAGGTGAAGGAGTGACCTTGGCATGTATTAAACTCAAGACCTCTATGAGAAACACCAAAGGTTTAACTATTGTGTCAACCTACCTTTAGTTAAAGGAGTAGTACCATTCTATATATATCTTATAATGCAGTAAATGTTAGGGAATAAAAAATAAAAATGATTGTGAGGGGACTTGAACTTAAGCCACTTAAGATGTGTAAAACCACACAAACTGTTTAACCAATTCAAATAATTGATTTGAATATGAATATATTTTAAATATATATAAAGTATAGTTAAAACAAGATTTAAAATAAAATAAAATTTATGATTTTTAAATTAAAATAAATATTTTTTCTTTCTCACGTTTATTTTAATAATTTCATTATATACCGAGTTCTTTAATTTAATTAATAATTATAATTTTTTATTAAATATTTTAATTAATTTATTATATATTAAAACATATATTTAATAAAAACCACTTAGTCTAATTTTTAATTTTAACTTTGTAATATAATATATAACAATCATTTTTAATATAATATATAATCAATAAACTAAGAATGAAGTTTTTCCTTTTTTCTGGTACGAAGTTTCTTGATGGCATATGCTCGAAGAATAAGAAGTTTCAGCTCGATTTTGAATCACATTAACTTTTTTTATTATTTATAATTTTCACCGACAAAGTAACCCTTTACTAAAATATGTTATCATCTCATATCATATATATGGAGTTAGCCCAACGGTTTGGGCTTTAACCCTCCTTGCTCTTGGGCGTGGAATTGATCCTCACAGCTTGCATTTGCCTCTTATTTTATTTGCTTCATCTGATTATGTCAAATCAGATGGTGACACGTGTTATAATCTAATTTATTGGTTAATTTTATTTAATTAAATTAAAATTAGAACTAAATTAATATAATAAGTAAATAACATAGACTAAATATGTTTATAAATTTTCATTAACTGCCATATCACCCTCTGTTAGTTTTTTAACGACGGTGATCAAAATAAGACCAATTTAAAAAAACTTGATGGTCTAATTAATAAATTACTTAGTTAAGTGATTAAAATAAATCCGTCTTATAATTTGATGGCCACTTGAATAGTTTACCCATGAATAAATAAATAAATTAAAGCGTGTAGAAATGGTCGGTCCATACATTAGTTGATGCCAGTGTGAGAAATGTGAAAAAAAAAGAGAAGCTTTTATTATTCATTCCATACGGCGTCCGCAGAAACAGCCCACAGGTAATTTTAATCAATTATTTCTTTTAAAAAATTATTTCCAAAAAGAAAAAAAAATCACTTTATCCTTCCATTTCCCCAAATTACCCCTCTCCGAAAAGTAATTGCCGTTCATGCTTTCAATTGCTTCATAAAAACACAACAAAAAAGCTGGAACAAGTTTATTATTTGGCCTATACAAATTTACTTTAAAAAAAAAAATTCTATTATTTCCTGTATTGATCAATTAATTAATCTTCCGTATTTACCCTCATCATCTTCACTCCATTGTCATGGAATTCTTCTTTGTTCAGATTTTATCTTGAAGGTAGGGGTCTTGATGGTCATATGTTTGGATTTCTGGGGTACCCTTGTAAAATTATAAATTTTAGAAATTATTTCATTATATGATAAAAATAGTAACATCTTTTTTTTTCTGTTTATTTTGATTTTTTCTGTGTTGCTATTTAGTGTTTTAGGTTTAGAGTTAGGTTTAGATCTGTTTAAAATCATATTCAACTTTTTAATTTGTTTTCACTTTATATTTTTATTATGGTTTTAAATTTAGAAATATTTTCATGATTTTTTTCATTTTTTTCCCTGAAAAATTTGTGCAGTCAAAAGGAGTTTTTTGAGCTGCTGAAGTGAAGTCAGATTACGATATGTTTTGGATCATGTAAGCTCCATTTTGTTTTGAATTTATCTAGTTTTTTACATATATTTTTGGCGATTTTTTGCTTGCGTTTTTTTTTTGTCTGATGATAACTATAAAATAGTAACTTAGAATTTTAAGGGATTTATTATATTAAATTTTATATTATTTTATTTGATTTTTTCTCTTTTTGGATCAAATCAAATGTTTGTGATCTTTTAGGGTTTAGAGCTGTTTCAATGAATTGAGAAAGTAATGCATGATAATCATTGATTTAGCTGGACATTTATAAAATCAAATCAAAGTAATGTGTGGTATTCTGTTTTAGTCTCCTGATTTTATTCTATGTTAAAAAGTTGATAAATATGTTCATGAAGTTGATGTTCAATCTTATTTGTTGCATATGAATGTTTGGATGTTACAGATGAAGAAAAAATTTATGATCCCCGAAGGGCCTGCAATCTGTTATTTTCTTGTTATATTGAACTTTCTAGAATCAGGATTTTCAGAAATTTGATTACATTACACATTCGAGGGATCATGATTTTGAAAGTAATCAAACCACTTAGATTTCAACTCCATCTTCGCTTCCCTGATTTTAATCAATTATGTAAAAAAAAATAAGAAGGCATTAGTCTTGTTGCTTCACCTAATCAGACTACATCAGTAATTCGATCAGGAGTTTTATCGAATGCATCACCGCTTTTTGGGTAACTTTTGGTGTTTAGATACAAAATTATATTTGTGTTTCCATTTCGGCTATTATCTATGGCGTGATTCTAGGATTTGGGGATTGGTGCACGCATGAGTCGAACGAAATATATGATTTTTCATGCATCGAAGTGCTAGGCCTTGCAGCGTATACTTTAGCAGTGATACTTGCTAAACCTTATTTGTCCCCTCTTGCTCTATCAGCTGAATTGTGGTTTTCTGGGGGCAACCTGAAAATTTATTGTAACGATTATTGCAATGTTGACATATTTTATGCTGAGTTCATGAGAACAGAATGGTTTGATTGAATAAAGCTTTTGAATCATGTTTCATCTATTTGTTTTCCTAATACTTGCTTTATATTTCCGTGTAGATAAAAATTCTTTTTTCAGCAGTTCAGAATTATAGCTTGGATGTTGGGCTGCTGAATTGATTCTTTAAATTTAAGGTAGGCCTGTTTTGTATTAAATTGTTTCTATTCCAGATGCAGGTCAGAATGTAGTGTTTGAAGTGTCTTTCTTTGTTGTGTAGCAATACAGATGGGGACAGAACTTATGAGAGTTTGTGTTAAAGAAGAGAACGATGATATTCCCCCAGTTCCGCCGGGTTTTGAGTCATATGCTTCTTTTACCTTAACAAGGGGGGCACAAGATTCTGTGAAACTCGAGAGTGATAATGTGAAGTATTGTTATTCCTCTGCTACTGCAAGTAGTTCTGATGCCAGTTCTGCTTCAAAGGAAACTGAATTGGGAAATAATGAAAGCACAAAGATCACAAGATCTCTGAGGCGAAGACCTTGGATAAACTATGGTATATATGATTGCAGTCCAGAAGATGAGCCTGAGTGTGGAAAGCTTGACCTAGTTAGTTTCTTCTTTTCTTGTAATTTGTTTGTTGAAACTTCTGCTTTCTTTTCTTGTTAAATATTTTGTTGAACCTTCTTTTTTCTTTTCTTTTCTTTTCTTTTCTTTGGGTTTTGAAATAGTTGTTTTGTTTTATAGCTTCAGATGCTGGTGTTGGAAATTTTAGCAAAACAATGTGCTATCATCATTTTATGACAATGCTACATCTTCGTAGTTTCATATATGTCATTCTTTGCAGAATCAAAGATTGAGACATAATCTTCCTAAAGGCGTTATCCGTGGCTGTCCAGAGTGTAATGATTGCCAAAAGGTTAGTTTTTCGACTTCTTTTGTTCTTTCCTAGTTTCATAAACTTTTTACATGTTCCATCATCTGCCCCAGACAGCAGCGCCGCTCCTCTATTGTCATTTTTCTACAATACTGTAGTTATATTTATCCTGTATTGTAGCAACATCGTAGATGTAAGAATTACTTGGAAATGCCTTGTAGTTAAGTTTTTGGCAGGATTAAATGATGGCTAATTGTAATGTAGCGTAAAGTGACAATAACTGGTAATGAAATGCTATGAAGGAGCTTGACAATGCAATTCGGATTGTATAATTGATATGCTATTCTCCCTTTTTAACCATTATCTTCAAATATTATTTCATTGATATGTAAAGTGGTGGAACAGGTAACTGCAAGATGGCACCCAGAAGAGGCATGTAGACCAGGCATTGTGGATGCACCTGTCTTCTACCCGACAGAAAAGGTATTTAATGTTGCTTACAATATTTGAGTTACTTGAATATCATAGCTTGCCTCTTATAGTTGTTACTGGTCAAATCTGCAGCTCTGCATTAGAGAATTAAATATCTTATCTGGTTTTATAATGTTCCCCCAGGAGTTTGAAGATACTTTGAAGTATATAGCTAGCATACGACCAAAAGCGGAACAATTTGGAATCTGTCGCATTGTTCCTCCATCTTCTTGGAAGCCTCCTTGTCCTCTTAAAGAAAAGAATATATGGGAAAATTCTAGATTTGCTACTCGTGTGCAGAGGGTTGACAAGCTTCAGAATCGTGGTTCATTGAGAAAAATGTCAAAAGTTAATAACAGTATGAGGAGGAAAAGGAGACGATGCATGAGAATGGCTGTTGACTGTGGGTCTGATAATGGAAATATCTCATGGTCTTCTGATTCTGTATTTTGTGAAGTAGAGAGGTTTGGGTTTGAACCTGGTCCAGAGTTTACTCTGGATAAGTTTCAGAAGTATGCTGATGATTTCAAGGCTCAGTACTTTAGGAGGAAGGAAAACGATGTCGATATGAAAGGTAAACTGACCATTCTTCCAAAGCACCATGAACCTTCAGTTGGGAATGTTGAGGGTGAATACTGGCGCATAGTGGAGAAAGCAACCGAGGAAATAGAGGTAAGATTTGTGAATTTGGAAAATTTTCTCCTTTCCTTTCTGTTGATTAATTTACTTAGAGCTGGATAGCCTGAGCTATTGAAGCCACTTTCCTGCTCCAGGAAGCTATGGTTGGACCAAAAAAGAGTTTGAGAAAACTTTTATTAAAGCTTTTCCAAAAGCTGAAATGAGTATTTTAGAAAGCGTCACTAGGAGAAGCTGATAGACAAAGTCAATTAAGTGTCAAGTGGACAAAAAATTATTCATAGTTATTTCAAATAATTTCATTCTTATATAGTGTTTTAGAAAACCTCACGCCAGCAAACTGTTTTTTACATCCCAACTAGACCAATCAAACTCCAATTGTTTTCTTATCTGCTCTGCTCTGTTATTTCTCTCTCTTTAAACCAGATGTGAAGAGGAGTTGCTAATTCTTATACTCCTTTTCTTTTTCAGGTCTTATATGGGGCTGATCTGGAAACTGGGCTTTTTGGCAGTGGGTTTCCTAATAAGACCAGTCAAGTTGGATTTGCATCCAGTGAGAAGTACATAAAATCTGGCTGGAACTTGAATAACTTCCCCAGGCTTCCTGGATCTGTTCTCAACTATGAAACAAGTGATATTTCGGGGGTTGTGGTTCCCTGGTTGTACGTAGGAATGTGCTTTTCATCCTTTTGTTGGGTACGACTTCTATGGCTATAGACTTCCTTTCCCCTTGCATGAGTTGAACTCGCCTCCTGTATTCTCTGATAATTTTATGTTAGTCTAGCTTGTGAAAAATGAAATTCATGCCTATTTATTTTGTTTGGGTGACTTTATACCCCATTTGATCCTCTCATAAATAGTGTGCCTGCAAGTTGGCATAATAAGAATAGTTAAGAGGTTGGTATGCCTGAAAGTGATTCCAGGATGGTGCTGATGTGAAACGATGGATTTTGTTACCATAATAATGGAAGAAACCCTTAACAAATATTATGCGGCCTGGCACACTGCAGAAATTTGTGGATATAGTTTTATGTTTTTCTAGGTGTTAGCCAACAAATGGTTCTTTTGTACTTTTGAGTTATTGAAGTCACATTTAAGGCCATTACTTACACATGACAATATAAGGATGACCTGAGGGTGCTAATATTTCTATTTTTTCCCATTTGTTTTATGTGGATGGGACTAGCATGTTGAAGATCACCACCTATACTCACTGAATTACATGCATTGGGGTGCTCCAAAAATATGGTATGGTGTCCCTGGAAAGGATGCTCCAAAACTGGAGGAGGCTATGAAAAAACATTTGCCTGATCTTTTTGATGAACAACCTGACTTACTTCACAAACTGGTAAGCTAAACGATCTATAAGACAGTGTTTATATTTATAATTGTAGCTAAGGGTGACTTTATCTAACTGTTTTGGAGTGTTTCAAATGGTAATAAGAAGCCAAATGTATCAGCATGTTTTACTAATCCCCCCCCCCCCACACACACAAAACAACAACAACAACAAAAGATAGCATGTTTACTTGGTTCAATCTGTTTGCTAGTGGCTTGGTAAGGTCGATTCTAAGCCTGAACTAGTTTTGGTAATGCTTTGGTTCACTATCCTAATAGACCACTCAAAAGTAAATGGAGTGGATTCATAACAGATTTGTATGTCTGCAAATGTAGTGGATTCGTCATAGGAGCACCTCATTTCCCAGTTAGGCTTAATTACTGTAAATCTGTAATAGACTAATAGTTCTGCACGATACCAATTATGCACTGGATGTCATTCTTCCATGCAGGTCACCCAGCTGTCCCCTTCCATACTAAAATCTGAAGGGGTACCTGTCTATCGATGTGTTCAGAATGCTGGAGAGTTTGTTCTCACATTCCCTAGAGCATATCATGCAGGGTTCAACTGTGGTTTCAATTGTGCAGAAGCAGTAAATGTAGCTCCTGTTGACTGGTTGCCACATGGACAGATTGCTATTGAGCTATACCGTGAACAAGGAAGAAAAACTTCCATCTCACATGATAAATTGTTGCTTGGAGCAGCAAGGGAAGCGGTCAAAGCCCATTGGGAACTCAGTTTATTGAAGAAGTATACTTCTGATAACTTAAGGTGGAAAGGTTTATGTGGACAGGATGGAGTTTTAACCAAAACTCTCAAGGTAAGTTATGTCCGTTATTTGTCTTTGGGCTGATATATTAGGAACGATTTTATGAATTCTTATTTAGTCAGTTCAGAATTTTTGTACACGATCTGGATTTGACTGTGTAAATTTTGTTCTTAAGCTAGATTTTTGCCACTGATTCAAATTTAGTGTCTGATAATTTTTTTAAGTGGTTTAGTATTTGTCTGATCTCTAGAGAATCAATGATCCCAAATCTGTAATAATGTAAGAAGCTTGAGCTCTAAATATTTATGCGCAAATGCATGTATACTTCCATGTTTATTGTATATGTGCACAGACACATAACCTCATTATGCCGTTTGTGCACGTGTAAAATTCATTTTGTACAAAATATTAGTTTACCCCTGGATTTGGATTTAGTATTCATGTGCAAAATTACTTGAAGGCAAGTTTGTGTTGATAAAAGAAATTATATCTATTACTTAATTTAATTTTAATTCAAATTCATAAATAGAATTCAGGTTTACTTGGGTCTTGTAATGTTTATTTAGTAAACTTATTAGCATATAAGCAATGCTTATATTAACTTGGGTTGATTTTGACAGATTTTATATATGTTTATTGCCTACAGAGACGGGTTGAGATGGAGCGTCTAAGCAGGGAATTTCTTTGCAGTTCCTCTCAGGCTGTGAAAATGGAGAGCGATTTTGATGCTACCAGCGAGAGAGAATGCAGTATATGTTTTTTCGATTTGCACCTTTCTGCAGCAGGTTGTCATTGCTCCCCTGATAGATATGCATGCTTGAGACACGCAAAGCAGTTCTGTTCATGTGCCAGAGGTGCCACAATTTTCCTATTTCGATATAATATAAATGAATTAAATATCCTTGTCGAAGCAGTGGAAGGAAAACTAAGTGCAGTATATAGGTGGGCAAGACTAGACCTTGGGTTGGCTTTGAGTTCATATGTAACCAAGGACAATATAGGTGGTAGGTTATCCCATACCCTGGAAGGAGTACCTAAAGAAGTGCCAAAACCATCAGTCATTTCCTCCAAAGAATTACCCGGAGAAGATATGTCGAAAAGCAAACCCTCGATTTTATCTCAAATTTCTGCTCAGATGTTATTGCTACAAAGAAATAAACTATCAGAGGCTACATTACCATCAAAAGATCCAAATTCAAAGTTAAAGAAAGGGGAACCGGTTCTTTCTGCTTCAAGCTTAAGCATTCCTGGAGGCCAAACTACTGTGGCAAGTAGAGTGAAGAAACTTTCAGCTCCACAAGATAATAATACCATTCTTCTTAGTGATGATGAAGGTGATGAATCTGAGAAACCAGCTTCAGAAAGACCAAAAGAATATTCTGTCACAGAGCTTTCGGAAGCCTCCCTGAGGCTGGCACCATCTGGTGAAAAAGCGAGCACATGTAATTACAAGAATGAGACTATCTTAACTACCCCTCTAACTGATGCTGCGGTTATGAATAAAAAGGAAGCCAATTCCCCTGATGTACGGACGACTAGTTGCTCATCTGATTCTTCTCACATGAAAGATGAGCATGCTGAAAACAGTATCACATCTGTAGGATCTAATCACCAGATTATATCTTGTCATTTAGAATCTGCCACTACAGAATCTGGTAAAGGTGTTCAAGATTCTTTTAATACCACAGAGACGGATGATAACAAAAATAAACCATTGACTGTTGAAAGCAACCTTCAGCATCTGCTGCCTTTGGGCGGTGAAAAAGTTGACGAAGATAAACATGAGAAGGTGGGAACCATTGCCTCTGCAAATTTAATTGACAATACAAGAAGTAATGTAGGAGGGCTATCTTGCTCTCAAACTAATCTGGACAGAAACGTCCGGCAGAAAGGTCCTCGCATTGCTAAGGTAGTGCGTAGGATCAATTGTAATGTTGAGCCTTTGGTATTTGGAGCTGTGCTCTCTGGGAAGTTATGGTGTAACAGCCAGGCCATTTTCCCAAAAGGTTTGTTGTTGCATTGTTGTTTATTAAGGCTGATGCGTGTCAATATTAAGTATGGGCAGTCATATATATTTACTCACTTGTTTTTATGAATGCAGGATTTAAGAGCCGGGTTAGGTATATTAGTGTTTTAGATCCAACAAATATGGCTTACTATGTCTCAGAAATTTTGGATGCAGAGAAGGATGGGCCTCTGTTCATGGTAATTGAAAATTTTATTCTATCAACTATGTTTCTGTACCACGATCTTATTGACTACACATTTGCGCCTTACCTTTTTATGCTTCAACTTTTATATAATGTCGAAAAATTGTTGTCATGGTGTTTTTAAGCATGCATGACCTTAATGTTGATTTGGTTGCAGGTATCTGTGGAGCACTGTCCCAGTGAAGTATTCATTCATGTTTCAGCTACCAGATGCTGGGAGATGGTGAGGGAGAAAGTGAATCAAGAGATAGCGAAGCAACATAGACAAGGAAAGACCAACCTCCCACCATTGCAGCCTCCCGGCAGCCTTGATGGCTTTGAGATGTTTGGTTTTTCTTCACCAGAAATTGTTCAGGTTAGTAGATTATGTTTTTGTTTCCTCTACCTCCATTTTATTGTTGGTTTTCAAAAGTTTAGTCATCCCAATACAATCTGACTTTTTGCCTCGGATGCCGACAAATTGTAACATCAAATATAGAAGTTAGCTGGTTTCCGGTGATATGAAAATTTTCAGTTGTTTTAACTGCTTCTCCCCCTCCCTTGATGAATTGTGTCTATTAATGACCAAAAATTTTCCTCCGACATATGAAGTAACTTATTTCTGTTTGCATGACCTAAACTAGGCCATTGAGGCAATGGATTGCAATCGAGTTTGTACGGAGTATTGGGACTCTCGGCCTTATTCACGGCCTCAAGTGCAGTTTCTACAACATTCTCATCCGCCTGCTAATGGTGGCAACGCACTGAGAACATCCGGGGAACAAAATAATGCAGGGATTCCTCGGAGCAATTGCTTGCCCGGGGAAGTTGACACACTACTCAGAGGTCTATTCAAGAAGGCAAACTCTGAAGAATTGCACTCACTCTATAGCATTTTAAGTGACAAAAGGTCACCCATGGATGTCGACCTCGTGTCTCGACTCCTCAAAGAAGAGATTCACAGTCGCCGTCCTCGATGATTGAAATTTTTGGTCATCTGAT
This sequence comes from Hibiscus mutabilis, assembly GCA_019671005.1. Lineage (NCBI taxonomy): Eukaryota > Viridiplantae > Streptophyta > Magnoliopsida > Malvales > Malvaceae > Hibiscus > Hibiscus mutabilis. The sequence continues at coordinate 5,696,066 of CM033737.1, read as the reverse complement.
TCAAGATTCGAGAGTCGATTTCCCACGTTTTCCTGTCTCTGTAAATATCGGTATCGTGAAGCACATCCGGCTTTCATTCGATCCACCATTCTTTCAGGTAGAAGAAGTGACAAGTAACTGTAGGTAATTTTACCTGTGGGATTTTTGCATACCGACTATTTTTGTAGCGTAAGATAATTTTACCTGCCCAATCAAAATCTTGTTTGGACATAAACATAAATTTAAACCTACAAATCTGTTCTAAAATTCAATTTCGTCTACCATATGCATAGTATTATTTGACTTCAAAATAATTAAACCATCCGGTGTGACATTCTAAAGAAATGGTCCGAGGTTGAGAGAGTTCAAGAGTTGACACATGTACCTGTTTTGAATTCGTTGTATATAATAATTATAATTAGAAGGATCAAATTTAATATCATTTGGATTCATAATATTCAAATTTGTAAAAACGAAGCAATTATATGTGGATATCCAATATTGCATTTTTTTTTTTAAATTTGATAATGTAAGATCGGAGTAGAGCGCCGGTGATTGGTGTTTATTCAAAATGTGAAGTCTCCGCAGGCACAAGGCTAGTGGGGGGAACTCCATTCACAAAACTCTAGAAAAATAATAGGAGTACTAATACAATAATAGAATATCCGGTTCAAGCACTTGTGAGTAAGGAGTACGTACATTGTTAAAGGGTTAAAAAAAAGTATGAACAAATTTTTAAAGAGATTATAAGCTTGAAGAGACCGACAAACTTGGCAGTTAGCCCATTCTATAGAGTATTCTAGAAGATCTATGTACTTGGACAAATGTGAACTCTCAATGTGAAACAAAGGAAATACTTTTCATAGAAAGTGTGAACACCCAATGTGAATATAATATAATAATTTTTGTAGTAGGTGATTTTCGATCTTAGTCATTCATGTAAATCACTTGTAATCATTGGATGCAGAGGACACAATTATAAATAGATGTCATCCCATACCCATGATATTATCTATTAATCAGATCATTTAATCTAAAAGCTCTCTTACTCTTTTCTTCGCATTCCTGTTTGTTTTCTCATTCATTTGTTTTCGCTTACAAAAGCCTTAACGCTTTTTTAGTATTTTTAAAAGTTTGATCTTTCGAAAAGAATTTTCAGGTTGACTTATGTTTTTGTCTCGAGCTACATCACTTAAGACTGTGTGGTTACTTAAGCTTAAAATCTAGTCCCGTAACAATACTGTAATAATTATTTATTCTCAAAATACTTCCAGTAGTATAACAACATTCGGGTTTGAACTCGTAACCTATAACCAAATAAAACTATGCTTTAACCAACTGGGTTAAGATTATTTCTTGTCATAATTCATACCAATATAGTTTTAATCTGTTTCTTGTATTATTCTTAAATAATAATAATAATAATCTGATATAACCCAATGTCCATCTGATCATATTAAATGCATTCATTTGAAAATATTTCGATCTGAATTTTCAACCCTTTATTTCCCCCCGACATTTCACTCTCCCACCACCATCTGCCACCCCCAATTTCCTTTTTCAGCCGACCGTGGCATGCACCGCCACCACCAGAGTGAGCGTCGCCTCGTCCTGACCTCAGTTCTTGCGACCACTCACGGCAAGCGGTCGCCGTTCGTCACACCATCGTTGGAGGAATCAAATCCTACAAAGGAGAAAAAACATTTATTAGTAAATGTTCACAAAATTTGTCACTAGTACATTTTATTTAGATGTTTCAGCATCATTTTTTTGTTTGGCCTCATTCAAGACTAAGGTTGGCCGTCGTGACTGCCCCCATGTGGAGGATGTTCGGTCTCTTTTTTGAACCTGTTTGTAAACAAGAGTGCATGAAATTTATGCTTAAATGCATGGTGACTTCGGTGTATGCACTTAATCTAAATGTATGACGTATGCAAAATGGTTCAATGAAAGATGAATGCCACTAAATGCTTGAATGATTTTTTTTGCCCTAAAAGGGATGCCCCTAACTCCTCACTGGTCCTGTTAGGATCTTGGTCTTTTGTCAGTGCCCCAACCTCGTCCTGGGTTCGATCACCTTTCTTTGAATCAACTTTTATCTGGGTGCATGACCTAAAATTTTGTTCAGCTCTATGCCATCATCCGAAATTGCTATTGTAGCAAATTTAACTTGCATGCTCGCCTTTTCTGAAAGGTTTTTTCATTGTCTTCATAAAGGTATTACGTTGCCCCCTAGGTCGGGTTCACAAATTTGCTGTGTTGGTTTGAGGTAACTCATCTCTTTCGGATCAATGCAGAGAGGTGATGATATGTAGCTATTGAATTCTTGTTTTTGAACCTTGATGGAGAATACCCCTAAATTATAGCCTTGTCGGGAGCATGATGTTTGCGGAAGACACTTTCGGATATGCCCCAAGATCAGGCTCTTATAGAGGTTTTGCAAAGTGCTAGATTGACAAACCTTGTTGTATTAAATGGGGCAACCTGGGGACCTACTTTAAAATTTTCAAAATATATGCATGTAAATGCGAGGTGCATGTCTTAGATGCGAAAGTACTGATTAAAAAATGGTTCTCGTGGCTCAACTTCCGAACTCACGGGATTCATTTGCAACTTTGAATATCGCCTTGATATCTAGAGTGCTAGATTTTCTCCCGATGATAATTTTTTAAATTAAGAACCAGTCGTGAATCAGCATTTCATGCTGGTAAAATGCAAAAATAAAAATGTTATGATATGTCATGTAGTGAATGCCAAAATGAACAGATTTAATATGTTGTGATCACAAAAAATGGGTCAGTTTGAATTTAAAATAATCAAATGAACATATTAAATGGTAATTACTATGGAAATAAAACAGGTAAAAACTGTACATAAAAAGATGCATCAAAGCCTAAAAGGGTAACCGCTAAACGGACAGAGTTTCGCATGGCTCTAAAAAGGTTGGCTTTCTATATTCTCTACATGCAGTTTTGGTGCTAAGAGGTACCCGAATTGTCCTTGTTGTCCCCTACTAAGAGTAGCAAGGCCCCCGGTTATCACCAATTATAGGCTCTTTTCAACCGGGTTCAACTCAGGGGGACCCATTCGCTTATGCCTCTACGAAGGAACGATATCTTTATGAAAGCATATGGTACTCGAGCCCCGAAGGTACTTGCTAGGACTACACGGAGGAACGATATCCTCACGAAAGCATTAGCGTTTCCCTCTATTTAAAAAGGACGGGTTTATATGCCAAATTTTAAATGCGTCAAAATAAACGCGCAATTATAACCGAATGTTACTTTAATATTCACTTTAATCCAGAGCTTCCGATATTAATAAATCGATAATTATTTGAAAAGCTTGACTCTTTTTTTGAAAACAAAAAAAAGTGTCCCCAGCGGAGTCGCCATCTGTAGCGATCATATTTCGAGAAAAAAACGAGGTTTTAAGGTGTTTGAGGTCTTTTAGGGTATTAAAACGTCTTCCATTGGGGTTTTAGAAAAAAAATGTATTATTTAAAAATGGAGTCGCCATCGGCCATTAGGGTAGGCCGGACACCATAAAAAACCAGAGATTTTAAAAATGTCAGGTTCGGGAGTCGGTTACGGATGAGGAAGGATTAGCACCCCCACACCGCCCAAAATTGGTACTTTAATAATTACCGCTTTATTAATATTAAACTTTCCGAATTAATGTGATGATTAAATTAAAATTTGGTTATAAATGCGAGTAAATTTTAAGGACCCCGTTATTCGAGAATAAACTGACAAACCACCATCACTGCGCTTGATACTGGCCACGTTTACACTCGAATAAAAGGGCACCGCATTGACAATAATATATCCGAAATGCAACTTAAAACATAGCGAACATAAATAAATACACTGCGATAAACATATAAATAAATACTAACATAATAAAATACTAATCTAACATAAATAAAATACTACTCTAAAACATTCATAAATATTAATTAATATAATAACAATATAATAATAATAGTGATAATGCTAATATGAACGCATGGATCATATCAGAATGCATGAAACAACATAAAATTAAATTCAAGGACTAGAATGCATAAATATTAAATGACATGGCAAGAAAAACATAAAATAGGACTAAAATGCGATTAAATGTGAAATACGTGAGCATGAATGTGGAATATGTTAAATAAAGAGGTGCAAATGCAAACAAACCATGGTTAAAAGACTGAAACTTTAAAAAAACCATAATAATAATAACAACGGTGACCAAACTGAATAAAATGTAAAATAAAGAGGTGAAATTAAAATAAAAAAGGATGAAAAAGGGTGCGGTAACAGACTTAATGGACTGAAATTGAGATTAGACTACGGATAAAACATAAACGGGTTGAAACTTGAGGGACTGACACGATAATTATACCACTGGCCCAAAACGCGGATCCTCTCTGGGTAATCGGGTCACACGATGGGTCGAAGGTGCAAAACGGCACCGTTTTTTGCTTACCGGTTTAAAACAATATTAAAGGGTATATTTTTTTAACAGATTAATAAAACCAAAAAAAACAAACCCTAACAGCTACTTATTTCTCTCAAGCCCCTCTCGTAACTCAGACTCGACGGCGGCCACCCTTCTTACTCTCGTCGCCGTTCAACGGCCGAATGCCTCACGGCGGACAGTGCCTCCGACGACCACAAATCCTAGGTGAGATCGAAACCCTCCTTTCCTTTTTGTTCGATTATTTTGGTTTTAAAAAACAAAAAGGTTTTGGATCTTAGATAAAAAAATAACTGACTTTTTTTTGAATCTTCAAAGCGAATAACTAAACATGATTTTGTTTTGATTCGAAAGAAGAAAGCAAAAAAATGAAATTTCCTCAAAAGTTTTGCTCTTTTTTTTCAAACTAATTTCGAAAATATCCCATTTGTTACAGCTTTTTTCCTTACTTTTTCTTAAATTGAAAAACCTCTCACTTACAATCGGTTTCATGGGTTATATAAACCCTATTTTCAATCTAATAACTACTCCCTATATTTAATTTGTTATTGCAGATCTAACGAGATCCAGGTTCCACGCCGAATTTAATGGGGTTTGTATGATGGCCAAGGCATGGGGGTTATCTGCCGAGTGGTTGATAAGGTATGTGATTAGTTAGGGTAGGTTTAGGGTTGGTTCGAATGAGATTGATAGAGGGTTTAGGTTAGATTTAAGGATTATGATTATTTTCGGGATTGGTTTGATTTAATTTAGGTTTAATTTAGTTTAGGGTTATTTAGGGTTTTTGGGTTGGTGGCCGAAAATGGTGAACGGCAGCGGTGGGCTGATGGCAAAGGCAATGGCGGCAGAATGGTGGTGGCATGGCTAGGGTTGAATTTGGTTAGGGTTAATTAGTGTTGTATGGGCTTTGGGTATAATTGGGCTCGGGTTTGGTTGATTGGGTTTGAATCTGGGTTGGGTTACCCAGACCTAAAACGGGTTATGACAATCCTTGAATTAATTATCTATGCCTAAAATATTCTAAAACATCTTAGTCTTTATTTAATCAAAAAATGTTAATAAAAAACACTCTCTATATATATAAAACTTATATTTTGATACACACGCTGTGTTTTCTTGCATTCTGGCAGATGCTGCTAGGCCGTTGATGGTTGCGGATATGGTGCAAGAAAGTAGTGCCAGGGATTGGGAACGGCTGGCGGCTTTGCTTTCGAGGGAGAGTGTAGAGCGGATTGAATCAATTAGCCTCTGCACATCTGTCTAGGAACAGATCAGCTGGTTTGGCGATGGGAGGATAAGCGTGGGTTTACCACTCGATCGGGTTATGATTTTCTTTCTAGTGGCGACAACTCGAGTAGTAATAGCATGTGAAGAAAGATTTGGAAACTACGGGTTCCGTAAAGGGTATGGATGTTTATATGGTTAACAATGCATGAACATTTGTTATCTAACGTTGAACGTGTCCGAAGGCACATTGCCGTGTTAGAAACATGCGAAGTGTGTTGGGCTGGACGTGAGAATGTTAATCATGTATTGCGAACGTGTGTCATGGCTAGTGGAATGTGGTTGCGTCTCCTCCCCCAAGGTCATGATGCCGAGTTCTTTATGCTTTCGTTTCGGGATTAGTTAGCTCGGAATTTGTTTGGTGCTTCCTTTGTGTCGAGTGATGATGCATGGTCGACGCGTTTTGCTATATTGTGCTGGTTGCTTTGGAAGAATCGGTGCATCCTGTTGTTTGCGACAGATTACTGTCAAAAGGAGGAGATAATAGAAATGGATAACCGACTGGTGAAAGAGTGCAGCCGTGTTTTTCATGTTGAGGTGGGCAATTAGACTCGAATGCCAATTACACCACAATGGATTGGCCCATCAATGGGGTGGATACGAATCAATGTCGATGCGGCAATGTCGACGTTGGATGCTAGAGCTGGGATTGGAGGAGTGATTCAGGGTGCACAAGGGAGTTGGATCTTCGGGTTTACTCGTTTTGTGGGACGTTGTCATGTCTTGGTGGCCGAGTTGTGGGCGATTCATGATGGTCTTCTCCATACTTGGGTTCTAGGACATAGATGTGTGGAGTTACACTCGGATTGTTTGGAAGCCGTGAGGATTGCCAAGGGCGAGTCGGAAGCGTTGCATGGTAGTGCTTTGGTTGCTTCGATTTGGGAATTGTTGAAGAAAGAGTGGCGTGTGGTTGTCCAGCATGTTGGTCGCAAGAATAATCGGCTTGCGGATAAACTAGCCTCGAGGGGTCGCGATATGGCTACGGGGGAGATGAGTTTCTTAGTGCCCCGGATGGTTTAGTCGAGCTGGTTGATGAGGAATCCGCGACACATTTGGTGGCTGCAACGTTAGTGCAAAGCCCAGGATGTGCGGCATATTCGGTGCCTACAACGATAGTGCAAGGCCAAGGATCTGCGGCAAATTTGGTGCCTGCAACGGTTTTGCCGGGACAAAATATGGTCCATTTTGATCCTGGGGGTGGTTTATGGAGATAGTTTTTTTTTGTCTTTTTGTTGGTTTTTATATGTTATTTACTCGAAGTTGATCGTTTGAACTACTAGTATGGTATTCTATGGGTACTCTTTTCCCCCATTTAGGTGTAGGAGGTTTTTAATGAGGCCCGCAATATACCCCTTTTCATATCAAAAAAAAATTACACAACATTTATATTTAAGCTATAAAATCTAAAAATTAAATCTCTATCCCTAGCACCTAAACCTCAAACCCTAAACTCTAATTTCTAACCATAAACCTTAAATTCTACACCCTACAAACCTAAACCCTAAGCCACAACCTAAATCTATAAACCTTAAATTTGAGTTTATACAATCTTGTGTATCAAAGTATTTTCCTATATTAATTCAAAAAAAGTATTTTCCTATATATATTTACAGCTTAACAGAATCCAGTTCTTCATTAATCTTTCTTGAAGCATTAATCACAGTTTTGTTTTTTATATATAAATTTAATTGCTTTATTTTTTTAATTTGAAAGCACATCAACAAACTTGATGAGGTAATCGTTAGTTTTGAATCATAACTTTACAACATATAATAATTTGATCTGATCTATTTATTTAATATCCTTACAAGTTAGCTTTTACCTTTTTCAAAGGTTAAATTCTATCGTTAGTCAATGTATTATATATAAGTTATGGATTTAATTTCTATATTTGTATTTGGTCAATTTTATTGTGTTTTTTTATGAACAAAGATAATCATAACAAATGTCCTTAATTTTAACGATCGTTAAGTAAAATAATTTAATTCATATCCGAGGGAGAAGTAAGAAATCCGCAATTTCTTTACTCGGATCGGGTATCTGACTCGTCATTTTTCGGGTATTTATCCGAATTTTTTTATTCGGGTCGGGTACTCGGCTCGCCATTTTTCGGGTTGGGCCCAAATCACAAAATTAAGAATTTTCTGGTACCCGGTTGTAACCGGGTATCCGGATATATTTGAAATTAATATTTTTCATATTCAATATACATATTTTTATATTAAACTAATAAAAAATCTTACATTTTTTATATTTAATAAATACATATTTTTATATTAAACTAATAAATACATATTTTTATATTTAAAAAATACATATTTTATAAAATTTCGCCCGATCAAATCTTGTTATTCTTTGTACTTTGAATACACCCCTCACCTACTGGATCTCTCAATCTCGACCCGATCAAATCTTGTTATTCTTTGTACTTTTGAATTATAAAATTTTATCTTGATCATTAGCCGGTCACTTGAACATGCTGAAGAAAGAGTTGAGGTTCCAAGAAAGGCATGATCACATACTTGGCTAAATATGTTCCTGTTGTTTAATCAAGACCTCGAGGACGCGGTGACCGGTGTTCGGGCCACCATGAGTGAGGCTTTGGAATTAGCTGTTGGATTGAGGAAGATGCAAATGCAGATAAGTAAATTTTGAAGTCCATTGATGAAATGGATGCTTTTTCATGCCGTACAAGTTGTACGAGTAAAAATTGTATTTAAATATTAAAATTATATCCCATGTGACAATTCATGTATATTTCGTATATTTTTTAATTTTAATAATTCTTAATATTAATATTTTTATAATTTTAAGTTATTTATTGATGTGACATATAAGATAAATAATGTCATGTCAAAATGAAGTACGTATGACTCATCTTATGAACTGTCCCATTAAAATATTAAAAAATAATATTTTTAGTCTATATATTCCTTAAAAAGGTGGCATTTGATTTTTTTTTAAAGATTTAAGTGTTAAGTTTAATGGTTAAATTTTATATTGAGCCATTAAAATTTTATATTTGAGTCCACCAACTTCAGAGAGTTTCCAACGTGCTCTATGAGGGCATTGACTCTTAAAAGATGAAGCTGGAACTTCTGGGAAGAAAACAGAGCAGCAAAAGTTCATCAGAAACTTCAAACTTCTCCAGCTATTTAGTTGTGAATTTCCCAAAGCAGTTCAAGCTTTCAACTTGACCTGTGTAGCCCAGATCTGTAAGCCAAATTCTTGGGGTTAATTGGTATAATTTCTCTGTTTTGTTTTCGTAATAATTACATGTTAATCTGTTGCCTGAAGTTACATTACTTTTTACTGCCTCGATGCTCTATGTTGTTCCTTGTGTCTTGAAGTCTCCTTGCATGTTGCATTATTGTTGTCTTGCCGCTATCATTTCTTTGTTGCGTCATGCATGATTTTTTTTTCCTTCTATTTCCACAATGAGCAAGAAAAGCTGTTGGAAGGGCTGGTCACCGGAAGGATGAGGCAGCGACCGGTATTCGATAGGGCTCACAATGGTTCATCTTTTGTCACAGTAACTGTTATCTTTAGCACCTTAGTAGCAATATCTGCTACTAAGAATGTTAGGGGAGCATTTGCGTCGCTTTTTACCCTATGTATACTTCTTTCATTCCTTACTTTGATTCCTGGGGTAATGCTATGCTGTGGCAAGGCAGTCATGTTCGCAATCGGTTCTCTGATCAATTGGCGCACCTCAGACCTTATAGGTCACTTCTCCTTATAGGCTAAATTAAAAAATAAGTGTCTAAACTATGTCTTTTTTTTGTAATAAGTGCATAGAGTATTTTTTGGCTGAAATAAGTGCATAAAGTTTTATTTTTGGTTTGTTTTAAAGTCAATTGAGGCACCTACTTGGGCGCCTATTTCGACAAAAAATGAAACTTCAAGCACCTATTTCAGCCAAAAAATACTCTATGCACTTATTACAAAAAAAAGACATAGTTTGGACACTTATTTTGTAGTTAAGCCTTTTTATATATTTTAAACTTTTAGTATTCGAATTCGGAGCATTTTCAAAAGCTGCAATTAGTTTTGGTTTCGGGAGTCATACCTTGTGTGCTACAATTGATAGTAGGGGTGAGCAAAACTCGAGCTCGATTCGAAAAAATTAAAGTTTTTTATTCGATCCGACGCGAAAAAATTCGACTCGTCTTGGTTCGACTCGAAATTGCATAAACTCAACTTGACTCGAAAAAATTTCAAATGAAGTTCGAATTGTAAAATGAAAATTCGAATAACTCGATTTTTTAATAATTATTGGATTGATTTTTAAGTTCGAGTCAAGTATCTATGAAAAAATATATGATGCATATGAAGAAATATGTATGCATATCTTATAGGATTAGATAAAGTAGTTTAAATTAGAATCAAATTGTACTATAACATGATAACAATTAAATTTGTATAAGAACTCGACTTGAATTTCACAAACTCGACTCAAACTGAAAAAATTAAAATAAAGTTTGAATTGTAAAATATGACGTGTCAACTCGAATAACTTAAAATTTTTTGACTCGACTCGATCAAATGCTCACCCTTAATTGATAGGAGTTTTCTTAGAGTCTCCAAGATGGCTGGTCAGTGAGTTTTAATATATATATATATATATATATATATATATATATATATAAGGGTGGGTAAAACTCGACTCGATTCGAAAAAACCGAATTATTCGACTAGAGGCAAAAAATGACTCATTTTGACTCGACTCGACTCAAAAAATTTTAAATAAAGTTTGAGTTATGAAATAGAAATTCGAATAACTCAAAATTTTTAGTAATTAGTTGATCAGTTTTTAAGTTCGATTCGAGTCTATCAATTATGTCTAATATGTTATGTATATCACATGTGAAAATATGAAGAAATATATATGTATATAGAAAGATGTTAAAATTGGAATTAATATGTGCACCGGCCAGCCCTAAGTATATGCATATAGAAATATATATGTACACCGCTACGTATATGCATATAAAAATATATATGTACAATTAAATTTATACAGAAACTCAAAAACTCGACTCGATTCGACTCAACTCGAATTTTATAAACTTGATTCAAAAAAAATTCAAATAAAGTTTGAATCATAAAATAAGACTTGCAAACTCGAATAACTCGAAATTTTTTGACTCCACTCGATCGAACACCCAACCCTATATATATATGTGTGTGTATGTATGTATAGGCTATAGTTAATGTGTCCAATTGTTAATGGTAACCATCTGCAGGCCAAGACTAATGAAACAAAAGAGTTGGAAGCCGCCCTGCGACGCCTTAGGGGAGAAAAGGCCAATATTTCTCAAGAAGCTACTGATATCAGAGTAAATCTCATATTTTATTGAATCAACACAAATTTTTCGATCTTTGCACGCATGTTTTATAGGATTGAGACGGGATTTTTGTTATGAAACAGTTGTACACGGAATACGTGCCGCAATGGTAGAGGGTCAGCAAGGAATCACGGACAGGGAGCAACAGATTTGCGCTGGACAAGGCCACAGGGTGGATGGTTAATACCCTGAACAACGAAGCTGCTGCAGGTGGGGTATGTCGTGACGATCAAGGCGCTTGGATTTTTGGCTTTACAAGAAGCTTGGACACCTGCTCGGCTTTCATAGCAGACCTGTGGGCAGTTCATGGTGTTTTGATTCACGCTTGGGAGAGGGGCTTTCGACGCCTTGAGTTGGAATCGGATAGTAAGGAAGCCGTGAATATGCTTAACTGCATTACGGAGGCACCGGCGGACAGCACTCTTGTTACAGAGATTCGCGATCAAGATCTGACACATTCGGCGAGGTTTAAACATGGTGGCCGATAAACTTGCATTTCCCCATGATGACTCATAATGCTACTTTCAGTTCATAATACCATGTTTTCATGTGTTTTGGGAAGCTCCATTGGTTGCTTGACCTTGGAAGACATCACTAGGATTCACAAGTGGGATTTCCAGTTATTTGGTAACTTATCTCAAGTTTTCTTTGATACATTTTTCATTCATTGTTTTTAAATGTTGACTTATGATGAATAATCCTATTTACATTTCGATTACTACATTGCAGAAATAACAACAAAGAATGTCAGGGGAAGATTTTCGGCCATAGTTGCTGGTAAACTTTACAATTAATCAAACATTAGGTTGCAACGAACATATTGTCTCATACTTGTACTACTACTTGTTCTACAGTTGATGGTTTCTTGGGGCTCGTCATTCATGTACGTCGCCGCTCCTTTGTCAATCGGCTTACCTTACCTCTGATGGTTAACTAAAAACTTCCTGAAAGGCATAGGAAATTGGTTCATCTGATAGTTTTGTAACAGTTCCGGGATGATTTGACATTCAGCTACTATTCCTGGTCTACTTCAACTCGTAGTCCTCTTCTTCATACCGGAATCTCCTCGATGGCTGGTGAGTCCGGGAATTGATAAATTTTCCTAATTTGTTATATACTCCATTGATATGTCTCTTGTTTTCCCTTGTAGATTATTGTTGGAATGCTGGTCCGGACGAATTCGGGAGGACTCGGTGCATTTGCATATTATTCTAGTTTAATTTTTGTCTCAGCTGGTAATACTACTGATCTTAACAATCTCCATAAGCAAAGTTATGAAAATTTCAACTATATAAGGTTATATTCTATGACAATTGAAAGGAATATCTAGCATGGCTGGACTCATCACACTGGCTGCTACTCAGGTATGCTTAACTGTCATTTCGGGAAGCTAATTTCTCCGTTGATGGATGTCTCGGTAACTATAGAATTGTTGTTCTGTTTTGCAGACAGTAATTGATACTTTGAGTACAATCTTAATTGATAAACCGGGTTAACTGTGTTTATCAGGTTTGATAAGATGTGTGAGCACCCAAATCCGTCTGGCGCTCACTTTTTTATCTTATTCGTTCGGGTTTTTAAAATTTATTTTTCGTGTTTGAAAACTCTGCCCGATTTGGAGATTAAAAATGTGGGGTCGCCACCGATCATTTTAAAATAAGTAGACTGGATGCTAAAATAAAACCAGAGATTCAAAAATTAGGGTCCGAGAGTCGGTTACGGATGGGGAAGGATTAGCACCCTACACCGCCCAAAATTGGTACCTAGTCGATTATTTAATGCCTTGGTGTTGGAAATTGTGAATTCGAATAAAATTTAAAATACAATTCTTAAATGCCGAGAGAACCGCATCCCTTTACGCCCGGGACACGACGTCTCGCTTTCTTAGAAAAATTTTAAAAAATATCACATCCCTTTACGTCCGGGATATGATTTATAGAGGTTTTAAGAACACTGGTTTAAAATTCAAAATTTATTTTCTTTAAAAACATTTTTTGATGATTTAAAATAGACATATATGAGAACAAAATATGAGGCATAAAATGATTAATGAAACAAGTATAAACACTTATATACATATTAAATACATATAAAAAAATAAAACTAAATACTTTAATGTATACATACATATTTAAAACTATTACACATATATATACATACATGATAGTATAAAAATATGCTCATAATATTAATTAGTATAATATAATAATATGTACAAATAATTATACATATAATGCTACAACATTTTTTAAAAAATAATATATAATAATATACGTAATAATATAAAATATATTTTACATACCAAAAAAAAATCATATATCTAATAAACATAATAAATACATATTAGAACACTACATATACATATATATATATATATTAAATAACATATAGTATGCTAAATATTTAATAAATAATATAATATAAAATATATACAATATGCATTATATAATATATAATAAGGAATACATATAATATATCAAATACATATCTAAAATATATATACAATATAATATATAGTTAACAACCATAACAAAAAAGGATTAAAATAAAGCAAACATAAAACAAAAGCTGAAAGATAAATAATAAATAAAAGTGCTAAAAATAAACAAAAGGGTGACTAAATTGAAATGAAATAGAAAATAAAAGCTAAAATAAACATAAAAAGGACAGAAGAAAGAAAACTGGAATACGAAGGACCAAAAGTGGAATTATCCCCTAAATAAAAGTCGAAGCAGGGTAAAAGTTGGGGGACCACTTGTGTAATTAACTCAAAAGCCAGAAAACGCAGATCCTTTCGTTGGGTCCAGGTCACCGCGGGTCAGGTTTGGCCTAAACTGCGTCGTTTCATGTTTATCAGCTTAAAACATTAAGAGGGGTTAATTCTTTATTTCAAAACAAATAGAACAAAACCCTAAAATCATTTTCTCCTCTCATCCCTCTATGCCACTCAGTATCGATAGCGGCGCCGTTCCCATGCTCGGCCGGTCGATGCATGTCGTTTTTTTGTTTTTGAGATTCGAAATAAAGAAAACAAAATAGCTTTGATTTCAACAGAAAAGAAGAGGATTTTATCCTTCAACTTGTATTGATTTCGGATCTTTACAAAAGTTCCCCTTTTATTTCGATTCTCTTTAAACCGAAATCCTCCATATCTCTCTATTTCTTTAGTTCGAATCCCCCCTTATTTACATGATTCTCGATTTTTTATAACCGATTAGGTGAAATAAAATAATAACTCCCACATGTTTCTTGCAGATCTTGAAGGCCGAATTTTTTTTTTGGATTTTGCAAAGGGTAGGGCGGCTGAAACATAGGGTATGTGGGTAGGTTAGGGTGGCTGATAGATTGAATGGTGGACTGTGTTGATAGGTTTAGGGTTAGGGTTATCATATTTTGGTTTTAGGGTTAATTAGGTTCGAATTTAGGGATGATTTGAATGGAGTTTCGATTTTTGACTGCCAATGGTGAAGACGGCGGTCGGAAGGTGAGCGGCGACGGTGGTTACGGCAAAGGGGCAGCGGCATGGATATGTTGGATTAGGGTTTATTTTAGAAATTAGGCTTTTTTTAGGTTACCGAGTATTGGGTTTGGTCTTGGATCTGGGTCGGGTTATGAACCGAGTCTGGGTATTAATGGGCCATTGGGTTTTGGTTTGGGTTGGTTAGGGTAAAGGGTTTAGTTAGGGCCTATTAGGGAAGCAAAATGAGAGCAACTTGCTATATGAGAGCAACTTGCTATATTATTGATGATGAGCTAATACCTAAAGAAACTTCGACCCAGCTGCAACACTAACGAAAAGACAGAGTCTACAAAATTCGATCCCGCTACAGCACCGACGAAGAGGCGGGATCGATGGATGAAAGTTCTGATATCTGATCCAGCTACAACTCTGACGAAGAGCCATGATAAAAAGATTGAAAGCTCATTTTGATTTTCTTTTTTTCTCTTTCTTTTTTTCATTTTCATTTTTTTCTTCTATTTTTTCTTGCTTTTTTTTCTTCTATTTTTTTGTTTTTTTCTTTATTTTTTATTTTTTTTTATTTTCTAGCTACAACATTAATAAAGGGAACTTGAAAGTCAGTAAATTTGGATCTAACCACACCATCAACGGTGGGGTAAGATCGAATAATAATATTTTGGACCCTACTACAACATCAACGGAGGAGTAAGATCGGGTGACAGTAACTTGGACCCATCCACACCATCAACGGAGGGAAGGGAACAGATAACAATTTGTATTCCACTACACCATCAACGGAGAAGCGGAACACTAACTGGAACCCTACTACACCATCAACGGAGAAGCATGATTGAATAGCAACAACTTGGACCCAACCACACCATCAACAGAGAAACATGATCAGACGATAATTTGGATTCTACCTCGCCATCAACGGAGAAGCAGAACATCAACTTGAACCCTACTACACCATCAAAGGATGAGCATAATTGGATTTCAGCAATTTGAACCCCAGCCACACCATCAAAGGATGAGCATAATTGGATTTCAGCAATTTGGACCCCAGCCACACCATCAACGAAGGGACAAGATCGGATAATAATTTGGATTCTACCTCGCCATCAACGGAGAAGCAGAACATCAATTTGAACCCTACTACACCATCAACGGAGAAGCAGGATTGAATAGCAGTAACTACACCATCAATGGAGAAGCATGATTGGATTTCAACAACTTGGACCCCAGCCACACCATCAACGGAGGGATATGATTGGATAATTTGGCAACTTAGAACTAGCTTTACCATCAACGGAAGGGCTAGATCAAATAACAGCAACTTGGATCTTACTACACCATCAACGGAGGAGCAAGATCGGCGAATGATAGCAACTTGGACCTATCTACACCATCAACGGAGAGACGGGATCGGATAAATCAAACTTGATTGATTGATTTTTTTGCAATCTTTCTTTTTTATTTTTTTCCTTTTCTTTTTTTCTTTTTTATTTTTTTTTATTTTTTTGATTTTTTATTCTTTTCTTTGAAATTTTCTCTCTCTTTTTTTGAACTTCCTTTTTTTGTTTTTTTTTTGTTTTTTGACCGACAACTATAATGAGGGTACAAGATCCAAAGAAAAATTGGTCTAGTTGTACCATCAACGAAGAAACGAGACATTGACAAAATTTTGATATGCTGCACCATCAACGGAGAAGCGAGATTTGGAAAATACAGTATATGTTACATCACTAGCGAAGAGATCCAAAGGAAAAATTTGATCTGTTGCACCATCAACGAAGAAACGAGATTTTCAAAATGTTGATATGTTACACCATCAACGACGAAGCGGGATCTAGAAGAAGGTTGTGATCTGTTGCACCATCAACAGAGAAACGAGATCTTCAAAATATCTAAACTGTTACACCATCAACGGTAAAACAAAATCTGGAAATGTTGGTCTATTACCAATGACGAAGGCAAGATCCGAAAAAGTTACTTCTGCTGCTCTATTGGCATAGAGGTATGACCTGAAAATGGGGAAAAAACATTAATCAGTAAATGTTCACAAAATTTGTCACTGGTACCTTTTATTGATGTTTCAGCATCATCTTTGTGTTTGGCCTCCTCCAAGACTAAGGTTGGTCGTCGTGATTGTCCCCATGTTGAGGATGTTCAGTCTCTTTTTCGAACATGTTTGTAAGCAAAAATACATGCATGAATTTTATGCCTAAATGTATGTGTCTATCCTAAATGCATAGTGACTTAGGTGTATGCACTTAATCTAAGTGTATGACGCATGCAAAAATGATTCAATACAAGATAAATGCAACTAAATGCATGAATGTGATATGATTTCTTTGGTCCTCCAAGGGTTGCCCTGACTCCTCACTTGTCGGATCAAGTCATTGGTCTTTTATGTGCGACTGTGCCCTAACCTCTTTCGGGTTCGATCACATTTCTTTGAATCATCTTTCATCTGGGTACATACCCCCATAATTTTTGTTCAACTCTTGTAGCGAATTTTGTCTTGTATGTTCACCTTTTCTGAAGGGTTTTCATTATCCTTATGAAGGTATTATGTTGCCCCTAGTTCAGGTTCACAAATTTGCTGTGTTGGTTCGTGGCAACTCATCTCTTTTGGATCAACGCGGAGTAATGCAAATATGTAGCTATCAAAGGCTTGTTTCTGAACCTTGAAGGAGAATGGCCCCAAACTGAAGCCTTGTCGGGGGCATGGTGTTTGCGGCAAACGCTTTTGGATATGCCCCAAGATCGGGCTCTTGTAGAGGTTCTGTAAGGTGCTAGATCGACCAACTTTGTTGTATTAAAAGGGGTAACCCAGGGACTAATTTTAAAATTTTAAAATGTATGCATGTGAATGCGAAGTGCAGGTCCTAGATGCGAAAGTACTGATTCAAAAATGGTTCTCGTAGCTCAACTTTCAAACTCACGAGATTCATTTGCAACTTTGAATATTGTCTTGATATCTAGAGTACTAGATTTTCTCTCGATGATAATTTTTCAAATTGAGAACAAGTCGTGAATCAGCATTTCATGCTGGTAGAATGCAAAAATTAAAATGTTATGATATGTCATATAGTTAATGCAAAGATGAATATATTTAATTATGATGTGATCACAAAAAAAGAAATGGGTCAGTTTGGAATTAAAATAATCAAATGAGCAAATATTAAATGGTATCTGAGGTAAAAATAAAACATATAAAAATTGTACATAGAAAATGCATTAAAGCCTAAAAGGATAACCGCTAAACGGGCAGAGTTTCGCATGGCTCTAAAGGGTTGGATCCTACGGCTCACTATATGCGGTTCTGGTTCTAAGGAATGGTGCCCGAATTGTCCTCGCGTTCCTTACTAAAGGTAGCAAGGCCCCTGATCCTCACCCATTATAGGTTTCAAACGGACCAAGTTCAATTCAGGGGGGACACGTCCCTTATGCCTATACGGAGGTAGCCCACACGAAAGCATAAGAAATATGTCCCGATTGTGATTCACCAACCTATACGGTGGTAACCCACACGAAGGCGGTATCATACTTCCACTTAGAAAAGACGGAGCTCGGGTAGAAAGCTCATGGAATGCAGCAAAAGTAAATCAGTTATATTTACAGAAAAATGCATGTCTTATTAAAAAAAAACAGAATCATATTTCAAATTAAAATCAAATTCGCCAATTTCCAACGACTAAGACTAAAAGATAATCGACTTGTGGCTTGACTCTCTTTTTTTTAAGAATTTCCCTAGCAGAGTCGCCAGCTGTGAGCACCCAAATCCGTCCGGCGCTCACTTTTTTATCTTATTCGTTCGGGTTTTTAAAATTTATTTTTCGTGTTTGAAAAAACCTCGCCCGATTTGGAGATTAAAAATGTGGAGTCGCCACCGATCATTTTAAAATAGGTAGACCGGACACCAAAATAAAACCAGAGATTCAAAAATTAGAGTCCGGGAGCCGGTTACGAATAGGGAAGGATTAACACCCCACACCGCCCAAAATTGGTACCTAGTCGATTATTTAATGTCTTGGTATTGGAAATTGCGAATTCGAATAAAATTTAAAATACAATTCTTAAATGCCGAAAATGTCGAGAGAACCGCATCCCTTTACGCCCAGGACACGACTTCTCGCTTTCTTAGAAAATTTTTAAAAAATATCACATCCCTTTTACGCCTGGGATATGATTTATAGAGGTTTTAAGAACACTTGTTTAAAATTCAAAATTTATTTTCTTTAAAAACATTTTTTTGATGATTTAAAATATACATATATGAGAACAAAATATGAGGCATAAAATGATTAATGAAACAAGTATAAACACTTATATACATATTAAATACATATAAAAAAACTAAATACTTTAATGTATACATACATATTTAAAACTATAATATACACATATATATACATACATGATAATATAAAAATATGCTTATAATATTAATTGGTATAATATAATAATATGTAGAAATAAGTATACATATAATGCTACAACATTTTTAAAATATATATATATAATAATATACGTAATAATATATAATATATTTTACATACCAAAAAAAATCATATATCTAATAAACATAATAAATACATATTAGAACACTACATATACATATTTATATTAAATAACATATATTATGCTAAATATTTAATAAATAATATAATATACAATATATACAATATGCATTATATAATATATAATAAGGAATGCATATAATATATCAAATACATATCTAAAATATATATACAATATAATATATAGTTAACAACCATAACAAAAAAGGGACTAAAATAAAACAAACATAAAACAAAAGCTGAAAGATAAATAATAAATAAAAGTGCTAAAAATAAACAAACGGGTGACTAAATTGAAATGAAATAGAAAATAAAAGTTAAAATAAACATAAAAAAGGAAAGAAGAAAGAAAAGTGGAATACGAAGGACCAGAAGTGGAATTATCCCCTGAATAAAAGTCGAAGAGGGGTGAAAGTTGGGGTACCTCTTGTGTAATTAACCCAAAAGCCAGAAAACGCGGATCCTTCCCTTGAGTTCGGGTCACCGCGGGTCGGGTTTGGCCTAAACGACGCCGTTTCATGTTTATCAGCTTAAAACATTAAGAGGAGTTAATTCTTTATTTTGAAACAAATAGAACAAAACCCTAAAATCATTTTCTCCTCTCATATTTTGGTTAGGGTGGCTGATAGATTGGATGGTGGACTGTGTTGATAGGTTTAGGGTTAGGGTTATCATATTTTGGTTTTAGGGTTAATTAGGTTTGAATTTAGGGATGATTCGAATGGAGTTTCGATTTTTGACTGCCAATGGTGAAGACATCGGTCGGAAGGTAAGCGGCGGTGGCATGGTTATGTTGGATTAGGGTTTATTTTAGAAATTAGGGTTTTTTGGGTTATCGAGTATTGGGTTTGGCCTTGGATCCGGGTCGGGTTATGAACCGGGTCTGGGTATTAAGGGGCCATTGGGTTTTGGTTTTGGTTGGTTAGGGTAATGGGTTTAGTTAGGGCCTGGTTTGGAACGGGTCATTACAAGCTGGATTATGCTTGATCAGCAGCTTCCTCGCAGGACTATCATTCTTCTTAAAGGTACTCGTGTAATGAGAAAACCAGGTTTTCCAAGTTATTTCAATCAGAAATTTACATTGGCATTAGGCAAGAAATTAGAGACGAATAACTCCATGGATATGAGCACATCCCATTGCAGTATAATGCTACCTAACACAAGATTCTGCCAAGCAACGATGTTGATAGACTACACAGTACATACCACCCATTATATAGAAAAGGTGGCTCCAGTTTGACCATCATACTTTCAATCGTGTCAATAAGACCACTTAACTATTTAACCGGTATCAATCAAATCACTTGTCGTTAAAACCTATCACCATCTTATTGGACGAAAATTTTAAAAACCAAAGTATGCATCCCATGGGGTTTGAACACAGGATGTGTGCTTTGAAAACCACAACCCTCACAATTTTAAAAGTCATAGTCATATTAAAGGTTAACTGAGGGTAGTCCTGTTGGTCTCCTCTTTAGTTGCAGTTGCAGATGCAGATCCATTTGTTCCATGAAGCACTGAAACTGTTTCAGTACCCTCTGTTAGCTCTGGACTGGTAAGCGAATCAACCACATCGTCTTGTCATGGCAGATTAATAGAAGAATTGAATTTGTATTTACTACAAAGCTTTTTAACAATGATTACGTAGTAGATCAGCACCACCATTTAATCTCTGTAGATTGATGCCCCTTGTTTCCTTTGCTCTGTTACCTTCTCTTGAATTGATTGGAATTGCTTTGAATGGTAGGCGAGTTTTGGATGTACGCATAGAGATTCTGACAACTATAGGAGAGGATGCCCAATTGACCCAAACGGGGGGGGGGGGATTTTGTTAGGGTGTGGCCTTGTTGAGGCTAAGGATGAACTTAACGCCAGGTTTCCATTTTTTAACTGAAACAGTTTCTGTGCTTCATGAAACAAATGCGACGGTAAGATTTTTATATAATCAGTACAAACTATGAGGTATGAAGCGTTCTCAAACTACTGCAATAACTATTAGTATGGATGATTAAAACTTGACTCGAAAAAATTGATTTTTTTTAATTTTGAGTTATTCGAGTTGTTTGAGTTATTCGAGTCAACTCGAGTAAGTCGAAAAAATTACGAGTTCGAGTCAAGTTGAAATTTACCCAACTCGAAAAACAGAATTTTATTGTTTTGTCATTTAGTCCCTGATTTTATTTTTCTTCAATTCCTCCTTCATTTTAAGGCAATTTTGACCAAATTTGAAACACGTGTTCCTAAACCAATGTAGAATACTTATTTAGCTTCAATTCATATTTTTGAAAATAAATTTTATATTTTTTTCAATTTAGCTCCTTAACTTTGTATGATTTTTCTCATTTCTTCAATCCCTCCTTCGGTTTAAGTCAAATTTTCATCAAATTTGAACCACGTGCTCCTAAACCAATGTAGAAAACGTATTTAGCTTCAATTTATATTTTGTAAATTAAATTTTCTACTTTTGCAATTTAGCCCCTCAACTTTGAATGATTTCTCATTTCTTCAATTCCTCTTTCGTTTTAAGTATATTTTTTACCAAAATTAAACCACATGATTCACTAACACTATATAATATCTATATAACTTCAATTCATATTTTTAACAAATATTTTTTTAAATCAGTCTTTTAACTTTACATTTTATTCAATTTAATCATTCAACTGAATTTTTTATGAAAATTTTTCTTCACATCAATTAATTGACTCATTTATATTCTTATCAATATTGTATCCCCAAAAGTTCCTTATTTAAAAATAATATTATAAATATATTTTAGAAGTTTATATGATATTTTCTATTAAATAACATTACAGATTTTACTTATACATTTGAAAAATAATATGAAGAAATATATATGCATATCTTATATGATTAGAGAAAGTCGTTTAAATTGGAATCAAATTGTACTATAACATGATAAATAATTACAATCAAATTTGTATAAGAACTCAAAAACTCGACTTTGTTTTTTTATTTCTTTCCTTTATTCTCTCCTCTTTAAAGTCATTTCCTTTTCTTTCTTCTACTTAACCCTGAATTGTACAAAAAATCCCATGACTTTCTTGTCAACAGAAGCCACCATTTCAATTCAAAATCAAGCTACTTAATTAGTCGGGGATAAAATTGTTGTCAACAGATAATATAATGCAGGAAGAATCAATGACTTAGTCTCTCATGATTCGATAAAATTCGGTACTCGTTAAGAGCTAATACAGCTATTCCTCCATTCTAGTTTGATTCTCGGCAGTATCTCCACCCAAGACAGAAAAATTGTCAATATTAATGTGATCTGTAAAACCTTCACCTTCAAGCGTTTCTTTGACGTTTTCCGCTTTGGTAAAGATAGCATCAGGATTTACAGTTTCAGAAGGAACCTCCGAACTTGTTACACCATCCCCAATCGGTATCTTTGTGATATTATCCCCGTTGTCTTCCACAACCGAGGGCACATTACCATACATACTTCCATCTGTTTCCGTATCCGTAGTGGTATGATCTTTTCCCGAATCAACATGCATACCAACTTCTAGGCTTGGCAGGCCATCAAGAGCAGAGTCAACATCCTCCGAGGAAGGTGCAAGATTTGAAAGTCCTGAGCTTGGAACATCTTGACTTGCTGCAGCCTCAGATGACTCAAGAGCACGATCCTTCTCAGCTGCCTCCTCTTGTCTTTGTGCTTGTACTCTGTATACAGCCGTGAGGTTCTGTATCCTTTCCATTTCAGCTAAGAGATTTCCGTAGCGTCTTTGTAAGGTTTGTTCAAGCTCCTTTTACTTCTGAACCTCCTCCCAGAGACCATTTATTCTGTGTGATGCTGCTAGCTGCTCCTGCTTTTGTAATGCTTGAAAACACTCTAGTTCTGTTCCTGCAGTATCTATCTGCTTAACGGTAGACTCAATCTGACGCCAAAGAGTCGCAGCCCGTCTCTGATAAATGAAATTTCTGTTATTTAGCAAAAAAGAAATTACAATTTCAAGCAAGTTCGCTAACTAAAAGTATGATGCAGCATATCAAATATCAAGTAAAATAGAGTTCATCAATTTTTTTTTTCAAGAAAGTTGGATAGAAGCAATCATCCATTAAGTATCACCAAATGATTTAGTTCTAAGCACCACATTAAAACGAACAAGATAACCTACATTCTAATTAAATAAACAGCTAAAAAGGCTTTTGTGAGCTAACTTATCAGGAGTCCAGCTGAATCTTAGAGGTTTTAAGTACCATAAGACATCAATAATGACCAGATTATAGAAACAAATACAAAAAAAATGAATATCCAAACAAAAACAAAACACAGATCTTAAGGCACCAATTTACTCGATTCAGACACATATAGAGAAAACATATATAAAGACTTCTGTAAATGTTACTCAACACAATCAAAATTTTCTACTCAGTTCACACACATGTAAAGAAAACACTGTATACAGACTTCTTTATATGTTATTAAGCACTATGAAAATTGTTTGCTAGATTCAGACACATATAAAGAAAACATACTGCAGAAAGACTTCGTAAATGTTATCAAGCACGACCAAATTTCTCATAAAATCTAATAACAGAAATTGCATAATAGAGATTATAACATGCATGATAAAAGTTTCAATTAAAATTAGCATGATGATGTCTAATGATGTACCTCATAACCGTGTGAGAACACTACACTTCTTCTCCATCCCTTCTGCCTTTGACTTATCATTATCCATCTTCTTTTTCGCATTGTCAAATTCAGTCTGCAGGGCTGCAAGTTTCTCCGCATTTCCAGCAACACTTGATAGACCATAAGCATGACGAGTAGGGAAGTACATGAGATCATTTAAGCAAGTATTATGTGCTTCAACAAAATCATCAAGAGATTCATTTTTGTGCCCCATTGCCAAACGAAGAAATTCAGCCTCTTCTTTTATCCAGGAATCAGCCTGGCAAGAAAAATAAGGTAATTTGTCATTGCCAAAAGGCTCATCATCAGTTACACTAGCATATCATTTACGATTTTAAAAAACCGAGGATCAAAAGAAAAGGAATCCCAGCATCAAGCTGACAGGGAATCGAATCTGAAAAGTGAGAAGTAGTTGGTATCAGCAGAGAGAATTTAGAGTACAATATCTTACAGGCAGTGGAACAAGATAAAGATTGCAAGAATTACAGATGCCAAAACATTTATAAGGTCAAAGAAAATTAAATCGCTTTTCCACTTCTTGAATAAGAGATTTTAGGTGGTTTGTACTCCTTAATGAATAAAACCTGTGAAAGGCAATGTTTGTCACAGGCTCAACTCTATAGCAAGCACCAAATGACAAATTCTTACGGGAACAAAAAATTGTAGGGTATGATGATAATGTCCTAAGAATTTACTAAGGTTCGGGAACATAAATTGCATATAAAGGAATGAAATAAAGGCAACATAATCAGTGAAAAGCATGACAAACCTCTTTCATTTCATCTTCTTCAAAATCTTCAATACTGGGAACAGATCCATGGCGCTTGGAACCCTTTTTCTTCCCTTTATTTGCCTTTTCATCAAGTGGATACTTAGTATTGTCATGCTCCAGCAACGAAAGAAGCTCCTTTCTTATCATTTCATCAGCCTGCTCAATTAGAGTAGGAGGAACAAAGGAACTTTTGTCTCTGTCAGTCCTCATCAAAGAATCTCTAATTAGTTCCAAGGATGCACTAGGGGGTCTTGGAAGCTCCCTCTGCAACACTTTTGATCTCTTCTTAAGCAGTGCCTGCTGCCATGCTTCTTCCTCAGCCCTTTCTCTGGCTATCCTATCAGACATGTCTTTTTCAATTTTCTCTTCTGGTTCTTCCCTTTCCTCTGGGGGTGGTTGAATGACTATTTGGTACTCATTCCTCGGCTGTGGAAGACTACCGAGTCCAGATCTCAAGTTTCTTCTTACATCAGCCTGTCTTCGTTGCTCAAGCTTGGCACTGTCATGTAGATCCATCTCTTCGTTTATGTGGAGCTCATCCCTGATGGGAGTTCCTTTAGGGGTCAAACCAAAAGAATAGCCATCCCTTGATGGTATCATTCCAATTCTAGGAGTAAGGCCAGCACCTCCAGGAGTTGCCAAAGGAGTCAACATTGGATTAGGCGTTTGGATCTGTGTTTTAGGAGTGACCCCTGAGAAATCTGATGGGTGAAGCTCTGGGTTTTCTCCACCAAGCAAGGGCATCTGGGACTCTCTCAATCTAGCCAGATTTTCAGCTTCCATCATGATAGCATCACCTTTTCCAGCAGGTGTTCTTTGTGGGGTTCGTAAAGGTGTCATTCCCTGCCGTGGAGTCTGGGAATAATTTGCAAGAGCACGAGTAGCATGTAAGTTATCCAAGAAGTGTTAGAGCTTGAGGGGGAATGTAAGTTGACGAGAAGTGTTAGAGTTTAATTTAATGTGTAATTAGAGTTTATTTCTAAGTCAGTAGTTTAGATTTATTAGAAGTCTTATTTAAATTATGGATAAATATTATTTAAATTATAGATAAAAGTATAATTTTAGTTATATTAAAACTCTGTAATTGCCTATTTAAAGGCTCACCTTATACACATTTGATTAAGAAGAATAAGAGAAAATACAGAGAAACACATTGTTCTCTGTTGAAAATACTATTTTTGTTCTATCATTAAACTCTAGCTTTTCATATTTTATTGTTCATTGTTCACCGGCGTTCATCTTCTCCGGCCACCATGGCTCCTTTCTCACATAGCACCACTCCCTTCAGCCAGTTCCTCATTCCTAGCAAGAAGATCACTGTCATATCTCATCTTTGCAATCTCCTTCAATTCATGATTGGAAATCTGAGTATTGGTAGCATGAGTTTAGATCTCTTCCTCACTGTTTCTGGATCATTTAGCTTGTTGGCCTGGAATACTGCTGACGGGGCATCCTGCCTCTGCAATTTTATTTTTTTGCAATATCCTGCTTCCTTAACTGAGCTTCTATATCAACTCTTCTTTTTCCCTCAAGTTCTTCGATGGTTGTTGGGAACTTAGGCTGCTCCACAGGTCTATATTCATCAGCAACATCATAAAATCCCGAAGGAGGCCTCTTTTCAAAGGGAATTTCTGCATTGTAATAAATTCCCTTTCTTTTCCTCTTCTTCCTTGTATCAATTCCAGCAGCCTTAAGTTCCCTCCTTTTCTGCAAAGATGCAAGCCTCCTGGCCTCTTCAAGCTGATTCTCCCTAGCTTTCCTCTTCGCCTTCTTACCTCTGGTATTAGCTAACCAAGCACGAGCTTCAGAAAGCATTTCTTTCTTATCCTCATCCATATCAACAGGATCTGGACGTGCAGGCTTTGATTCAGGATTAGGGTCAATCTCTCCAGGACGCAATTCCTGGGATCATCACCAGGCTCATAATTTTCATCTCTAGCACAAGCTGCATCAAGGAGTTTCTCATATCGCTCAAGACATTGAGATGGAGTCCGACCAACAATTGGAGCAATTGTTCTCCATTGTGTTGGCATAAGCTTCGCAAGATGAAGCGGTTTTTCATCCTCTTCCCTAGTCCGCTCGGTCTACATTTATGACAAAAACCCAATTTATCACTTCAAAGTTCTTACTTTAATCGAACTGAATAGACAAAATTATTGATAGCTTTTATTCATCAAAAGAATCAATTAAAAACACACCTTAATATTCCAACACAAAGAGAAACAGTAATACCCAACTTTCATCAAGAATGCCACTGCAAATTTAAGCACCAAACGACTCCCATTCCTCTAATTAGAATACTCTTGGTTCTTACTTTATCCATTTTATTTTATGTTCTGGGAGCAAAATCCATTTTTCGACACACAAGTACATAGTAAGATTTAAAATTTTGTGACTCCTATTTTTATATCCAGTAATTTCATCCAAATGTGGATTAGTCCACATTTCAAATATTTACTTTCTTTTCAATCAAACATTATTTAGGCTTTCTATAGTAAAATTTTAGCCTTTTTTAACCAACTTTGAGCAACCAAACAGCAAGTGAGACAAGAATCTACAATATCCTTTCTTTTAATTAAGCTTAGCTAATCTAAAGAAAATGAATCAAATAAAAGCACTTCTAATGTAGCTTAACTACTCTAAACCACTTAAAAACCCAATTGTTCAAGGAAGAAGCCATTACAAATCGAAATGCTGAAAAGCTTCAATACCCATAACTGATTTGGTTAATTAAGAAGAAATCCAAATAAGCTATCCAATACTAAACACTTTTAAATTTCTATCAACACTCTTTTTTTAAAAAAAAATCCATCTCAATAACCTAAAAATAATTCGAAAAAAGAAAGAAAGAAATGTACCTTTTTGATAGAAGGGTCAAGCCATTCATACCAACGAGCCTTGCATTGCTTAGCAAATTTACGAACAAGTAAAGAAGAAATTCGAGCCCATTGATTCTTCCCATATTTCATAACCGCCGCCTTCAACATCTCATCCTCCGTGTTCTTCCATACTCCTTTTATCATAATCCTCATTTTTCACTCACTTGTTTGTTTTTTTTTTTTTGTCCACTTGCTTCGCCTTGAAGGATTTTGGTTGAAAGAAACAAATCACGAACCTTAGCTTCTTGGATTGACAATCTCTGAATCTAAAAATCTAAAAACCTAAAAACCCTAGATTTTATCTTTTGAAATAGAGTGGGAAATGAACTACCACTCGGAATCGGAAGCAAGTGAAAACCAGAAAGGGATATTAATCTTATAAATTGTTATTTGACCCCTTGAATTTTGTGTAATTAGAGTATGACCCTTATAAATAGGTGTTGATTTTCAATGGGCCGTCAACCTACTGAATTGGACATTTGGACAATTCACAAATTAAGTTTGGGTCAAACTAGCTTAGCATAATTTAGCACCATCCATAATTAAGTTTGGGTCTTCCGTATGATTTTAGAAAAATCGTATTTTATTTAAAATGGAGTCGCCACTGGCCACTCAAGGTGGACCGGACACCGTAAAAATCAGAGATTTTAAAAAATTCGGGTTCGGGACATCGCTACAGATGGGGACTCCGCTGGGGACAAACTTATTTGTTTTATAAAAACAAAAAAGAGAGTCAAGCTTTTTTAAAAAATTACCGCTTTACTAATATTAGAAGTTCCTGATTAAAGTGACTATTAAATTAACATTCGGTTATAATTGCGCGTTTATTTTAACGCATTTAAAATTTGGCATAAAAACCCGTCCTTTTAAGTGGGGGAAAACGCTAATGCTTTCGTGAGGATATCGTTCCTCCGTGTAGGCCTAGCAAGTACCTTCGGGGCTCGAGTACCTTATGCTTTCGTAAGGATATCGTTCCTTCGTGCAGGCATAAGCGAATGGGTCCTCCTGAATTGAACCCGGTTGAAAGGAGCCTATAATGGGTGATGATCGGAGGCCTTGCTACTCTTAGTAGGGGACAACAAGGACAATTCGGGTACCTCTTAGCACCAAACCTGCATATAGTGGCCCATAGAGCCCACCCTATTAGAGCCATGTCGGTACTCTGCCCGTTAGTGGTCACCCTATTTAGGCTCTGGTGCCTTATTTCTTGTTTATGTACAGTTTTTAATTACTCCATTTTGTCATATTTATTATTTGTTTTATTTAATCATTTTATTCGATACTACCTCGTTTCATTTTCATCACATCAATTTCATTTGCATCATTACACAACATCATCACAATCTTATTTTTGCATTGCATTCACATAAATCATTTTGCATTTAAGACACATTTTGCATATAGATGCATCAATTTTAAAATCGGTCATCGGGATGTCCCGCGTTATTAATACCAGAGAAAGCAAAGTCGGCCAATTCAACACCATTACCAAACCTCCACAAGAACTCAGTCTGGGGGCATCTCTCGACAAGTGCCAAATTCCAACACTCACTCTTCACTCTTCATCACCGAAATTAACCCACCATCTTTCATCATTCAGAAATCATTCACACTCACCATTTCCAACCGAAACATAATAAAGTTTTTTCCATCCCCACTACCATCGCTACCCATCGACCAAAATACTCGAACAGAGAACCCCTCATTTCACTGCCTGAACCCTTATGTTTGAGTCATTTTGAACTCTCGACTTACCATCACCAGACAACCAAGCCCTTCAACTCTACCATTCTACCCAAAGCCATTCAAAAAAACCGAAAGCCGAGCAAACCTTTGCTACCATTTTTTTGGAATCATACCTCCACATCTCAAATGCTAAACACCAATCGCCATCTACAGCCTTCCACCTAATCCGAAAGTGATAAGCGGCCAGGAACCAACATGATAAATCATAAATCCAACTTAAGAGGCAACACAATGCGTTCACGAGGGCACTGAAAGTCATCCAAAAAGGTGACAATGCAACTCAAAGTTGAAACATGCTACAAAGGCATTCCCAGAACAATATGTAAAAGTTTGGGGGGCATCCAAAACTGGAAAATGAGTCCAAAGAAGATGTTCGAAGCCGAAGGAGGTTGGGGCACCGCCACACAAAGAACCAAGATCCCGACATGATCAGTCGAGAGTCAGGGGCATCCCTTTGAAGACTAAAAAAAAATCAAATCATGTCGCATTCATGCATTTAGTTGCATTCATCTTGCATTGAATTATTCTTGCATACATCATACATTTAGATTACGTGCATACATTTAAGTCGTCATACATTTAGGATAGACACATGCATTTAGGCATAAAATTATATACATTCATGCATTTTCGCTTGTACATAACAGGTCTACGAAAGTGATCGAAGAGCCTCAGCCATGAGGGCAACAACACGACGGCCAACCTTAGTCTTAGAGGAGGCCAAACACAAAGAGGATGCTGAAACATGAATAAAAGGCAACAGTGACAAATTTTGTGAACATTTACTGATTAATGTTTTTTTCATTTTTAGGTCATACATCTCTGCCAGTAGAGCAGCAGAAGTAGCCTTTTTCAGATCTTGCCTTCGTCATTGTTGATAGGCCAACATTTCCAGATTTTGCTTTACCGCTGATGGTGCAGCACTATAGACATCATAAAGATCTCGTTTCTCCGTTGATGGTGCAACAGATCTGAACCTTTTCCCAAGCAAATCGAATTTCTATTCAGGTCTTGTTTCTCCGCTGACGGTGCAGCCAGACCTAATTTTTTCTCGAGTTTTACTTCTTTGTACAGTTCAAGAAAAAGAAAAAAATCATCAAAAAAAGATTTGAAAATTTTTGAAAAAAAAGAATTCAAAGAAAAATTGAAGAATAAAAAAAATCAAAAAAATCAAAAATCGAAAAAATCAAAAAATCAAAAGAAAATTTATCAACTTTCATCGCCCGATCTAGACCCTCTGCTGATGGAGTGGCTAGGTCCAAGCCATCGTCCTCAGATCTTGCTCTCTGCTGATGGTGTAGCTGGTTCCAAGTCGTCATTATTCGATCCAGTCCTCCGCTGATGGAGTGACTAGGTCCAAGCTGCTGTCGTCCTCTAATCTTGCTCTTCGCTGATGGTGTAGCCGATTCCAGGTTGTCATTATCCGATCCAGTCCTCCGCTGATAGAGTGGTCGGGTCCAAGCTCCCGTTGTCCTCAGATCCTGCTCTCTGGTGATGGTGTAGCCGGTTCCAGGTTGTCATTATCCGATCCAGTCCTCCGCTGATGGAGTGGCTAGGTCCAAGCTGTTGTCGTCCTCTAATCTTACTCTCCGCTGATGGTGTAGCCGATTCTTGGTCGTCATTATCCGATCCAGTCCCTCCGTTGATGGAGTGGCTACGTCCAAGTTGCTGTTATCTTGCTTCTGCGTTGATGGTGTAGTAGGGTTCCAATTAATGTGTTGCTTCTGCGTTGATGGTGTAGTAGGGTTCCAATTAATGTTGTAGCTGGATCAACATTACTAACTTTAGACCATGCCTTTTCGTCGGTGTTGTAGCTTGGTCAAAATTTACTAATTTTCAAATTTTATCAATGTTGTTTCTTGAAAAAATGAAGAAAAAAGCAAGAAAATAGAAAAAAAATGAAAACAGCAAAAATGAAATTCAAAAAAAGAGAAAAAAAGAAAAAATAATGAAAAAGAAAAAGAAGAAAAAGGAGAAAAAAAAAGAAAGAGAAAAAAAACGGAAATGAAAAAGAAAAAGGAAAAAAATAGGAGAAATTTGAAAAAAAAAAAGAAGGGTTTTGTAAGAATCTTTCAAAATCAATACAAGAAAGTTGAAAGGGTAAAATATTTCTTTTCGAATATTTTGTTTCTCTTTTTATTTCGGATCAAGAAAAGGGAGGAAGTTGACCGCTTACCTTACCGCCCCTGCTCCACCGCCGTGAGGCCACTCTGCCGGTGATCGACGTGAAGCCAAAGAGGAGAGCGGCGCCACTTGTGGGAAGAAGAAAAGAATGAAAGCTTTTTAGGGTTTGCTCTTATTTTTTAAATCTATTTTTTACCAAAAATATACCCTTATTTGTTTTAAGCTGATAATCCCTAAAACGACGCCGTTTTAAGGCCTGGTTCACTCGTTGACCCGAATACCCGTGGATGATCTGCGTTTTTTTAAGGTCTAATTACACAATAGGTCCTTCAGTTCTTTCCCGCTTTTACTTTTTCCTATGGACTAATCTCAGTTTCGGTCCTCATTCTTCATTTCTGTTTTTATTTATGTTATGGAATAATCGTGTTTTTAGTCCTTCTATTTTGTTTCGTGTGTTTAATATCATCCTTCTTTTGTTTCTTTTGTGGAATTTAATTTGTGTTTTACTTTAATTTAGTCACTTCACTCTAGCATTTGAATTTCCAGCTTTTATCTCTGTTAGTTTTAATTTATGCTCATAAATGTTACACTTGTTTCATTTTAGTCCTTATTTTGTTATTTACATGTTGTTTTACATATTACCTTAGTTCATGCCTTGCATTTTTTATTATTATTATTATTATTATTATTATTATTATTATTATTATTATAAAGTAGTTTATTATATATTATATATAACATATAGGTACATACATATTTATGTCTTTTCATCTATGAATAATATATATATATATATTATACGTATGTATACATAGCTTTGTGTATGTTTGTAAGATAATATATAATGTTTTACTTAATTATAATGTACATAAATAATGATAATAAACGCTTGTTTGTGTAAAAGGAATATATATATATATATAAATTATCAACTAAACATATATATATATAGTTTTTTAGCAAAAATAAATATTAAATATTTTACCTTAATTTTTTTAAGTTAGATTAATATTTATGTAAGTTAGATTATTATTTTATTATATTAATATTTTATTATCGCATTGTATTTATTTATGTTTGTCATGTTTTTTTAAGTTGCATTTCAGATATATATTTTGTCAATGCGGTGCCCTTTTATCCGAGCGTAAACGGGGCCAGTATCAGGCGTAATGATAGTGGTTGGACGTTTACTCTCGGATAACGGAGCCTTTAAAATATACTCGCACTTATAACTAAATTTTAAATTTAATCTCACTTTAATCCGGAAAGTTTAACATTAATAAAGCGGTAATTATTAAAGTACCAATTTTGGGCGGTGTGGGTGTGTTAATCCTTTCCCATCCGTAACCGACTCCCGAACCCGAATTTTTTAAAATATATGGTTTTTACGGTGTCTGATCCACCTTGAGTGGCCAGTGGCGATTCTGTTTTAAATAAAATATGGTTTTTCTAAATTCCACGAAAAACATTATTTTCAAAATAAAACCCCCTTTTTTTAGCGAGGGGGACATCGCTACAGGTATCGAGACTTGCGTTTTTAGACACTTTTGATATTTAACTAAGAAATTAGATTATTATAATAAATTTAAAATTTAAGCATAGGTATGGTATTTTTTTAGTATTTTTTAAGATGTAATATTAAATTTAAATTTTATTCATTCTCTTATTTAATATTAAATTGTTATCGCTATATAAAGTATCATGAGGTGAAGGAGGGCATCGAATTCTCTCAAATTATGCCTAGGCCTAGCAAGCATGATGGTGCAAGCTTTTAGGTTAAGTACAAATAACAAAAATCTATGAACACGAGTATTTTAAAATTTAATTATTAACATTAAATTAATTTTGTATTACTAGTTAAATTCATGCCTAAATTTGTTCATGGTTCGTGCTATATGTGCAATGTGAATTGGAACGAAATGCCTTAAAAGTGATTTATTGATATTCGGCATGGGCATATTGCAGTCGGTTAATTTAATTAAATCAAAATTATAAGTGATGTCCGGGAGAGGGATCCACATAAGCGATCGCTCAAGGCCTCCTGCCTTCTTTCTTTATAACTTTATAAAATTTTCAAGTGGTAATCTGTTAAGTTAGTGATTGTCTCCTAATTTTTTAATTGTATTTAGAATGTTTTCTTAACAAAATAATAAAAATAATGTGTCTAATACATTTTAATTATATTTTTATATTTTATTAATTAAATATTAAATTAATTATTTAAAATTAATTATTTAACATGAATACTCAATAACTAACTTATTCATCACATTCTAATGAAACTTCATACGTGGAAGTTTTGGTTTGAATTTAAAAGAATTTCAACCTAATGAAAATGACAACGAATAAATGATTAATAAAACAGGATGAATGCGTGGAAACAATAACATGTGACTGGTGGCGGTGGCATGACACGTGCTGTTGATTGAATATTCCACTGGACTATCATAGCTTAATCTATTAGATTCCGATTAATATTTTATAAAATGTAAATATAATATCTTTATCGAAGAACTCAACAAATGTCTCAATAAAAAATGGATGATGTTCATATTAAAAAATACGGGTTTAAATCGTTTTGTCTGCAAGGTGTGTGTGCATTGTCTAAAGGTTAAGAATATATATGAACAGATACTACCTTATAATTACATATAGATTACTCAAAAAAAATCTTATTGAAATATATATATATTGTTATATCATAGGTCGACAGGATTTTATAAAAGTTTAATATATAAGACGATCTTTCTAATTTAATTTTTTTATTTATAATATTAAAATTTAAATCTCAGATTTGACTTAAGAGAACAAGCGCTTCGTCGCATTAGACTAATTCATATGTTTTCCCAATTGTTTTTCACAGGCGAAATACGTTAAAATCAGTACACAGAAACTTCTGATATCCGATGCCTGGTTTATTGGTATTCTTATTTCTTTATTGCAATTTGATATAGTCATTACAGTTTATTTGATGACTCAAGTGCTTGCATAAAATATTTTTTTTGCTTTTAAGATTTTATATATTTAACAGTGACATTATATAAATTAAATTTAAATCAAAATATCTTAATATTATTTTTCATTTATAAAATTCGAATCCAAAACTGCACTTGAATAAGTATCGAATCATATAGTTTTAATGAATTATTGGACTACATATTAACATGTTTGTTTTCGGTTAGTTCATGTGATTCTTCTGGTGGGTTGCTTTGATTTCTTGGAATTCACGCCATAACAAATGTAATGCTAAGAGCTTATCAGTTGGAAAAAGACAACGAGCAGGGTGAAGTTGGATTTTAATAGTTTCGCATATACCTTTAATAGTTATTTAAATAGTCACTTTAATTTTTATTTTTTTTAGCTGTTTAATCTTTAATATTTTATTTTGGATTAAAATAATCTTAATGTAGATAAAAATTATTAAAAAAATTGACGATAAATAACTTTAAATGACTTGACAGAATAATAAGTCAGCATAAAAAATTATTTTATATTTTATATGATTTTATAAAATTATTTTTAACTGATATAACATTTTTTTTCAAGTCAACACATCTGTTTATCTATATGATGCTATCATGTCAGCGTACATTGCCATATAGGTTTGTCATGTCATTTCAAGCCATTTACTGTCAGTTGACTGATAATTTTCATCTACAGACGGGCCATTTTGACCTAAAATTTCAATTTTTCATAAAATCCCAAAATTTTACAAATTTTACAAAACAGTCCTTAAATCCCTAAAATTACCAAACCCAAACCCCCAAATTGTTGCCGCTTCCGCCGCCGATCGTCGCCTTTGACCACACCCCTTTGGTCGCCGAAACAAGGAGGTCATTTCCACCAACACGACATCGTCGAAAACGAAAAACGGCGTGCAGCCGAACGTCGAACGTTGAACGCGAAATCAACGTTCGGCTGGCACGCCGTTTGCTATTTCTAGCGACGCCGTATTAAGGAAAATAACCGCCTTGGTCCGACGACCAAAGGGTTGTGGTCAAAGGCGACGATCGGTGATGGAAGCGGCGACGATTTGAAAGTTTGGGTAATTTTAGGGATTTGGGGACATTTGTAAATTCTGCAAAATTTTGAGATTATGAAAAATTGAAAATTTTGGGTGTTTCTTTAAAAAAAATAAAATAAAATTAGTTCCGCGTGTCAAGTATTGATTGGTTAAAAAAATTAACACCCTTTAACTGTCAGACACTTAAAATTGCAACTGTTGAAACTTTAAGCACCTAAAATTCAGAAAAGGCATACTTTGGGCACCTATTTTTTATTTAAACATTTTTAGAAATACCAATCTATATGTAAATATTGTAGTCAATATTTTTTTTTAATTTAAGAAAAATAATCTACTGTTGATTTAACCTTTGTTCAATTGACGTAATACTTATTTAATTTGTTTGATATAATTACCAATATTCAATTCATAAGTCGATTAATTCAGATCAACTATTGTAGAGGTGCATTATAAGGCAACATACCAACGCAATTTGCTTGATTTGTAACGTTAGAGTTCAAACTGAAAACATTACATAAGAGACCTAGCGCTTTTATCTCACTAAACTTACTAATAATTTTTTTGAATAGTCTAAAAGTGATTACAAGATAGTATATGTTCAGATATTTTTAACCCTTTGACAATATGCACACGTCTTGCAGACAAAACGATTGAATTCGGGTCTCATAGGACTAATAATTAATTAAACATCATACTTGTTAATTGCATGTTTCATGATTATATAAAATATCTAAATCATTAATTTCGTTCGTTTTAGCCGTCTTGAAAACAATTGGAAGCCAATAGAATTTATACATGCTATGTTGTTGGATGGAGATGTATATAATTTAATCCTCAAACCTCTAAAGATATCACTTTCTTTTTCAATAAATTAGTAAGATTTTAGCAGACGGATGTCATAAATGTATTTTTTAAGAATATTAAAAATAATATTATTTCATTTAATATATCATAAATGATGAATAAACTTATCAACTACAATATTTAATACAATGTTATTATTATTATAAAAATATTAATTGTTTAAATTTTTTCTAAAATATCCATGAACTAAATTGGTTGTGATATACAGTTTCAAGATGATCTGAAAATAATGGACCAAAGCATCTGTAACTTTCGTTATCACACATGTCCTGTATATCAAGGACCAATTTAGAAGATCTCGAGATCAATTATCGAGTTTTTTTTAATAGTCTAAAAGTGATTACAACGTGATATTTGTTTAAACATATTTTTAACCTTTTGACAAAGCACAAATACCTTGCAGACAAAGCGATTGAACACAAGTCTTCTAAAATGAACATCATTCGCTTTTCTATTTGGATCACTTATTGAGTTCATCAGTTATCGAGTTTTATTATAAAATATAATGATAAGTTATAATAAATTATAAGCATAATGTCAATAATTCAACTGATATCACTTGTTGGGTTCATCAATTATCGAATTTTAGGAGAAAAGATAATAATAAGTTGTAATAAATCATAGGCATAATGTCAATAATAGTTGTTAATGTTTGATAGAATGATTATTTTGTTTTTTATTCTTTTTATCTATTTTAATCTTTAACGTCTATTTTTTTGTTAAAATGATCAGTTTAGATGAAAATCAGTAGCTACAGTCAGAAAAATAAATAAATAAATTTATTTTATAAAAATATTAATTATAACATAAATTATAAAATATTATAAGAACATATTTATAAAACTAATTAAAAATATGTTAACTTCATAAAAACAAATTATTATAAATTAAGTGAATTTAATGTATCGATTTTTAATTATTATAAATATAAATTAAAATATATAAATTTTATAAAAATAATAGAAATATATAAATTGAAGTATATTAAAGCTGGTAAGGATGTGCTTAATTCTGGACCCATATTTTTCTACTCAGGTAATTTTGAGTTTACGTGAAAGAAATTGTTGCACTCTTTCGAGCTTTGTGTAAACTCGATATTTTTCGGGAGCTTGCGTTGTGTTCTCTGTCCCAGTTGTGTGTATTGTTTTCTTTAACTAGTATTATAGAAGTTTTTAATGAGGCACATAACGTTTGGGTTAGGCTTGTTCGATAATCTTAATAAAATCATATTTGTTGAGAAAAAAATCTGTCAACCTTATTATAAATATATAAATTTAAATATATATTATAAGTGTATTAATATAATTTTTGCATTATGCCATATATTTCTATATTAATATATTTATAAGATCAATACATTTTTATTAATTTATAAAATTAAAATATTTTAATTATGAATATTTTTATAAAATTAAAATATTTAAACTTGTATTTAATTGATGTTATAAATATATTCTTATAATATTTTATAATTTATAATATAACTTTGCACTATGATCATAATTCAAACGTCAATATACTTTAAAATAATTTCTGTTTTAGTCTTGACGTTTCATTTTTATTGGATTTTAATTCCTAATATGCTAAGAATTTTTTTAATGACTAGGAGAAACACGCTGTTTAAGTAAAAAAGAATAAGCACATATTTCGGTTTAAATATTTTATAGATTTTTTTAAAAGAATTATCGTAAATCGTCAACAACTGTCGACGAAATCCACCTCACTAATGGAAGATGTTGACAACTGAAGATGACTTCTCTTTGTACTGTTGATAATTATCATTTTTCATAAATAAATTTTCATTTGGAACATTTTTTATTTTTCCAAAACATAACATTTTCCTAAATAAAACAATTTATCTACATACAATGCAATTTAAAGGTGAAACACACTAATAGTTGTGACCAATTATCAAGTGGGATGGTGGAATGAAATAATAAGTTTCTTAAATAAAATTAAATATTTAAATCTTAATATTTATAAATAAAATAAATTGAGCTAAAAGAATAATATCCCGTTTAAATTCATCGTTAATAAATTAGATATTAACTGTTATTAAATAATATATATCTTGCGATATGTCTGACAATCGACCAATAGCTCGTTTTTTGTAGTTACTTGATTTAATATGCCTCATCGATCTGACAGTGTCATGCTTTGTTGTGCAAAAGCCAAAACTTTGGTAATATGACATCCCTACGGGATCCTAAATAATAATAATAATAATAGGTATAATGCCCAAAATTGCCTATAATGTTTAATTAAATAATTATTTTTATTTTTATTTTTTTAACTTTCAACGTTTTATTTTGTGTTAAAATAGTCATTTTGCGAATGAAAATTGTTAATCAACTAACGATAAAAACTTGAAATGACGTGACAAACATATATGGCAGTGCACATCACAATAGCAGTGTCATTAGACAAATATGTTAAATTTATATAATAACACAATAATAAAAAATATTTTTATAAAATTGTATAAAATATAAAATATTTTTTTATTTTGACATGTCATTATGTCAAGTCATTCAAATTTTTTATTGTCAGTTGACTAACAGTTTTCATCCGCAAAGGGGCCATTTTGACCCAAAATAAAACACTGAAGGTTAAATTAGTTAAAAATAATATTTTTTGGGATAAATCATTCTATTTGTATTCCTCAAGCAGAGAAATTCCTACTAAAAAAATTACTAAAAAAATAATTGGTTGCATTTTAACTTTAATTTTTTATTTAAAATTTATTATTAAAATATATACTTTTAAAACCTTTGAATGAAATAATTTTAAATATAAAATTTAAATTTAAATTAATTATAATTATGAAATGATAGGGTCAAAACTTACGCAAAAAAAAAAACGAGTTATGACATTTTAATTGTAATATATCGAGTAAAAAGTTCAAAACTTTACAATTAAGCTATACCGTCACAACGAAGAAATATTTTTTTAATAATATTTAAATAGAAGGAAAATGCAAGAAACAAAATTACCATATTAAGGATCATGCTTATTAGCTAAAAGTTTTATGTATTATTCTGTCATTAATTTACTTGCAATATATAACATTTCTTACCATAGTTTGAAAACAAAATGTTTTTTTATTGTACTTGTATATGGTTCAAGTTCGAGATTTTAGATTACTCCTCTTAATAATGTCATTTTCAAGGTTTAAATTTAATTTTCTTGAGAATGTAATAAATGAGTTTTATCATTATACCCAACACTTATTGATTAAAATAATTTTTTTATTACAAGTCTATATATTTTAGGTTTTAGAAGTTTAATTTAGGGTTTATGACTTTAAGATTTAGGTTTAGGGTTTAGAATTTGAGATTTAATGTTTTAGGCTATGAATTTATAATTTATAGTTTAAATAAGGACTGTGCAAATTTTCTTATACATTTTGTGTATAAAAAATAACTCATACTATAATTTATAGCAAATAAAATATAGGGAAAAAATCAGAACCCTTACTTTGATATCTTGGACATATTAATGTGAATCTCGTTTACAATTTGTAGTGATTTGAATGTAAAAACTTTATAATTTTTAATATGAATTATAATTTTAATTGTAA
This sequence comes from Hibiscus mutabilis, assembly GCA_019671005.1. Lineage (NCBI taxonomy): Eukaryota > Viridiplantae > Streptophyta > Magnoliopsida > Malvales > Malvaceae > Hibiscus > Hibiscus mutabilis. The sequence continues at coordinate 5,656,290 of CM033737.1, read as the reverse complement.
CATTAAAAAATATCCATGCTGCTTGCAAAAGAAAAAAACTACAAAGAATTCAATAACTAATGTATTACTTTGTTCAAAATTCTATTAAAAAATAAGGTGTTAAAACTAATAAATTCTGAAAATAACATGACTGTTTTATTTCTAAATTTTGTTAAAATTAACTTTACTTCCATCTTCCCCCGGTGTATACGTGGTTTCGTTGGGTAAATAATCCAACTTGAAATTAATATTGAAAATATAGGGTATGTTAGGAGAATTTTAAGAATTTATGACATTTTCTACGATGCCGATTGAGGATGCTTCCTTCTCCATTTTTTTAAATATTTTTTTTATCAAAAATGCCTCCTGCAGGAGGCGTTATCCCCTGACACTGTAGAAAATACCATAGATTCCTAAAATTTTCTCAACGTATCCTATTTTCTCAATTTTTTTCTAAACACTAATATTAACCAAATTTCCCGGTGTATACTAGTAAAATAAAATAGCAATATTCAAGTCAAAGTTAAAAGTTAAATTTCCCACTATATTTTTTTACATTCCAATGAAAATTTTACATTATAAAAATGATTAAAATTTATCCAAGCCCTTGTACTCTTTATATAGTTGGATTTCAGTCCTCTTAGTTTTTATTTCAAGGAATGTGATCCATTACTTTCCTAATTTAAAAATCCAAACTCAATTATTAACACCATTAAAATTCTTTTGTTAAATTATTTGGGTACAACATATTGAAATTCGGAATCCATGAAACTAAATAAAATAACGTTGTAATGGATCTGAATTTAACAATAAAATTCTAACATTGTTAACGATTGAACTTGAATTTTTAAATAAAAGATAAGAGGATTAAATTCTTTAAAATAAAAGTTGAAGACTAATTCTAAAAATACAAAGAGTATAAGGAGTTGAAGCATATTTATTAGTATTATTTTGTTATTCTCTCGATTTTTTAAGGTTTTGTCATCATTAATTCGAATTGACCTATGTTGTACGTCTAACTTTAGTAATAAGTTTTCTAAAAAAAATTTTATATACACAAGACTTCAATATCAAGATATGTTTAAATAATACTAAATTATATATCATTTAAACCAACCTCATTATCATTATTATTATTTAGTATTCTAATATTCAAACACTTCTTATTTTAGCTTCTGGTATTTATTTTCCTGGTCTCCAAACCAACAAATGTGTTAACCGCCTTTCTTCTGAATCCTCCCCGTTTCCCTCCCAACCTCCGAATATTCCTCTCAACAATTCCTTTCTTTTCTCTATATACCCCCCCCTTTCCTCTCAAAGTCGCTAAAAATCTAAACCCAAACCAAAGAAACCAAAATAAAAAACCTTAAATTTCGACCCAAACAAACAGAGAACCCAGACCGCACACTCAAAAAGAAAACCTGAAAATGTCGAGTGAAACATTGAAGATCAAGTACCAGCCCTGCGGCGAGATCGGGAGAGGCCGTTTCGGCGTCATCTCCCGAGTGTTCTGTCCGGTAACCCAATCCTCCTTCGCCCGCAAAACCATCGACAAACGCCTCCTCTCCGACCCGTCCGACCGAGAATGTCTGGAGAACGAGCCCAAGATCATGACCCTTTTGTCTCCCCACCCCAACATCGTGCAAATCCACGACATGTTCGAATCGGATGACACCCTTCAGCTCATCCTCGATCTCTGTCAGCCGGTCACTCTCTACGACCAGATTCTGCAACACGATCTGTCCGAACCGAAGGCCGCCTCTTACATGCAACAGCTCATGTTGGGTCTAGCTCATTGCCACAGGTTCGGGATCGTCCACCGAGATATCAAGCCCGACAACATCTTTTTCGACTTCAGGGGGAGTTTAAAGATCGGCGATTTCGGTTCCGCCACCTGGTTGGGGGAGCTTGGGACCGCCGATGGTTTAGTCGGAACGCCGTATTACGTCGCGCCGGAGGTCGTGATGGGTCGGACTTATAACGAGAAGGTTGATGTCTGGAGTGCCGGTGTAGTCTTGTACGTCATGTTGGCCGGCGTTCCGCCGTTCTTCGGCGGAACGGCACAGGAGATTTTCGAGGCCGTTTTGAGAGGGAATTTGAGGTTCCCTTCCAGGATTTTCCGGTCAGTCTCTGCTGAGGCTAAGGACTTACTAAGGAAGATGATTTGCAGAGATGTTTCCCGGAGATTAACTGCAGAACAAGTCCTGAGTAAGTTGCTGAAAATTTTTAATCTTTTTCTGGGTTTTTAATATTGGAATTCAATTGAAAAGAAAACCCCAAAATCTTGATCAAATTTCTAAATAAATGTTTCTGGTTTGTGAAATGCAGGCTACCCATGGATCTTGAGTGGAGGGGAAACAATCAAAAACATTGAAAAGGGCTGGGAATTATCACCAGTCAAAAGCATAGCATAGACAAAAGCTTCATCTTGGCCATGAATGTAAATACAAGGGTCTGTTTGGCTATCAAGAAAATGGTCCCCAAGCTTCAGCTTCCAGTAAATCCAGTTTTTCTCTTCACATGGAGGGTGACCATCAACCACCATGAACCTACCAGCCTTCCATTAACATCTAATTTTGTTCTGTTTTGCTGTTTGGTTAATGTTTTGAGAACTAAGCAATATAGAGTGTAAATTAGTAGGTTTTTGAGAACTCCACCTCCTCCTCTGCCACTTTTGTTTTTTTATTGATGATGAAAGTATGAAGGAAGTGAGAAGAAAGGGTTTTCATGTATGGGAATCTCTTGTAAGTTGCAACCGTTTTGTTTTATGAGAAAATTCAAGTACCTAAATAAATTATCTGATATTTAAGTTTTGGTATCTGATTTTGCATCTTTTTTTATGTGTCCATTTCTGGGAATCTTGAAATTGTTCATCATCTTTGTATGTACAAATAGCATGTACTGAAACAACATATTGGAGAGTTTCATGAAATCTGCAGATTTGTTGCAACTGTGAAGTGTCAAAAAAAAATAGAAGTGTCAGGTGACTTGTTCTTTCCATGTTGAAACTGAAAATCCTTTTCAAAGTCATATGTATGAAGCTTGCTGCTAAAGTATAAAGAATCAAAAAGTACTGGGGGAGCAAGCTTTGCATGTTAGCATATGCTTGGTTTATTCCCTTTCTTTCTTTTTCTAAGAAGAAAGTGTAGGAGAAGTTTTGAGTTGAAATTTTTTGTTAAGAAATTGCGATTACTTGATAATAAAATTATTTATTAATTGAGTAATTGGAATCGGTGTTATTGATGTTTATTATGGAGCGCCTTTTCAATTTAATTTGCTTTATATATAATATCATGATTTAAATTTTTATTTGTTGGTTTTTATTTATTAATTATATATTTATCCTACACAGTGATAGAACATAGAGTGAGAGTTAATGGGGTCAACTTAAATTAAAAAAAATTAAGGTTCAAACGAAATTTTTCAAAAATTTTGATTGTATAACTAAAATTTTTAATAATTTTGAGAGATTTAATCAGAGTTTTTAAAAATTTTGAGAGGAAATTTCATTAAAAGTATTCAAATTTTTGATGTTTAATATAAAATTTTAAAAATCTTTAAGTGACAAAATTAATTTTTTTTTAAATTTTAAGGATAAAATTAGAACTTTCTAAAAATTTTCGAGAGGCCATGACCCCTAGTCCCTTAAAAGTTCCGCCCCTGATTCTATGCTTATATTTTAAAAACTTTTTTTTGCTAAAAAATAATAAAACTCTATTTTAAAACCTAAAAAATATAATTTTATTAAATATCAGTCTTTGTAACACATTTTTTATCATTATTAAATATAAAATTGGCAACTTTATCCATTGATGGATATATTATCATATATAATGATCTTTTAAAAAATAATTTTGGGTACAAATATCTATTAATATTCATGTCCTTGTATAAGGAATAAAAAGAAAAATGGATTTATTGAAAATCTAAAACATTGAAGTGTAATTAAGATGGTAAGTGGGTGAAATTAATGATTGAAAATAGTGGAATACTTTAACAAAATAAAATGAAATCTTATCATCAAAATTTTGCTATAGCTTTGCATATATTCTTCTAGAATCAATCTAATTTAAATATGAATTTAATATAAACTATTGATTTGAATCCGATAGAGATAACATGAACATATTTAGTTACTTAATCAATTAGTGGATCCCATCTCAGTTTACACTTTTTATTAAGTTATAATGTCAAAAAATGCTCATAACGTTTGACTGAATAGTCACATTGACTAATATTCTTTTTTCCCGAAGCAATTTAACCCAAACGTTTCATTATTGTGTCAAAATGGCCCTTTAAAAAATAAAAATTGTTAGTTAACTAACGGTAAACAACTTGAAATGACTTGACAAAATGACACGTCACTCGAAAAAATAATTTTATATTTTATATAATTTTATAAAATTATATTTGACTGGTGTGACATTCTTTCAAGTAATACATTTGTTTATATCACAATGATGTCATGTCAGTGTGCCATGCCATGTATGTTTGTTACGTTATTTCAAGTCATTTATCATTGGTTGACTAATAGTTTTTATCTGCAAATGAATTATTTTGATCCAAAAATAAAACATTATGAGTAAAATTATTTTAAAAAATAGGAACCAAAGTGACTATTCAGTCAAACATTAAAAGGTATTTTTTAAACTAAGAAAATTAAAAAGAAAAAAAAATTATTTATAGACGACTATGTTATAATTCAATTTTTCTGTTCATTGATCCTTAAAAAAATTTGGTAACCATGGAGGCATGAAGCAATGTATTTGTAGATCAGTAAACTAACATATCAGCAGATACTTATACAATAAATATAACTATATGCTTTCACATGCATAGCACGTGACTACATCTTTGATAAGTTATCACAAGTTTTATTGATGTGATAAATAGTTGGGTAGTTTTATTAGATTATGTTATACCCCGCTTATAAAAAAGTTTTTTTTTTCAGTGTCCGTACATAAAATATTTTTTTATTATAAAATACATTCTATAGTAATTAGAGAATTTAAATTGAAATTATAAAAATTATATTGTTTATCGAGAGAATATGAATCTTAAATACAAATCATAAAATGAACGTAAATAATTAGAGATCCCAATACATCTATTATTTGTTAATTACTTGGTTTCTTGTATGTGACCAAAAAATGAAAGATGGGTAGACACAATAGTTCATTTCCACCACTTTTTGGGAACAAATTTTCTTACCAACCAAACAAGCAAAAGGGTGTAATTTTTCCAACATCTCAATTCCTCAAGTAAAGAGTGTAAAACCAAACACAATCAATGGTTGCACCTACTCCATGTGCCAACTGCAAAATTTTGGTCCCACCCATGTTATGCCATATAGTTTTTCATTTCTTCACACATATTTTCGTATTTTTTTTTATGAATAATTTAATACTAAATTATTTCCGGTTCAAATGGGCTCAACCATCGTTTTTTAATATTCAAATTTCAACCTACATAATTTATGTTATTGTCTTCAAATTACTATAAAAATGCTCTTGTACAAATTGAATTAAAAGTCTTTCATGAATCATGACACGAATTTGTCGTGTTTTGGAATCTAAATTCAAAGGCCTATCTAGTATGTCTTCAAATTATATACGCACACTACGTAAAATGAAGGCGGATCTTGATAAAATAATTTGAGGGTATAATTAATTTTTTTAAAAAACTTTAAAATCTTAAACTGTTTTTAAATTGAAATTGAATGAGAAAATATTAAAAAACTTAATTAAAATTATCTAAAAAATAATATTTAATAAGAATTTTAAATTTTTAAATTTAAAAAGTTTGAAAAATCAAATATTAATATGAAAAAAATCTTGAGGGAGACGATGTTCTTTTAGCTCCCATTGAGGTCGCCTCTGGTTTGGTGAATTTGCTTTCATTATATACTACATAATACATATTAGTATTTGATTCTTCGTAATTCAGTCGATGAATTCAATATCTTGAGCTAGCAATAATAACGAAACAAATAAAATAGGATGGGATATAAATTTAATTTTTAAATTTTTTGACAACGTGTTATTATATTATTCTTCGATAGTATACAAAAATATATATAGTCAGTATATTAGATATTGCTACTAAAAATAATATATTTGTAATAGAGTAAAAATTTAATACACGGGATGTTTAAAATTAATTTTACATAAGCATGTATATTAATTTACACTATAAGCACAAATTTTAATTTCTTAACCCTAATTCTGACCTTGAAAAATTAAACCCTAAACCTTATACCTTAAATTCTAAATACTAGCTTTAAATTCTAAGCCTTCCAATCTAAACCCCTAAACTAAAACTCTAACCTTAAAACTAAAAGGCACGTGTAACCTGAGTTTACACGGCCTGCGTATCAAAATTTGTTTTGATTTTTATTAAAAACGTGTTGAAGAAAACTAAACCACGAGACGAACACCTCAAATCATACATGTCAAGCTCAATACTAATTAATCTGTAATTATTATTTTGGTTATATAATTCATTGAAAATCTCTTTTCATAAAGAGTACTTTAAAATAATACTAATAATAACATTATTAAAAATACGATCTACAGTTGATGCAACACATAATAAACAGTTACCAAACCGAAAAACACAAAAATTAAATATAATAATCACCGTATTTGTTGGATTGACTGTCATCGAATCTTAGGCATAAAAATGTTTTGAGCATAAATTATAAAATAGATTAAAACAAAATTCTTTAATCCGATAGGCACAGATATTGCCGGATTCTTTAAGGGATCAGTAGATTTCAATTCCCCAAAATTTTATAAAATTTAAATTTTATTTTTAAAAATTTTAATTCGCCCTCTTAAGATTTTAAAAAATTTATATTAAGCTTTAAAATTTTGAATATTTTTAATTAAATTCTTTCTCAAAATTTTATTTTTTTAGTTAAATATCTCAAAATTATTAAAAGTTTTAGTTAATTCCTCAAAATTTTTAAAATAATTCGTTTAAGCTTTTAATTTTTTTTAAAATTTAAATTAATCCCTCAACTTTAATTCTAATTTCGCCAATGTTGATAGACAAGCAGAAACTAATTTTTGTACGATTAGATTACGGAAGAAAAGAGGGATGTCACTGTCGAAGCCAATTGATGAAAGTAACAAAAGAGGAAAGAAACAAAACAAAAATCTGGTGTTTTTCCACCTCAAAAAGCAACCCTATGTGGAGAATAAGCTTTCTTTTTGAAACTTGGACTCAAAAGAATCGAGTGCATGAACAATGATACATAAAATTAAGGCATAAAGTTAAAAAGTTACCCATCATCTTGATTTTTATTTATTTTAGAGTAATTAAGCTCTCAACATTTTATTTTGGGTCAAAATGGTCCGTCAACGAATGAAAACTAACAGTTAACTGTTGGTAAATATTTTGAAATAACGTGATAAGTTTATATGGTAGTGCACGCTAACATAACAATATCATATAGACAAATGTGTTGACTTGAAAAAAAATGTTATATCGGTCAAAAAATAATTTTATAAGATTACATAAAATATAAAAAGATTTTTCTGCTGACTTATCATTCTGTCAAGTCATTTCAAACTGTTTATCATTTATTTTTTTTAACAATTTTCATCCGCAAAGGTGACATTTTAACTCAAAATGAAATGTTAATAGTTGAATCACTCTAAAAAAATATCAAAATAACTATTTAGTTAAATATTTTGAGTATTTTTGATGCGAATATCTTTTTCAAGTGGATTATTCCTTTGTTATTTGTAGTCCATTAATTTTTAAATTTAGAATTTGGTAGTGTTTCTTTTTATTATATTTAAAGAGTCTTACAAATACAATAATGAATCTGGCAGCATGAGAGACAGCATGGGGTTGGAGAGGACAGGGAACCTAACTTTCTATCATCATCTATTTATTATATTAAATTCAAAATTCAAAATATCCACTTAACCTAAAGATAAAGATCACTCCATTGTTATTATAAAGTATTGTTTTATTAATTTGATTGGGAGTTGGAACAAAACAAATCCAGCAAAGCTCACATGTTTTGGGGTTATTAAGGTTAGGTCAGATAATGAAAGTTTTGGTTAGATCCCATACACAATCACGGTTCTTTTAACTGTTTTTTTTTATTAGAAATTGAATTTTTATTTTCATGTAATTTTAAAAAAATAATTGTATAAATTAATCCAAGTAATTTCAAATTCATTTACTCTAATTATTAAAATTTTACTACCATTTGTTTTAGTTTTTTTGGTAATATGCATGTCCGTCTTACGGTTTATGTTCGAGGTACGAGATTGTTCCCCAATAATATTATTTTTAAAGTTTGAACTCGTGTCCTCTCACCTTGATAGTACTATGTGTCTTATCAATGCAACTAACACTCGTTGGTAATTAAGTTTGAGTCTTTGAGATCAACCTTTTGTTTAATATTAGGTACAATAACAAATAATCCTCAAAATTAAATATCCGAGTTATTTTTAAACGACATAGTACTACTTTATCTGAGTTTTTTTTTGTTTTAAAACTTTAAGATTTTAAATTTGAGTCTATTTGTTTTAAATCCAATCATATAAAAGTTTGTTTGAATTTATTTTAAGGCTCAACTCAGAAATAGGTGTTCAAATTATATACTTTTTTTGCGCTAGGTGCTTAAAATTTTATTCTGTTTGTGTTTTAAGATAACACCGTTAAAAAATCCATCACCCAATCAGAATTTAACAAGCGTATTTATTTTTATTTTTTATAAAAAAATGAAAGTCTCAAATCTCTAAAACCTCAAACCTCAAAATCTCAATATTGACGCCACTACCGTCGTTGATAGTCTCGTCGGACCCTCACCGTCATCGTCGCCAGAGGTCACCGCTTATTCTCTCAACCACCCATTGTCGGTAGCAGGCGAGCGGCGTGCCAATCGGACGTTGAACAACTAGAGCCTTTCACGTTCATCATTCGATATCTGATTGACACCCCTCATGCCCGTTAATGACGATGGGTGGTTAAAAAATGGGCAGCGGTCTCCAGCAACGACAGTGGTAGTGTCTGGCAAGGCTATCGGCGACGATAGTGGCGTTAGTTTTGGGTTTTATAAATTTTGGGACTATTTTGTGATTTTTTAAAAATTTGGGATATTGTTTTATTTATTTATTTATAGTTTATTTTTTAAAAAATAAATAAAAATAAAAGTCATGTGTCAATCTATTATTGTGTAATATTTTTTTAACGGTGTTATCTTATAACACTAACAAAATAAAACTTTAAGCATATATTCAGTTAAATAAAACATAAAGCACATATCTCAAAAAATATATATAATTTGAGAACCTATTTATAAGTTAAGTCTTATTTTAATTATCAATTCAATAAACTTTTTTGTATCGTAATCTATGGGTATTCAAATTTCAAGTATAATGATTCTAGAATGACTCAATTTTCTCGGATTTGAAAATTTCTCGAGAAAATTAAACAAGTTGGAAAATTAAGAATAGTGCATGTGCTTATACCTTACAAAGGGCTATATAAATACATAATAACTTGAATAATAAGTCATATGAATTCTCTATTGGGAATATGCTAAAGCATCTTTGACTTGTGTTACATTAGGATGCCTCAAATTTACTGCCAACCTAAGAAAATGGCAAAACTTCTTCACGTTTGAACAATTTTTTTGGGCTCAATCACATATATCTGATTTATTAGTCGACTGATTTGGATCGAATTTTGCCGAGGTCCAATATAGAGGTGACCTTCCCCATCTAATTTTTTTTATTCACAACGTCAGAATTTGAACTATTATTATTACTTAAAGGACCTAACATCTCATTTTGCTAGACCAATTAATTGTTGGTGTTTAAACAAGTCTTTTAATTATTAAAATATTTGATGGTGTTTTTTTATTATTATTATTATCGTTCAACGATTAAAATAAAATCAGACCAATAATTTAGTGAACTTTAACTTTATTTTTTTTATTAATTTACAGTCAAACTCAATCACTAAAAAAATAAAAATTTTAGTCAACAGTCAAGTGAGAATGTGTTCAAACATTACACCACATCTTAGTTCAATTTTTGTTTTAAATAAGAAAATTTTTAGATAGTTTTACATTGAACTTGGACTGGTTCTCAAGTAGAGAAATTCAATTTTGGATATGTAATTATTAAAACCAAAGGTCCATGTTTTTTTTGGGTTGTCACTTTGAGCTCAAAGGCTGCTCCCAATTTGTATTATTGCATACCATTCATGATTTGTCGTGATGGCTTACATCTACACAAACAATTAAAATATTTGTAATTTTTTATTGCTTTTTCAGTTTTTCAAGGCTTGACTCTGACTAATTCAGACATATTCACGTCGGATATTTGATTTTGATGGGTGTGTTTCCCAATCAAAATTTTTTACATACACAAAACTTCAAACTCGAGACCTGTTAAAACAATATCAAGTTGCTTACTATCTGGACCAACCATATTAGTAAATATTTGTATTGTTATTATAATATGAGGAAAATGTATCATTTATTACTTTAATAAGTTTCAATAATTTTTAATCAAATAATGTGATAATTTTCAATATAAAACGTGAGTTATCATTTGTGTCATTCATGAGTCATTAGTTTTTGTGTGAGCATCAACATTAATAAGCACGATAATAGTTCAGGATTTATCATTTAGAAAAATTTTAATACACAGTTTGCGTAACTTTAGTTTACACAACCTTTTAGTTTTAGGGGTTATGGGTTTAGTTTAGGCCTTAGAGTTTAGGGGTTTAGGTTGTAGGGTTTAGAATTTAAAATTAGGGTTTAGAATTTAGGATTTAGGGTTTAGAGATTAAAGTTTAGTTTTTAGGGTTTAAGTTTAATTTTGATTTATAGTATAAATAAGCAGGCTTGTGTAAAATTTATTTTACACAGTCTGTGTATCAAATTTAAACCCTTTATCATTTGTCCCATTTGTTTTGCACTTTTGGACCAAATTCATGCATGAAGAATTAAAATTCAATTTGAAGCGCTAAGTAAATCAAATTAAAAGAAAATCATGTGAAGGAGATATTTTCTTATTAACTACAGAATTTTTATTTTTTAAAGGTATACATTAAGACTTGAACTCATAAAGATAGAATAATATAAACAGGGATAGACTGGGAGAGAGGCTGGAGGGGCAGTCGCCCCCTAAAAATTTAAAATTCTCATATGATTTAAAAAATTTTAGAAATTTTCTATGTATTTCCTATTGAAAATCTATTTTCGTCCTCTTAAAATTTTATAAGTTTGCCTCCCTTAAAATTTTATAGGTTCACCTATCCTTACATAAAGTTCTGTATCCGCCCTTGAATATAAACATCTTTAAGCGTTCGACTAATGAACAAATTTCAGAGATGCATTTTGTGAACCTAATTGAAGGCTTAAGTCATTAATGATGATGCTCAAAGCCCATTGGGTTTGGCATGCATGGAATATTGATATAAAGATCTACTCGTATGTAAGGGTGAGATCAGTTCAACGATTTTTAAAATTGTCTATTTTTATACTTAATTTTTTTATATTATTTCAGGTTTTGATTTTTAACTTTATTTTTAAAAATAATTTTGTTTTATGAGTGTTTTTGACATTGTTTGACAGGATTTTAAAGTTCTATTTCATAAATACTTCTAAAATAATCATGTGGATAAAAAATAATTAACAAGTTCTCATATAATATTTTTAAATTATTTAAATTATGTATTTTTACATTAAAAAATTAATTATAAATTAAATAAAAAATAAAATTTGATTTGATAAAATTCAAATAATCAAATATTGTAAACTTTTCAAATACTACATCTCGATTTTCATTTTTTTATGTTTATTTGCTCACCTTATTCACATGTACCTCTCTATAAGAAAAAGGCATTTTTTTTTTAAATAGGAGCAAAATGACACAAAGTATAAACATTTAGAGGCAAAATTTGTTTTTATATCAACAAAATTATATAAAATTGAAAGAAAACATTAAGATTGTAACTAATTGTCCTTAACCGTTCACTCTCAAAATTGACAAAAACCAAATTGCTTTTTTTTTTCTTTCTTAAGAGGATCAATTTTCCCAATTTTAAAATTGAAGGGATCTAAGATGTCTCTTCCCCTCATGCTATTCTTACTTTCATCATCAGACTTCACTCAGAAGAGTGAAAGGAAGATTAGAATAATAAAAAGTTAAATTGATAGAAAAATTAAATGACAAAAAAATAAATAAATTAAAAGACCAACTAAAAAAATATATGACACGAAACATAAAATAAATTAGGGTAAATTACATTAGTAGTCACTAAACTTTTAAGGTGCTTTCAATATGATCACTAAATTTTTAAAATTTTTATTACAATCACTCAACTTTTAATTCGCTTTCATTACGGTCACTGCCGTCAACTACAATTAAAAACTGACATGGCATGTTAAATTTAAGGGTAAACTACACTAATAGTCATTAAACTTTTAGGGCGCTTTTAATATGGTCACCGAACTTTTAAAACTTTCATTACGGTCACTCAACTTTTAATTCGCTTTCATTACCGTTAAAAAAAGTTGATGTGGCATGTTAAGTTTAAAAATAAATGTTTTTCCACCCTATTTTTCTCTCCCACTCTTATTTTCTTTCATTTTTTTTTATCTAAACATGTTTATTTTTTTTCTCTTTTTTTTCCTCTTTTCTTTCTTCTCTATAATCTTATATCTTTTGTAGGAGTGAAACTGTCCTACTGCATGCATCATTAAAAAAAAGAGGGCATATACTGGTGATAAAAATAATTGTAGCATGCTTAATATCAATATTTTAAGAAACACAAAATATTTAATTAAGAAGGTCCTTCCCAGAAGATCCATGCAACTGGGTTTTAAGTGAGTTTATAAAGTAAATGCAAGGCAATTTCGAGTGTTGTTTCAACTCATATTAGATTCACTATTGTAAAGCTAAATATTGTCTATAGTTGTAGGTTGATTCATTCTTGAAGAACAGTCTTTCTCACAAACAAAATAATAAGGTGGCAGGGTATATCATTACACTCTTTCTCTGCCTTTTATTTTTTTCAACGATTTTTAAAATTAATTGAAAATTTTGGAAAAATAATACAAAAACAAAGATTATCTGTTCTGCTACTATCCTTATGATTAAGGTACTTAAAACTGGGGAGTAAAATTAGACATAGACATATATAATATTGGCATGTCACTTTTTAATGCATTGAGAATCTTAGATGACTATATTTTTATGTCTTGTTAGAATATTTTTCGAACATGTATACTCTAAAAAAATTTAAAAATATGAGCAATTTGGATACTTTAAAGGTGGGATAGAATTTTTTTGGTAATACTAAAACCAGGTTAAGTGATAGTTATAGTCCAAAAAAAGCTCTAAAATAGCTATAGCCTTGAGAGATTTTTTAATGGTGCAAGTAGTAGAACAATTTCACCCCACATAAGTTATAAGATTACAGAAGAGAAAGAGGGGGATGAAGATGAAAAAGAAAAAGAAAAACATATTTAGATAAAAAAATGAAAGAAAAAGAAAATAAGATACAAAAATATTTATTTTTAAACTTAACGTGTCACATCAGTTTTATTTAACGATAATGAAAGTAAATTAAAAGTTGAGTGATTGTAATGAATGTTTTAAAGTTCAGTGACCATATTAAAATCGGCCTAAAAGTTCAGTGGCTACCAATATATCATACCTTTAAATTTAACATGCCACATTTACTTTTTTAACGGTAGTTCACGACAATGATCGTAATGAAAGCGAATTAAAAGTTAAGTGACTGTAATAAAAATTTTAAAAGTTCAGTGACCATATTTAAAGCGTCCTTAAAGTTTGAGTACCAGTGTAGTTTACCCAATAAATTCTATAGTAACTTAGATTCAATGGTGACACGAGAAAATAACATAAACACGACACAAATATATTGAAATGTCGTATTTACCAACATCTCCAAAAGCCATATTGCATGAATTAGAGAAGTTTTAAACAATGAAGCATTAGATTTGTACCAAATACAGATTTGCTGTTCTCGAATCATCATCACCAAGAATGTGGCCACTTAACTGTCCTGAACATACTTTCATGGTCTCGGATCAGAATGAGGCGGAATCCTAACCTCAACATGTTGGATTAAAATTCAATAATAGTGGGCACATATGTATAATGTACGTTGCTATTATAAAGTTTAACACGTAATTAAGTGACCAATTATGTTACACGTGTTATAGGTACTAAATTGTCATGGAATTAAAAGTGTAGATACCATAAGTTAGATTTATAACTCAATGAGGGGCAGAGTTGTAAATATTAATAAACTGTTTTAATTCAGTTTATATAAAGGGTAGTGGTCCCCGAGATATAGGTTAACTTGCATATCTCTTTTCCCCGTCTGAGAATTGTGTGCTAAGAGGTAATCTATCATCTTGGAAGATCAAACCCTCTGAAAAATCTCCATCAATGGATTCAGGTACGCTTCCGCAAATCTAGTATTTATTCTTAATGATTTGACATACATATCGATCTAGGGTTTATATTCGTATTGAATATATTTTGGTTCTAACAAGTGGCATCGAGCCAGGTTTGTCGAATCATTGAGATCATATTTTTTTGGATTAATTATCTTCCATTGTTGTTTGCCGATTTTTTATGTATTTATGGTGATTTGGGTTTTGTTGGCATGAACATTCTTTGATTGCTATTAATCGGAAATTGAATTTTACATTAGGGTTTGTGCGCTTTTAAATTTCCGATTGATATATGTATATACGTTGGTTTTTCAATCGGCAATGCATGGTTGTGTATTTATAGTGATCTGTGATTTGCCTTTGTATGGATATTCCTTGATTCCATTGTTATATATGCAATTGGAGATCAGGTTTTGTCGTTGATTGCATTATTAATGGGCAATTTAGAATTATTTTTCAATTGGGAATGTCATGAAGATTGATTTGTGTTGAATTTGTGATAACCCTAGTCTCATGTTTCTTGTAATCTATTAAATTTGTTTTTTAATAGTTATGAATATGCGAGCCCCAAATCAAGTTTTTTTTTTTGGGGGGAATTTATTAGTTACAATAAACTCAGGTTATAAAATATATTTTTATTTAAGATATATATTTAATTCGGATTGATCAAAAATTTAGTTTTGATCATTGGGTATTAAGTTAAATCTTTAGAAATAGATAAAATCATGTTTTGGCGATGTCTGATATTTTAGTGGGTTAATTGAACCACAATGTCACCAAAGTGACCGCTTCTGCGTAGATTAACTTATTTAAAATATTAAGATGTTTGTGTTTTTGTAATTCATGCGTTTATTAATTGGCCCAAAGGAAAATTAATATTTGGCCGAATTTCAAATAACACCTGTGGTGATAAATGTGTGACAATTATAAGGTAATTTATGTGTGCAATACGTTAGTCCAAAGATTAACCTGTTGTTCAACATAGTTTATTGTCAATGTTTGATTGCTACAACAAGAGTACCATTTCTGATTAATATTCTTGTCCAAAGACTTGATATTAATGTTGTGTTTGGTATCTTGAGGGGAATTAGTCATTATTTTGAATTTATTTGTTTACTTATGAATTATTGGTGTGAACATATTTATTTATTTATTATTCTTTTGTTCTATATTCAGCTAGTTCTTTCCGCTGCCACAATATCTGCTAATGTCAATTCTATACCCATGCTTAATGGGACGAATTTCAAGGAATGGAAAAGACACTTACCGATAGTGCTTGGTCTGTATGGACATAGACCTTGCGTTAAGGGAAGAACAACCCGCACCTCTCACTGCGGCAAGCACCCCGATGCAAAAAGGGATTTTGAGAGGTGGGAACGTTCTAATCGCATGAGTCGATGATCATGAAACATAGCATTCCGAAACCTTTAGGGTGCAGAATCGAGGAAATTATTCGGGCTAAGGATTTCCTTGACAATATTGAGCAACGTTTTGTCAAAAACGATAAGGTTGAGATGACATTACTTCTGAATTCTTTGATGTCTATGAAGTACAAGGGTCAAGGAAATATAAGGAGTACATTATGGAAATGTCTCATATTGCTTCAAAACTTAAGGCACTTAAGATCGAGTTTTTACGATGATTTACTCGTCCTTATGGTTTTGGTATCGCTTCTCGCTGCAGTTTAACCAATTTAAAATTAGTTATAATCTGTCAAAGGGAGAAGTGGACTCTAAATGAGCTCATTTCTCATTGTGTTCAAGAGGAAGAAAGGTTGAAGCGTGAGAAAACCTGAAAGTGCTCATTTGTCTAGTGCCTCTAAAGACAAGGGCAAAGAAAAGGAAATATCGAATGAAGTGCTAAGGGTCCAGCTCAAAAGAAACAAGAAAATGTTCCAAATAATTGTTTCTTTTTGTGACAAGCCTGGACACATGAAGAAAGATTGTACCAAATATCACGCATGGCGTGCAAAGAAATGTATGAATCTTATTTTGTGCATTTCGAGGTTAATTTAGCTTCAGTACCTAGAAACACTTGGTGGTTAGATTGCGGTGCTACTACTCACATAAGTGTTTCTATGCGGGTTGTTACGAGCTACCGAAAGCCAAGTGATGGTGAAAGAAACATCTTTGTGGGCAATGGAAAATCGGTGGAAGTGGAAGCAATTGGGCATTTTAGGTTGTTATTAGGAACTGGTTTTTATTTGGATTTGAAAGACACTTTTGTTGTTCCGTCTTTTAGGCGGAATTTAGTTTCAGTTTCTTTGTTGGACAAGTTTGGTTATTATTGTTCATTTGGAAACAATCAGTTTACTTTGTCTTTAAATTCAAGTATTGTTGGAACTGGTTATTTAAATGCTTATTACAACCTTTATTTGTTAGATACAATTGCATCCTATAATGAAACCTTGCATGTGGAATCACGTGGTACTAAGCGAAAATTAAATAAAGAAAATTCAGCATCATTATGGCATAAACGCTTAGGTCATATATCAAAGTGTAGGATTGAGCGTCTTGTGTCTAATGGTATTTTAGAGTCCCTTGACTTCACAGACTTTAATGTTTGTGTTGATTGCATCAAGGGAAAACAGACAAAAACTAAGAGATTAGGTGCCAATCGTTCTACAGACGTCTTAGAATTAATTCATACTGATATTTGTGGGCCATTCCTACGGCATCTTGGAATGGTCAACAATATTTCATAACATTCATAGACGATTACTCACGTTATGGGTACCTATATCTCATTCATGAAAAATCTCGGTCTTTGGGCGTGTTCAAATCCTATAAAGTGAAGTTGAGAATCAACTCAACAAAAGGATTAAAAAGTTCGATCGATCGTGGTGGTGAGTACTACGGTAGATATGATGGATCGGGTGAACAACGTTCGGGACCATTTGCAAAGTTCCTAGAGGAATGTGGTGTTGTCCCACAAAGTACACCATGCCGGGATCACCTAGTATGAATGGTGTTCTTTGAGAGACGTAATAGGACTCTTAAGGATATGGTAAGAAGTATGATTGCTCATTCTACCTTACCTGAGTCACTCTGGGGAGAAGCATTAAAGACATCAGCGTACATTCTGAATAGAGTACCCATTAAAGCAACTGAAAAGACACCTTATGAGCTTTGGGTGGGTAGAAAGCCCACTCTAAAGCATTTTCACATTTGGGGATGTCCAGCTGAGGCAAGGCCTTATAGGCCACTTAAAAAGAAATTGGACTCTAAAACAGTAAGCAACTACTTTATTGGTTATTCTGAGCGATCTAGGGGCTATAAATTTTATGATCCCATAATTAAGAATATTTTTGAGACGGGAATTGCAATATTTTTTGAGGAAGTTGAGTTTGGAGGGAGAAATAAGGTAAGAGACATTGTCTTTGAGGAGGAATTGAGTTTTAACTCAGTTCCTACTATCACTTTTGATGATGTTCAAGTTTCTATACCGATCATCAATCAAGAAGTGAATCCGAACCTCAACAAGACAATGTCGAAACAGCTCCTCTTATTCAGGATGAGGTAATTGTTCCAGAAGAACAAACTCAACAACCTCAAGAACAAGTGCCATTAAGGAGATCCACGAGAGAAAAGAGAAATGCTATTCCGGATGATTATATTGTATTTCTCCAAGAAAATGATAATTGAATGATGGAAGATGATCCGATCAACTTTCATCAGGCCATGCAAAGTATTAACTCTCAAAAGTGGATTGATGCCATGCAAAAAGAGTATAAATCCATGCAAGACAATAAAGTTTGGAAACTTGTCCCATTACCTGAAGGTGCAAAACCAATTGGTTGTAAATGGATTTTTAAAACCAAGAGGGATGCAAATGGTAATGTGGAGAGGTATAAGGCACGTCTTGTAGCTAAAGGTTATACTAAAAAAGAAGGCATTGACTTTTTAGAGACTTTCTCTCCAGTTTCATCGAAAGACTCATTTAGGACAATCATGGCACTTGTAGCTCATTTTGATCTTGAGTTACATCAGATGGATGTTAAGACTGCGTTTCTCAATGGAGAAATTGAAGAAATAATTTATATGGTGCAACCAGAAAACTTTGAGTCGGGAGACCCAAAGAATATAGTTTGCAAATTAACAAAATCCATCTATGGACTCAAACAAGCTTCGTCAATGGTATCACAAATTTCATCAAGTAATTGTCTCGTTCGGTTTTGAGATGAATATTGTTGATGATTGCGTGTATCACAAGTTTAATGGGAGTAAGTACATATTTTGGTTTTATATGTCGATGACATTTTGCTTGCCACAAATGATATAGGCTTCTCGCACGAAACCAAGAGATTTCTATCTAAGCATTTTGAAATGAAAGATCTTGGGGACGCTTCTTTTGTTTTAGGAATTCAGATACATCGAGATCGATCTCGGGTATTCTTGGATTGTCACAAAAGAACTATATCGATAAAGTACTTAAAAGGTTTGGCATGCAAAATAGTAAACCAATAGACACCCCGCCACTAAAGGAGACAAGTTTTGTCTTGCCCAATGCCCTAAAAGTAATCTTAAAATTCAAGAAATGCATAAGATTCCTTATACATCAGCTATTGGGAGTCTAATGTATGCTTTCGGTATGTACGCGTCAGGATATTGCGTACATTGTTGGGATGTTAGGCGGATACTCAAGCAACCCCGTATGGACCATTGGAAAGCGACCAAGAGGGTTATGAGGTATCTTCAGAGAACAAAAGATTATATGCTCACATACAGAAATCGGATCATTTGGAGGTCGTAGGGTATACGGATTCTCGATTTTCTTTGGGTGCCAAGATAGCGTAAAAATCTACATCAGGCTATATTTATCTGTTAGTTTGGTGGAGCTATATCTGGAAAAGTGCCAAACAGACACTTGTAGCTTCTTCCACTATGGCAAAGCAGAGTTTGTAGCATGCTACGAGGAATCTAATCATGGAATATGGGTGCGAAATTTTGTCTTTGGGCTGCGTATTTTGGAGAATATAGAAAGACCACTTAAATTATTTTGTGACAATAAATCAGCAGTGTTGTATTCCAACAACAATAGAAGCTCGTCTAAGTCAAAGCACATTGACATAAAGTTTCTAGTTGTGAAAGAAAGAGTGCAAAGTGGGCAAATATCCATAGAACACATTGGGACAAACTCTATGATAACGGATCCGCTCACAAAAGGTTTACCACCCAAGGTCTTTCATGAGCACACTGCTCATATGGGTGTTACATCATTTAAGGATATTATTGTTTGAGTGGGAGTTTGTTATTTGTTCACTTTATGTTTTTGTTTATTTTGGACATTTATGTATTTGGTTATTTTTCGATCGTAAATAAAGTATTGATTAATTCACTCTTTTCTTATTTGGATAAGGACCTCACTTATGTTTAAAGAGGACCGATTGGAAATAGGCATGTTCGGTTCACATTTACATGTAATTTCCATGCTACGCATCCATGATTGATCTATGTCATTTGATTATGTTTGTATACGTGACCATTGATGGGTCAGTCATGATTGATATGGCAAAGACCGCTTTGATCCTATATGGATATAATTGATGGGCGAGATTGTTATAGAATACCTATTACATGATAGCAAATTTTTGAGCTCATAAGGTCGTACATTTGTAACATATGTTGCCCAAGTGAGAGATTGTTGGATTAAAATTCAATAATAGTGGGCACATATGTATAATATACGTTGCTATTATAAAGTTTAACACGTAATTAAGTGACCAATTATGTTAGATTTACGTGTTATAGGTACTAAATTGTCATGGAATTAAAAGTGTAGATACCATAAGTTAGATTTATAACTCAATGAGGGCAGAGTTGTAAATATTAATAAACTTGGAATTTTAATTGGTTTATATAAAGGGTAGTGGTCCCGAGATATAGGTTAACTTAATGATTTGACATCTCTTTTCCCCCCGTATTGAATATATTTTTGTGTGGCTAAGAGGTAATTGAGATCATCATCTTGGATTAAGATCAAACCCTGTTTGAAAAATCTCCATCAATGGATTTTGTTGCATGCATTTCCGCAAATCTAGTATTTATTCTTAATGATTTGACATACATATCGATCTAGGGTTTATATTCGTATTGAATATATTTTGTATAATTTGTTTTTTAATAGTTTTTCAATTGGGAATGTCATGTAAGATTGATTTGTATGTTGGAATTTGTGATTCCAGTATATATGCAATTGGAGATTTTTGTAATGATTGCATTAAATGGGCAATTTAGAATTTTTTCAATGGGAATGTCATGAAGATTGATTTGTGTTGAATTTGTGATAACCCTAGTCAATGTTTCTTGTAATCTTTTTTTTGTTTTTAATAGTTTGAATTAGTTACAATAAATTTATTAGTTATAAAATATATATTTTTATTTAAGATATATATTTAATTCGGATTGATCAAAAATTTAGTTTTGATCATTGGGTATTAAGTTAAATCTTTAGAAATAGATAAAATCATGTTTTGGCGATGTCTGATATTTTAGTGGGTTAATTGAACCACAATGTCACCAAAGTGACCGCTTCTGCGTAGATTAACTTATTTAAAATATTAAGATGTTTGTGTTTTTGTAATTCATGCGTTTATTAATTGGCCCAAAGGAAAATTAATATTTGGCCAATTTCAAATAACACTGTGGTGATAAATGTGTGACAATTATAAGGTAATTTATGTGTGCAATACGTTAGTCCAAAGATTAACTGTTGTTCAACATAGTTTATTGTCAATGTTTGATTGCTACAACAAAAGTACCGCTTACGATTAATATTCTTGTCCAAAGACTTGATATTAATGTTGTGTTTGGTATCTTGAGGGGAATTAGTCATTATTTTGAATTTATTTGTTTACTTATGAATTATTGGTGTGAACATATTTATTTATTTATTATTCTTTTGTTCTATATTCAGCTAGTTCTTCTGCTGCCACAATATCTGCTAATGTCAATTCTATACCCATGCTTAATGGGACGAATTTCAAGGAATGGAAAAGACACTTACCGATAGTGCTTGTGTTGTATGGACATAGACTTGCGTTAAGGGAAGAACAACTGCACCTCTCATCGGCAAGCACCCTCGATGCAAAAAGGGATTTTGAGAGGTGGGAACGTTCTAATCGCATGAGTCCGATGATCATGAAACATAGCATTCGGAAACCTTTAGGGGTGCAGAATCCGAGGAAATTATTCGGGCTAAGGATTTCCTTGACAATATTGAGCAACGTTTTGTCAAAACGATAAGGTTGAGATGACATTACTTCGAATTCTTTGATGTCTATGAAGTACAAGGGTCAAGGAAATATAAGGGAGTACATTATGGAAATGTCTCATATTGCTTCAAAACTTAAGGCACTTAAGATCGAGTTTTACGATGATTTACTCGTCCTTATGGTTTTGGTATCGCTTCGCACAGTTTAACCAATTTAAAATTAGTTATAAGCTGTCAAAGGGAGAAGTGGACTCTAAATGAGCTCATTTCTCATTGTGTTCAAGAGGAAGAAAGGTTGAAGCGTGAGAAAAACTGAAAGTGCTCATTTGTCTAGTGCCTCTAAAGACAAGGGCAAGAAAAGGAAATATCGAATGAAAGCTGCTAAGGGTCCAGCTCAAAAGAAACAAGAAAATGTTCCAAATAATTGTTTCTTTTGTGACAAGCTGGACACATGAAGAAAGATTGTACCAAATATCACGCATGGCGTGCAAAGAAATGTATGAATCTTATTTTTGGTACATCGAGGTTAATTTAGCTTGATTACCTAGAAACACTTGGTGGTAGATTTCGTGCTACTACTCACATAAGTGTTTCTATGCGGGGTTGCCCGAGCTCACAGAAAGCCAAGTGATGGTGAAAGAAACATCTTTGTGGGCAATGGAAAATCGGTGGAAGTGGAAGCAATTGGGCATTTTAGGTTGTTATTAGGAACTGGTTTTTATTTGGATTTGAAAGACACTTTTGTTGTTCCGTCTTTTAGGCGGAATTTAGTTTCGATTTCTTTGTTGGACAAGTTTGGTTATTATTGTTCATTTGGAAACAATCAGTTTACTTTGTCTTTAAATTCAAGTATTGTTGGAACCGGTTATTTAAATGCTTATTACAACCTTTATTTGTTAGATACAATTGCATCCTATAATGAAACCTTGCATGTGGAATCACGTGGTACTAAGCGAAAATTAAATAAAGAAAATTCAGCATCATTATGGCATAAACGCTAGGTCATATATCAAAGTGTAGGATTGAGCGTCTTGTGTCTAATGGTATTTTAGAGTCCCTTGACTTCACAGACTTTAATGTTTGTGTTGATTGCATCAGGGAAAACAGACAAAAACTAAGAGATTAGGTGCCAATCGTTCTACAGACGTCTTAGAATTAATTCATATCGATATTTGTGGGCCATTCCCTACGGCATCTTGGAATGGTCAACAATATTTCATAACATTCATAGACGATTACTCACGTTATGGGTACCTATATCTCATTCATGAAAAATCTCGTCTTTGGGCGTGTTCAAATCTATAAAGCTGAAGTTGAGAATCAACTCAACAAAAGGATTAAAAAGTTCGATCCGATCGTGGTGGTGAGTACTACGGTAGATATGATGGATCGGGTGAACAACGTTCAGGACCATTTGCAAAGTTCCTAGAGGAATGTGGTGTTGTCCCACAGTACACCATGCCAGGATCACCTAGTATGAATGGTGTTCTTTGAGAGACGTAATAGGACTCTTAAGGATATGGTAAGAAGTATGATTGCTCATTCTACCTTACCTGAGTCACTCTGGGGAGAAGCATTAAAGACATCAGCGTACATTCTGAATAGAGTACCCATTAAAGCAACTGAAAAGACACCTTATGAGCTTTGGGTGGGTAGAAAGCCCACTCTAAAGCATTTTCACATTGGGGATGTCCAATTTGAGGCAAGGCCTTATAGGCCACTTAAAAAGAAATTGGACTCTAAAACAAGAAGCAACTACTTTATTGGTTATTTGAGCGATCTAGGGGCTATAAATTTTATGATCCCATAATTAAGAATATTTTTGAGACGGAATTGCAATATTTTTTGAGGAAGTTGAGTTTGGAGGAGAAATAAGGTAAGAGACATTGTCTTTGAGGAGGAATTGAGTTTTAACTCGGTTCCTACTATCACTTTTGATGATGTTCAAGTTTCTATACCGATCATCAATCAAGAAGTGAATCAGAACCTCAACAAGACAATGTCGAACAGCTCCCTCTTATTCAGGATGAGGTAATTGTTCCAGAAGAACAAACTCAACAACCTCAAGAACAAGTGCCATTAAGGAGATCCCGAGAGAAAAGAGAAATGCTATTAGGATGATTATATTGTATTTCTCCAAGAAAATGATAATTGAATGATGGAAGATGATCCGATCAACTTTCATCAGGCCATGCAAAGTATTAACTCTCAAAAGTGGATTGATGCCATGCAAAAAGAGTATAAATCCATGCAAGACAATAAAGTTTGAAACTTGTCCCATTTACGAAGGTGCAAAACCAATTGGTTGTAAATGGATTTTTAAAACCAAGAGGGATGCAAATGGTAATGTGGAGAGGTATAAGGCACGTCTTGTAGCTAAAGGTTATACTAAAAAGAAGGCATTGACTTTTTAGAGACTTTCTCTCGGTTTCATCGAAAGACTCATTTAGGACAATCATGGCACTTGTAGCTCATTTTGATCTTGAGTTACATCGGATGGATGTTAAGACTGCGTTTCTCAATGGAGAAATTGAAGAAATAATTTATATGGTGCAACCAGAAAACTTTTTGAGTCGGGAGACCCAAAGAATATAGTTTGCAAATTAACAAAATCCATCTATGGACTCAAACAAGCTTCTCGTCAATGGTATCACAAATTTCATCAAGTAATTGTCTCGTTCGGTTTTGAGATGAATATTGTTGATGATTGCGTGTATCACAAGTTTAATGGGAGTAAGTACATATTTTTGGTTTTATATGTCGATGACATTTTGCTTGCCACAAATGATATAGGCTTCTTCGCACGAAACCAAGAGATTTCTATCTAAGCATTTTGAAATGAAAGATCTTGGGGACGCTTCTTTTGTTTTAGGAATTGAGATACATCGAGATCGATCTCGGGTATTCTTGGATTGTCACAAAAGAACTATATCGATAAAGTACTTAAAAGGTTTGGCATGCAAAATAGTAAACCAATAGACACCCCCTGCCACTAAAGGAGACAAGTTTTGTCTTGCCCAATGCCCTAAAAGTAATCTTAAAATTCAAGAAATGCATAAGATTCCTTATACATCAGCCTATTGGGAGTCTAATGTATGCTCTGTGTATGTACGCAGCGTCCGGATATTGCGTACATTGTTGGGATGTTAGGCGGATACTCAAGCAACCACAGTATGGACCATTGGAAAGCGACCAAGAGGGTTATGAGGTATCTTCAGAGAACAAAAGATTATATGCTCACATACAGAAATCAGATCATTTGGAGGTCGTAGGGTATACGGATTCTCGATTTTTTTGGGTGCCAAGATAGCAGTAAAATCTACATCAGGCTATATTTATCACATTATTTGGTGGAGCTATATCCCGAAAAGTGCCAAACAGACACTTGTAGCTTCTTCCACTATGGCAAAGCAGAGTTTGTAGCATGCTACGAGGAATCTAATCATGGAATATGGCTGCGAAATTTTGTCACGGGGCTGCGTATTTTGGAGAATATAGAAAGACCACTTAAATTATTTTGTGACAATAAATCAGCAAGTGTTGTATTCCAACAACAATAAGCTCGTCTAAGTCAAAGCACATTGACATAAAGTTTCTAGTTGTGAAAGAAAGAGTGCAAAGTGGGCAAATATCCATAGAACACATTGGGACAAACTCTATGATAACGGATCCGCTCACAAAAGGTTTACCACCCAAGGTCTTTCATGAGCACTTCGCTCATATGGGTGTTACATCATTTAAGGATATTATTGTTTGAGTGGGAGTTTGTTATTTGTTCACTTTATGTTTTTGTTTATTTTCGAGACATTTATGTATTTGGTTATTTTTCGATCGTAAATAAAGTATTGATTAATTCACTCTTTTCTTATTTGGATAAGGACCTCACTTATGTTTAAAGAGGACCAGTTGGAAATAGGCATGTTCGGTTCACATTTACATGTAATTTCCATGCTACGCATCCATGATTGATCTATGTCATTTGATTATGTTTGTATACGTGACCATTGATGGGTCCAGTCATGATTGATATGGCAAAGACCGCTTTGATCCTATATGGATATAATTGATGGACGAGATTGTTATAGAATACCTATTACATGATAGCAAATTTTTGAGCTCATAAGGTATTACATTTGTCGGGTAACATATGTTGCCCAAGTGAGAGATTGTTGGATTAAAATTCAATAATAGTGGGCACATATGTATAATATACGTTGCTATTATAAAGTTTAACACGTAATTAAGTGACCAATTATGTTACACGTGTTATAGGTACTAAATTGTCATGGAATTAAAAGTGTAGATACCATAAGTTAGATTTATAACTCAATGAGGGGCAGAGTTGTAAATATTAATAAACTGTTTTAATTTGGTTTATATAAAGGGTAGTGGTCCCTGAGATATAGGTTAACTTGCATATCTCTTTTCCCCGTCTGAGAGTTGTGTGCTAAGAGGTAATCTATCATCTTGGAAGATCAAACCCTCTGAAAAATCTCCATCAATGGATTCAGGTACGCTTCCGCAAATCTAGTATTTATTCTTAATGATTTGACATACATATCGATCTAGGGTTTATATTCGTATTGAATATATTTTGGTTCTAACACAACACACTATTAAATTCATAGCAGCCATTAATGTACAAGAACGAAGGAAAGAGAAAGGGCAATTACAACCTTTCTACCTTCAAAACCTGAATTTATACCAGAGACAATCTATTCTGCATCATTTTCTAACGCATTTCGCAACAAGTTCGGACCTCAAGTTTTTTTTTTTTTTTAACACCATGATGCATCCAGGAGCTGGCTTCTACTTTGCGGATGCTGCTCTCATACCTTTGCACCAAGGAATGACTGAAATGAAACATAGAGCAATTAGGGGAGTCGGCAAAACTTCAATGCACCAGGTAAATAAAATCTTAGTCAATACTCCAGTTTCATGCAAGTTGAACTTTTTTCGCTCTCCGTCTAGTTATCTACTATACAAAGCCGAGAAAGTATTACCTTAAAAGTCCCTAGCGTAAAAGAAAACTACAACATGAGAACCATGACCAGCATCGAAACATCATGCAGCCAGTGCCCTATATTCATTGGTTAAATTGCATACTAATTGATATTTTACTTGTAGAATTTACCTTGACTCCTGCTGGAGAGTTTCCAGGCTTTGCTGTGGTTGTGCTCCCCAAGTTAAACTTTGGCCTCTTATCAGCAGGCTTCAAAATTTGAAAGGAGCACATCAAAGTCTCGTCCACACTCATCATGGCTCCAGAATTGTCGAACTCCCCGCAATAATTGGGTGCTGAAAATATAGTTACTAGTTGTCGTTCGGCAAAGAACTCGTAGCCATCCTCCACAACCTGCAATATATATAAAAAAGTCCTATACATAAGCATAAGTAGTTAAGCCGACAATCATATCTTCTGCGATTAACAATAAGGATTATTTAGTATAAACTGGGGCCAAAACCATTTAGAGAAGAAACGCCTAATGTTCAACGGCAGATCTGAACGTAGAATAAAAGTAACTGCATGTCAGGGCATAAAATAGACATAAATTCCGGAAAACAACCAACAAAACCAAATGAAACGTGCATTAGCTCCTATACATTCTTCTAAAACCTGAATGCAAAACATGTATTGAGCAGCTAGAACAAGTAAAACCTGGTGGGCACGGCAAATGAGATCCAGATCATGTTTCTCAAGAAACTCTGATACTTTATCAGGCCCAAAAGTATACGAAACACCCGTCATTCATTCCCCAGCCTTGGACATCTTTACTTGGATCTGACCAGAGAAGATCACAAAGCAAACCTGTGTCCGGTACATCAGTTGGGCGTCGTAAACTTCGTATCTGATCCAAATTATTGAGATCAGGAGAAAGGCCTCCATGCATGCACAGGATCTTCTCATCAATTAGCGCTGCCACCGGTAGGCAGTTAAAACATTCGGTGAATGTTTTCCATATCCCAACAGTAAATCTTCTCTTACACTCATCATAGAACCCATATATGCGGTTTATAGAAGCACATTCATGGTTTCCCCTTAAGTGGAAAAAATTTTCGGGATATTTTATCTTGTAAGCAAGAAGAAGACATATGGTCTCCAGACTTTGCTTGCCTCGATCAACATAGTCCCCCAAAAATAAGTAGTTGGAATTTGGAGGCAATCCACAGTAATCAAAAAGCCTTAGAAGATCAGAATATTGACCATGAATATCACCTGAATGTCATAAACAGTTTTCACAAAGGAAAGAAATTTAGAACTATTCCCAACTCAAAGGAAACGAGAAAATATACGATAAATTACAACTATCATGAAAATGATTTCCTCAAAAATGATACCTTATATAAATCAATTTGAAGTAAATTTGTTAAAAGAATTTGTTATCTAATGAATATGCATCCTTATGCACCTTACCCTGAATAGTGTTCTGATCTTGCCTTGTTTAATATTTTAAAAATTGCAAATATATCAAATGCGTATGCGGTTGTCTAAAAAATAATGAAGCACTACAAACATTTGAAATATTTGATATGTAGCACAAAATTCTGCTTTTAATGTGGATATTCAATGATTGCATCATTTCCAGTCAGTACTCCTATAAAATGTTCAGCTACACCAACATGAAATTATCACACACAAGGAACCAAATTAATATGATTTTTAGGTGCAGAATATACAAGCATTAAACATCAATGATTCGTTAAGTTGTTCATGCATAAATTTCCAAATAAACCTACAGCTAAACATGCTAGACACCTGGTTAGAGCTCCCGAGACAACAAAATTAGAACCAAAGATCAAGCAGGTCGGTCAGCTAAACAGTATCACAAGAATTTTTAGTAAACAGAGTTACAGCAAGCATGATAAAACACAAGCATCTAGGGAAACGCTCATGCAAATTATCCAAAAGAACAAGTATGGGGCAAATAGTTCGAAAGAAATTTCAAAGAGGAATTTTTTTCATATACTCCAGACACTAAAAATCCCAATTCCACTATAAAAAAACTGGAGAGGATCATTGAGGGGAGAGGAAAAACTAGCATGCCACTTGCAATATCAGAACTAATTAAAGAAAGACAATGTGGTGGAGAATAATATAGCACAAATGAGAATACTGACTATATAACATTCAATGCTATGATATTAGCTGGAAAACGACGCAAGTCATACGTCTAGGTGTAAAATAGCATATACAATGTGTCCCATGCTCACAAAAATCATTCCAAGTGCACAGGCCAACAGAATGCAAGTTTGAAATCCAAAAGCATAAAGAAGTCATATTTTGAATTAACCAGTTTGGTGTAAGCTCATATTACAAATTTGTTCAATGCAACAAACCAAAACACATAAAGTTGCCAACCAGCATAACATTTTCCGCTGCATTGTTAAAAATGAGCAGAATCTTCTCTGAATTAAGCAAGCAAAACCACAACAAAACCAGGTCACCGATCTGAATAAAAAGTCAATTTTATGAAATGAACACAAAACACTCCACAATAAGCAATAAAGCTAACCAGAAAAGGAACATCATTTGACAAGTCCATCAGAAACAAACTTAGCTATACCTAACAAGTAATAACCCAATAACCATCCAAAACCACACAAACAAACCACTCTTAGAGGAAACCATTAAAATTGACCTGAAAGTCCCAAAATTGAACTTCAGGTCATTAAACTAAGGCAAAATAAATATATGGGTCATCAAAAAACAAGACAATAAAAATTGGGTATGTAAAGAATAAGTGAATTATACCACAAATCTTGATGGGTGCTTCAAGTTCCAATAAATTAGGTTGTTGTAAGAAAATCTCTTTAGAAACCACGCAAAGCTGTCGGATCTCCGATTCCGATAGCTGCACTTGTTTCCCTGGTTTACCACGAACTTCCAAAAGCCGATTTATGATGCCATCAAGTACCCCTTGCTCCATATTTCAACTCACTTCTTTTCAAAAGAAAAAGAAAAAAAAACTGAGCTTTGGAGTTGAGCCAAAACAAAAAGAGAAAAGTCAAGGGCTTTTCTTCTTCTTTCTTATGGGATGTGGTGGTGGAAAAGGGAAGAAGAAGAAGAAGAGGAAGAAGGAGAAGAGCATGCCGTCAGTGAAGAGGAAAGACGAAACAGGCACTGTGTTTTCTAGAGAAATTGAGTCATTTCTTTTTCTTTCAGTGGACGGATTTGATTGAAGAAGTGAAGGCCAAAATGCAAAAGAGAAGTGTGGAAATTTCTATGGAGAGAAGTGGGGTATAAACATAGATTATTTTAGAATGACTGTAATCGGCTTTACTTCGGCCATGGAAACACACAAAGCAAAGGCAAAGAGACAAGTTTCGGTAAATTTTTATTTTTTATTCAAGCACCACCCTCTTAAAAGCTTTATTTATGAAAATATCACCCATTTTCAATTAAATGGGAGCTTGATTCGTGGCACTACACCCACTTAGTTAAGTGAAACACACGTAAAACTAAAAAAGTTTAATTTTATTAGTTTAATTATTTTAGCTCTTAAACTTTTATATGTCTTGACCTTTAAATTTTATTTTTTATTAAATAATTCATGTCTAGCATAACAATAATGTCAGTTATTTGTCTTATTAAATGTTAATGTCTAACTATTTTGTTTTTTCTGACACGTCATAAAAAATAATATAAATTGTAAAAGAAAACTTGATGTCCTCATTTCAATAAAGATAAAATAGTTATTTTTTTATTATATAGTAAAAATGATAAAAAAGTTGATGTTAATTCAATAACGTGGTTTATTTAATAAAAATATAAAAAATTTAAAGGGTCAAAAGAGACGTAACAAAAGTTTAAGGACTAAAACAACTAAAAAGGAAAAACTAGGGGGCCGAAAAGATTATTATGTCATTTTGAGATCCACTAATTTGTTTAGTGACTAAAGATATTCATCTTGTATGAGTTCGAATTCCGGTACGAAAATATAACCTCACCATTTAATAAAAAAATTGTTATATCATTTTAATTTCCTCAACAACCCACATTTTTTTAATCTAAAAATTGGAGACATTTGCACCCCATATTAAATTATTGACCAAAATTTGAAGGTAATTTAGCTTCATATTAAATGTATTATTGTACCCTTGCTTGAATTAATGAAGTTGCTAGGAAGCATTCAAGTCTTTTCAGTGCCTACTTTAAACAGTTGAACAAATTGCCATGTTTCCTTTTCACCACATACATATATGTATGTATGATCAAAACTTAAAGATTGAGCAGGGATAAATAATTTATTATTTGTAATGAAGGAAAGCCATTTCATATATGTTGCAAAATAGTTCCACAACATGTAAAATCTTGCATCAAAACCTTGACTGCAGGTATTTCACAATATTGTTACTCAGCTGAAAGGCCCTGGTAAGAACATCAGCTTTAATGGGCTGATTCGATCCGAAAACAGCATTTGCTATTGCAACCACACCGGGGTTTTGGCTGCTTAAACCTGCAAAAGCAACCGCATTGGTCTTTCCCACATTCTGCTGAAAGTGAATCAGGCCAATGGGGAAGACGAAAACATCACCTGGATAAAGGGTTTTAGAGATGAGACGGTTATCCGGACTCGATGTAACAAATCCGACATAGAGTATGCCTTCTAGGACCACAAGGATCTCGGTGGCACGAGGGTGAGTGTGAGGCGGGTTCAGCCCACCATTCGGCGCATAATCTATACGGACCAACGATATCCAGAGTGTGTTTAGTCCTGGTATTTGCTCAACATTTACCGAGTAAACACCGATCCGACTGAACTTGACATGTTCTTCGGGATGTTTAGCCCCGAAAAGAAGTCATTTGCCGTTGCAAGCTTTGGGTCCTTGCACAACTTCCCATTCACAAACACTGCTCAAAATCGAAGCCATGTTAGTCGAAAGCATGCATTGTTTTGAAGTACCAAAAAATAAAATAAAAAACATAGCATATGAAAAAGAGAGTTACCTCCATTGTTGGTATCATTGATGGCCACACAAAAGTCCTGGAGGGGACTCGGGTCATACGCAAAGGCGAACGAGGAAGCCGAAACAAAGAGATTCAAAGCCAAATGGAAACAAGCACCTTCCATTTTTATTGCCAGATATACCAGAGATTATAACAAGCTAATGAAAAAGTATCAGTTTCAATTGGAACTCGAATCAGGCTACATATTGATTTAGCTTCGTCTCCGTTAAGCGAGACAAGATTCTTATAGATTTGATCCAAACACTGCATTGGCTATTTTGTAATGGTACACGGATTCTGGCCGCTCAAGGCAGTAGTTGTATCAGGTTTTCCACATCGAAATCGAAGCATATGAGACCAATCGGAAAATAAATTATTATTATTATTTTACAGGATTGTTAGGTTGTTTAATAAATTTAAATGATTCTATAGTTTTCTATTTTTGAAAATCTACTTGATCTGAAGTCTAGCTTCGCCACTTAATACAAATTAGGATGACGAACGCATACGATCTTGAAAAGCTAATCACATAGTTTTAAGATTTAATAGTTCAACTTAATACAATATTAATATTACATGCCTTATCAATATGGTGATGCTCTGCATTCTGTAGTTTACTATATTTCCTTAAATAATTGAAAATTTTTAAATGATAAATGCTACTGCAGAAAAGAATACCCAACACATTAACTTTTCTAGTAGTTAAAAGCCCAATTTTGAGATAGGTTTGGAATAATAAATGGATCTTCCTTTGCAACTTGTTTAGGATATGGATTGAAAAGCAAGAGAGGTGCCTCTACTGCCCCCCAAAAATTGTGTTCTACTTTGTGAAAAAGCAATTGATTTTTAATTATCACTTATGAAGAATATTGGAAGTTAATCTTATGAAGAAAGGTTTTGACGTTGTTTGTTTCCAAAATTAAGGTTTACTCAAAGCTAAATAAGAAAGCATATGTTTTTCATTGAGGGAAACTACACCATTTTCATCATTCAACAATTTCAACCTGCAAATATGCAATCAACCCTCTCCCACTCTCCATATTAGTTTTATCATTATTTTTGTGTTGGTCCTGTAAAATGGAGTTCCAACATTTTTACCACCACCATAAGCTAAACTCTGTCGAGTTTGAGGAGAAGCACAAGGCCAAATCATGCGCTGAATTGCCGCCTCAAATCCAGAAAGATACTTTTCACCCCCATCCACTCAAATTCGATATGTTGAACACGTTGGTATGTGATGCATGTAGAAGATTGACGTTTAGTCTCATGTCTTACAGGTGCATGCACTGTCAGTTGAAGCTTGATTTCAAATGCGCCATGGCCATGTTCAATGGTGAGAATGAGATAGCTAAGCGTGATGAGGCGGATCACCTCGGGACCATAATTCACCACTTCAGCCACCAACATCAACTCACCCGTTGCATGTTGTCTTTAGGGGACTCAAGTAAGTGCGTGGCATGCAAAGAGGAGATCCAAGGGAGTCTATATATCTGCCTTTCTTGTTCATTTGCCATCCATGAATCATGTATGAATGAGATGCCGAGGCAAGTGCAAAGCAGTCCGTTTCACCCCCACCATGCTTCCGAATAGAGGGAGACAAGTTCGATGTTATGCCTGTACTGAGAAAGTCGAAGGTTTCAGCTTCTACTGTATTGTATGCAATGTTAACTTGCACGTTTCATGTGCAAAGTACCCAACTCGTGCTATAAAGCATACTTGTCATCCTCACAATCTTCTACAACTCGGGAAAAGCATTATCCACAACATCTCTTGTAATGCTTGTGGTGAAGACTGCAACGACTCATGCTTTAGCTGCAAAGAGTGTGATTTCCACGTACATCCTCAATGTATTCCACTACCGCCTAGTTTTACACACAAACGTCACTTGCATCCACTTACGCTCGTAAGTCCTTTTGTTGAGGATGACTCCGGAGATTATTTCTGCGATATGTGTGAGACGGAAAGGAATCCGGAACTTCAAGTTTATTATTGTGAAGAATGCAATTTTATTGCTCATATTGATTGTGTCCTTTCTGAGGTAATACACCACTGAAATAATAGTTTGCCCCTTTTCTTCTTTAGCCGTTTGATAAATGTTTGAAACTATACCTTTTTAGAGACTTAAAAAAACTCAAAAAATTTGAGGTTTAACTAAATATTTTTAATAATTT
The DNA here is from genome assembly GCA_019671005.1 of Hibiscus mutabilis. Classification (NCBI taxonomy): domain Eukaryota; kingdom Viridiplantae; phylum Streptophyta; class Magnoliopsida; order Malvales; family Malvaceae; genus Hibiscus; species Hibiscus mutabilis. Next base: position 5,622,512 of record CM033737.1, on the reverse strand, counting down.
AGCTATTTTTTTTTGGCAAAAAATTAAAAAACATTATGTTTTATTTAAAAAAATATTTAAAATTTAAAAGCATAATGACTAAGAGAAAAAAATCTTGTGGGAACTTAAATTAAAAATTTTAAAAATTTTAAAGGTAAAATTGAATTTTTTATGATTTTTAGTTGACGTGGCATCCTAGGAGAGAGAAAATGGCATGGCTGTTCCCATATGTGATTTTTCTCTGTATGAAATAATTGTATGTTCCTAGTTTTTAATTATAGGATACCAAAATAAAAACAATTTTTATTTTGATTAGGTACCATTTGCAAAAAAAAAATATCTGAAACTAAATTTTTATTCGACAATAGTTGAAATACTATTTTGGTAGTTTTCCCTTTTTTTAGGTGCTTGAGCACGCTATAGAGATGCTTTTTGATCCTCAAAGAAAGGAAAATAATTCTGCCCTTCAGGGGAGGGTCCTCCATGAAACGGTTAGTAATGTAATTTTAAAAAATAAAAATACAAAATAAATCATTTAAAATTGAAATACTTAAAAATATATATTTTCTTTAATTTTGTATTGTTTGAATAAATAAACATAACACAATTGGCGACGTAAGACAAATAATTAAAATGCCGTGCAAAATAGAATTAATAATATATAAACATATGAATATATCAAAATATATGGCAAAAATTAACAAACAAATACACATAAAATAACCGCATAAACTTATGCCAACAAATTTTAATATTTAAATATAGAAAAATACAAAATACAAAACAATTTTATTTTCATTTTCTTGTTTTCCCTTCTCCTTCGTTCTTCTGTATTTGAACAAAAATAAAGTAGCACATTTACAGCGCAGAAGATATATCTTCCTTACTTATAAATGTTCCTGTTTTCATTTTTTTAGATACAAAGAGATTCATTTCATCCTCACCCGTTGATACTTGATGAATCAGAAACAATATTTGTGTGTGATGGATGTGAAGAGCTGTGCATTGGTTCTTCCTATAGCTGTAAACTTTGTTCATTCAACCTTGACCGCAGATGTGCCACTTTAGAAGATGAAACTCAAATAGTAAAGAAAACCAAAACCACAACCACCCATTTTAGTCACTTACATCCACTTACACGATGCATGATTAATATCTTGCAAGTGGACCCAAAGTTTAAGAAGACTTGCGTGGCATGCAGACAACGCCTTTGCGGTGTAATATATGCTTGCATCAATTGTAACTTCTTTCTGCATGAATCTTGCCTCAACAATATGTTGGAGGAAGTTCAGAGTTTGTTCCACCCGCAACATCCTCTCGGCACATATGACTTTCTGAACGCAATCAATGGAAACGAAAGGTGTGACGCCTGCAATAATGAGATAAATAAAGGTTTAGTGCTCACTTGTATAACATGCAATCATTTGTACATGCACTATTCATGCGCAAAGTATCAATTTCGTGAGCTGAGATATTTTTGCCCTAACGGTCACCGTTTTCTACATTTGGGGAAAGGTTTTTTCGGGGATGAATCTCCCCAATGTGATGCATGTGATCAAGCTTGTGAGAACACGTTGTGGTGCTGCCTCAAATGTAGGTTTTACATTCATCTTGAATGTATTCCACTCCAATCCGTCGTCAAACACTTGTACTCACAACTGTGACTGAAGATGATTCTGGAGAATATTGTTGTGATACATGTGAAACACAAAGAAATTAAGATGACAACCCTACTGGTAACAACAGGTCTTTGTAGGTAAGCACACTTTATTTGAATTTTTTTATGTGGCATGTTGTTTTTAAGTAGTAGTAATTAAATTCTCTCCCTTATTTGAGTTTAAATTATTTATTTGAAGTCAACAATCTCTAGAGTAAGTGATTAAAAGCTCTCAGTTGACACATTTCTCTTTTCCCTAGGTTGTGGGTTGTTGCGCGTAATAAGTGCTCCGCAATTGTACTAGTGTACACGTCGCAAGTTATAGTATAAAAGATATTGTCTCCAGAGAGATTGGTGCCACTTCAAGAATCTAGTCTCTTGCACTGTAAAAAGTAAAAGAACACAAGTAGAAGATTGTAGGAGTTTAACTAACAACTAAACTAGAAAGCAATAAAGTAAAAGAATATGTAGTTAAATGAGAGAGAATAGGCCAGGTTATCGTGAGTTGAGGAGTGATAGCCGATTGGATTGTCTTGGTAAAAGAGTGCAAGGGCAACTCAGTTGCTGTGGCAACTTGCACAGCGGGGTTGCCTTGGCAACTAATCGATGGTTGCCTGGGCAACTAGTTGTGCAACTACTTGGGCGGCTGGGCAGCAACTTCAAGGTTCGGCGGAGCGTTCTTCAATGGTTTCTTCTTATCCCTAAGTTGAAACTCTAGCTATTTGTGCATGCCTTGATAATACATCCCTGCGTGAATCAAGGGTGAACAACAACCAATCTTGCGCTCCTCTTAGCCGTTGAAATCCTTAACTTATTCCTAAGCCGGATTAATCTTCACCATCAATAGATTGAATAAAGATCATACTCATTCGTTTCTTGAATCTAACTATCCCGATATTAGATAAATAGATGAAGTTACAAGATCCTCTCCCAATTCACTCGCAAACAAGAAGAAAAACCAAGAATGAGTAAACCTTGAATTGAAAGTGCAAACTCTTATTACCTAAACAAAATCCAATTGTTTCTCACAACCACAAGACACAATAACCTTAGCCAAATAGATTTAGTTCATGGCTAGGTTCCAAAGAAACACAAGACAAAGAATTCCTAGCATAAACCTAATTGAACAAAGAAGAAAAAGATGGAGAATGGTTGAAGCCTTGTCGAAATCTCTCCAAAGCTTTGTCGAAAGCTCCCTTGCCTTTGTCGAAAATTCTCTCCTCTCTCCCCCTTTGGAGTTGACGGCATGGTCTTCAATTTATAGGGCTAGGTCAAAGTCTTTTTTGAGGAGGAAGTTAAGTTGGAATTAAATTATCTTTAAAGAATATAATTCTTTATTATATTTAAATTCCTTCTAGAACTTCTCCTATCTTCTTGGGATTTAATTTCTCTTTAACCTCTTTATGGAAATCAAACTCCTTTGGGATTTAACTTTGCTCCACGTCATCTTGGGCTTATCTAGTCATCAATTTTGACTACCATATCATCTTATTCCTTGTCAAAAATTGCCCTGGCAACTAGCTCGACATCTCCTTCATGCATTGCCCTAGCAACTGGTTCCAGCCTTGCTTTGGCAAGTGATTCTGCACACACACACAAAAACACACCAAAGCAGTATCTTTTTCCACAAAATTGAGCAAAATATGAAATCAAGCTTGTCCACCAAGGAAACGATGCAAACATGCATGAATGACTAATAATGCAACTAATATGAGCCTAAGTCTAGCAATAATAAGAATAAAAAGGGTAATAAAAATAGTACTTTTGAACACTTAACACACCCCCAAGCTCAAACTATTGCTTGTCCTCAAGCAATGCAAACTAATAATTACCCGCCAAGACTTCAATTTTCACAAACTTAGCTTTGAACTTGATTTCAATTCTCAGAACCGTGGCACAAAGTATGATTGGCTTATCATTTTTCGAAAAACTTAGGAGTTACTCAGAATCAAATTATAATGCTTGTGAGTGTGTGCGGAGTTGTGTGCAAGTTGATTTTTCGGATTCTATGCAAACAAGAGGTTTTCAAATTACTTCATTGGGTTCTTTTAACATGTTTTAACTAGAGCCGGTTTCGGGCACCTCTAGTGTTTTGTTTTTAGTTTTCTTAAGTTAATTAATTTATTCGACTAGAGCCAGTTTCGGGCACCTCTAGCGATCAATTTTTAGCACATACTAGATCCAATTTCGGGCACCTCTAGCGATCAATTTTTTAGCACATACTAGAGCCAATTTCGGGCACCTCTAGCATTCATCCAATTTTTATTCTAATCCCCAACTTTTTAACTATCAACCTAAATTCGCTAGAATTCCTTAAATCAATCAAGCCACAACAGTGTTTCATCAAGTTTAGCATCATAGTACGATTCTAAGTGTTTCCATGTTTATCCTAGAATAAAAAAGTTCTATTAATTAAGTACATTGGCAAAGTCATCATCGGATATTCATCAAATCTAGGCAATTCTTGTTCCAGCTAAAGGCATGGCAAGCAATTTATGTATCCTAAATGCAATACTTAAGATGAATGCAACTAAACATGGTAACTAACTAATAACAACCCCCCAAACTCGAGTGAGGCATTGTCCTCAATGTATGCAACAAAGAAAAATAAAAATAAAGAAAAGTAAAATGCAAATGAGGACCTACTCCGAGAGTTCGTCGTCGTGGATAATTAGTTTCTTTTTGGTCGGTGTCTTGATTCTCTTGTTTGAACGCGGTGGTTGCTTTCTTGTTACCGATGGTGGAATCGATCCTCGTACGGGGTTGTCCTCATCGTCCTCTTCATCAATGTCATTGACTTTTCTCTTGGGCTTGGAGGATTCGATTGATGCGGTCTTTGTTGGTGCAATGGAGGACTCGTCCGAATTTGAAAAATCAGACAATGATTCAGTACGAGTTGATTCGAGCATATGTGCTTTACCTTTGGCTTTTGCAGTGGTTGCCAAGGCGTCTTTAGCTTTGGTTGCCGTGACATCTTCAGTGTTGGTTGTCGTGGCAACTGCTTGGGCAGACGCAGTGTAGGTTGGTGCGGCATCATCTGTTACGGTTGTCGTGGTGACTGCTTCATTGGTTGCCGTGGCAAGGATTTCGGCAAGAAAGATGGGGGAACGACACGTGGCTGTCCGAGTACTTTTCCAGGATGACTTTGGTGATGGCATTGTTGTGCTCCTTCATGTACCGCATGAACATTAGTTTTCGGTCTTCAATTTGCCTAAGGCGGTTCACCAACGGTTGCAAGAGTGCTTCAAGTTGTCCTGGCGTTGCTAGCTGAGTTACCCGGGCATCAGTTGCTTGGGCATTAGGGGTTGCCGAGGTGGCAAAAGTTGCTGCGGTAATTGAAGGCGTTGGAGATTTTACCGGTGCCTCTCCCATTAGCTTTCAAATTTATGCTCGATTCCAACCGGACTTTGGTAGGGCCTTTTCATCAGTGGACTCACTTGAGACATGCATCTCCTTGCAAAGATTGGAAATTAAGCAAGGAAAGAAAAGAGAACCCTTGTCTTTTGTGCTACATACAAATATCTCATCACAAATAATTTTTCCAATGTTAATGATGCGATTATGCAAGATAGAATGTATGAGCAAAAGACGAGGTGTATCAACGGTAGTATTGTGTGTGGTGGGCATTAAAGAAGTTTTAACAAACTTATTCCATAATTTTGCCTCGGGTTTAAGCCGAAGGCGATTTACCGTGACCTTGTATTTAACGTCATTCCAATGAGTTCCCGGTAGAGTGAGTTCTTGAAGCACCTTATCGAGTTGCTTGAGCGTGAGTTGATCAAAAAAGGCTTAATGCTATTCCTTCTCAATGTAGAGCCCGTAAAATGTGTTGATGTTTTCGGGGCTTATGAGTATAGCCTTGTCACGAACAAAAACATAAGGATTATCCGGGTTAGGTGAGTGAGCATAGAATTCTCTTACACATGAGATGTTACTCGGTTCCGATTGATGGCAAAAGATTTGCCACTTTTGATGTGCAATCCTTTCGAAGATGAATGGTTCAAGGCCGAAATCTTGATGAGAGTTGGAGTATTCAAAGCCTTGTTCTTCGCAAAGCTTTTGGCTTTCAAACTTGGAGTGAAATCTTTCTTGTACCACCGGTGTAGCAAACTTCTTGTATCTTGGTTATTTGGAGGAACTTGGATGAACTAAAAATTTGATTTTGGATGCCATGGATGATCTTGGTTGTGAGTTTGGTAAAAACAAAGAAAAGAAAGCAAAAGAAACTAAAGAGTTGCAAGGTGAAAAGTAGGAATAGGTTTCTTGGAAGTTAAGGGTGATGGGTTAAATAGAAAAGATATGTAGTAAATATGGTGGGTGAGAGTAATTTTGAGAGAAAGAAAACAAGGGTTTAGATTGGGGGAAAGTGACGGCTAAGGGATTTAGGGAAGGAGAAGGTTTTGGCCGGTTATGTAGGGTTTGTTTAGGGTAAATTGGATGCTTAATATAAGCCTTAGATTCAGCCCATTAATTTCCTTATTGAAGAAGTTTCCTTCTTGAATCAAAATTCCTCTTTATCTTGAACTCTTTTCCTACAATTCAAAAACAAATAAAATAAGGATTAAAATTAAAGATAAACTAATAAAAGAAAATAAATACAGATGTGCAAAGAAATTCTTAAACTTAAAAAGATAAATATGAAAGAAATATGTAGTTTTAATCTTAAAGAAAATAAATAAATCTATCCTAAAAAGAACAAATAACCGAAAATAATAATAATAATCTTAAAATAGTTCGAAAAAAATAAAAATAAAAAGAAAATATCGAAAGGAGAGCATGCTCATGCATTTCCTAAGGTGACCACTTCTTTGTTACATTCCACATGGGCACCGTTGTAGTGCTTTAATCTTTGTCCATTAACTTTGAATTCATGTTCGTCAGTGATGAACTTGATTATCACGACACCATGGGAGAATGGTTTGACAACTTCGAATGATCCTGACCATCTTGATTTCAATTTTCCCGGGAAAAGTTTTAGCCGAGAATTGAATAAGAGAACTAGCTGCCCTGGCATGAATTGCCGCGACAATAGTTTCTTGTCATGCCATTGCTTTGTTTTCTCCTTGTAGATTCGTGCATTGTTATAGGCGAGTGCACGGAATTCTTCTATCTCGTTGAGGTCCAACAAACACTTTTGTCTGGCACTTTCCCAATCCATATTCACGGTCTTGATTGCTCAATATGCCTTGTGTTCGATTTCCACCGGTAGATGGCATATTTTGTCATAGACAAGTCGAAAGAGGGACATACCTAAGGGTGTTTTGAATGCAGTGCGATATGCCCAAAGTGCGTCATCTAGTCTTACTGACCAATCCTCCATAGAGGGATTTACAACATTCTCGAGTATACCCTTCAATTCTCGGTTTGAAATTTCTGCTTGCCCATTGGTTTGTGGGTGATATGCATTTGCAATCTTGTGTGATACGCTGAAGCATTACAACATCTTGGCAATAAGTCTGTTGTCAAAATTCTTACCTTCATCACTGATAATTGCTCTCGGCATCCCAAACTGTGTAAATATATTTTTCTGCAAGAATCGTTGCACGGTCTTGGAATCGTTGTTGGGAACTGCAGCTGCCTCAACCCATTTAGACAGGTAGTCAACGACAAGTAGAATGTAGAGGTTGCCGAATGAAGATGGGAAATGTCCCATAAAATCGATCCCCCATACATCGAAAAATTCTACCTCGATGATGTTTTGGAGCGGCATCTCATGTCGTCTAGAGATATTGCCCGTCCTCTAGCAACGATCACATTGCTTGTAAAACTCTTGGGCATCTTTGTACAGTGTTGGCCAATACAAACCGGATTGTAAAACTTTGGCCGCGGTATGATATCCTCCAAAATATCCTCCATAGGGTGAAGAATGTATTGCCGGAGTACATTTTGCTGCTCCTCTTCAGGGACACATCGGCGTATAACCTGATCCGCACATTGTTTAAACAAAAGATGCTCATCCCAAAAGTAATGCTTAGCATCATGGCGGAACCACTTATTCCCTTGGTGAGTAAGGCCATAAGGTAAAATACCGCAAACAAGAAAATTAACTAAATTCGCGTACCATGGTATTGCCGAGGCATGTGCTGCCGTAGCGACTGCTCCCAATATTGCCGAGGCGTGTGCGTCTAGAGTTGCCGAGGCATACGCGTCCATGGTTGCCGTGGTGTGCGTATCAGTGGTTACCGAGGCGTACGCGTCTGGAGTTATCGAGGCGTGCGCGTCAAGATTTGCTGCGGCGTCGAGGGTTGCCGAGGCATGCACATCCATGGTTGCTGAAGCGTCAAGGGTTGCCGAGGCGTGCGCATCCATAGTTGCCGAGGCAACTAACAGTTGCTCATCCGGGAATGCATCGCATATCTCTAAATCTGCATCATCCTCCCTATTACGTTCTAAGCGTGATAAGTGACCGGCCACTTAATTTTTTGTTCCTTTTCTGTCCTTAATTTCAATGTCAAATTCTTGTAAAAGTAATATCCAACGAATCAAACGAGGTTTGACATCCTTTTTAGCAAATAGATACTTAATTGTCGAATGGTCCGTATGAACAATTACCTTTGTACCAATCAAATAGGATCAGAACTTGTCAAATGCGAAAACTACAGCTAGTAACTCTTTCTCCGTTGTTGTGTAATTCACTTGAGCACTATTAAGAGTTTTACTAGCGTAGTATATCACATGAAAGGTCTTACCTATGCGTTGGCCTAGGACTGCTCCTACCACGAAATCACTTGCATCACACATGAGCTCAAAAGGTAGCGTCCAATCTGGTGGAACGGCAATAGGTGCCGAGGCAAGCTTTTCCTTTAGGGTTTCGAATGCTTGGGCACAAGAATCATCAAAATTGAAGACTTTATCCTGTTCAAGCAAATTGCACAAGGGTTTAGTAATTTTAGAAAAATTATGAATGAACCTCCTGTAAAACATGCATGTCCAAGAAAGCTTCGAATTCCTTTAACCGAACTTGGTAGGGGTAATCTCTCGATCACGTCCACCTTGGCTTTGTTTACTTCAATTCCCCTAGATGAAATCTTGTGGCTGAACACTATTCTTTCATCTACCATAAAATGACACTTCTCCCAATTAAGGACTAAATCGATTTCTTCACATCTTGCCAACACCTTCTCTAAATTACCGAGGCAACTGTCGAAGTCATTACCAAAAATGAAAAAATCATCTATGAAGATCTCAAGGAAGTCTTCGACCATGTCTGAAAATAGTGCCATCATGCATCTTTGGAAGGTTGCCAGAGCGTTACACAATCCGAACGGCATCCTTCAGAAAGTATAAGTACCGTATGGGCATATGAATGTTGTCTTTTCTTGATCTTCTGGTGCTATGGCAATTTGATTGTAACATGAATAACCATCAAGAAAACAATAAAAAGATTTACCTGCAAGACGGTCAAGCATTTGATCAATAAAGGGTAATGGGAAATGATCTTTCCTAGTGGCTTTGTTTAGCTTTCGATAATCCATACAAGCCCTCAAACCGGTCACAGTCCGGGTTAGAATGAGTTCATTGTTTTCATTACTTACCACCGTTATACCTCCATTTTTTGGTACACATTGTACCGGATTTACCCATGTACTATCAGAGATAGGGTATATAATACCGGCGTCAAGCCACTTGATGATTTCTTTCATTACAACTCTTTTCATGGCATGATTCAGTCTCCTCTGGGCCTCAATCGAAGGTTTGTGATCATCTTCCAACAAAATCTTGTGAATGCACACTGCCGTGCTAATTCCCTTCAAGTCGGCAATTGTCCACCCTATTGCCTTCTTGTGTAGCATCAACATTTTGATCAGCTTCTTTTCCTGCTAAGGCTGTAACTTAGAGGAAATAATTATAGGCAATGTATTATCGGTTCCCAAGTAAGCATATTTTAGTTGCCCTAGCAATTGTTTCAACTCAAGAATCGGTGGTTGTTCAATAGAGGGTTTTTCGAGTTTACCTTCCTTACTTGAGTAATCCAGTGGTTCAAAGTATGTACTTGGTCGATTGACTAACCAATTTGCCTCTTCTTGTTGTTCATCATCAATCGGTTCTTCATACTCCCCAGGTTCATCTTGATCGGCAATGTAGTTGCCGAGGCAACTAAATTTCTCGTCGAAGTTAAACTCTACCGTGGCATGAAGAATTTGGCATTCTTCTGGATTATCAACATGCCTTAGTGTTTGGAACATATTTAGTTTAACTTGCTGGTCATTCACCCTCATTGTGAGTTCTCCCTTTTCAACATCGATCAAGGTTCTCCTTGTTGCTAGGAAGGGTCTCCCGAAAATGATAGGTGCATGTTCATCTGCTTCACAATTCAAAACAATAAAGTCAGTAGGAAAAATAAATTTATCAACTTTTACCAGTATGTCTTCGATTTTTCTCTCTGGATGCACATAGGATTTGTCGGCTAGTTGTAGCATAACTGTTGTAGGTCTTGCGTTCCCAATTCCTAGTTTCTGGAAAACTGATTTAGGCATCAAGTTTATGCTTGCTCTAAGGTCACATAATACTTTCCCGACATAGTGGTTTCCGATAGAACAAAGTATTGTGAAAATTCCGGGATCCTTCAACTTGGGTGGCATGCGATTGTGCAACATGGCCATGCATCCCTCTGTTGCGGCAACTGTTTCAAACTCTCATAGCCTTGTTCTCTTGGACACAATGTCTTTAAGAAACTTGGCATAGTTCGACATTTGTTCAATTGCTTCAACCAATGGCAAGTTGATGTGGACTTGCTTTAGGATATCAAGAAACTTCTTGAATTGATATTCTTGCTTTTTTCGCTTCAACCTTTGTGGGAATGGTGGTGGAAGTCAGATATCTTCGATCCTTTCATTGGTCTGGAACCTGATTGACGGTATTGTCGAGGCAACTGGAGTTGCCGAGGCATTGTTAACTGGGGTTTCCATGGTGTGCCTATCGTTGGTTGTCGAAGACATCTTTATCGCCGGTTGTCGAGGCATGCTTATTACTGGTTGCCGCGGTAATTCCTGGTTCAGCATCTGAACCTTTGCCACTGGGTTCGTCTTGATCTTTTTGTGGAGTTTTGTTTGATGAACGAGCTTGAGCCTCTTTAAGTTATTGGCCACTTCTAGTGGTGATCGCCTTATATTGCTCATGGCCAGTTCCTCTTGCGACTTCGGTATCGCTGGGTAAACCTCTTTGCGGTCTAGTATTTAGGTTTTGAGCAAATTGTCTGACTTGATTTTCCAATGATTTGATTACCGCCTCTTGGTTTTGCAATCTCATCTCGGTCCTGTTAATAAAAGCATCAGTTCTTTTTATGAAGTTACTATTCTCAGCCATATAAGATTTAGTTTTCAACATAAAAGCATTGAGAGAATTTTCCAAAGAACTAGATGTTGTCAGTTGTTGCTGCGGCAACTGTTGTCTTGGCATATTCTTCTAGAATCCCGATGCTTGTGCATTTTGATTGTTTTGGTTTAGAGCATTGTTGGGATTACTCCATGAAAAATTCGGGTGCTTCTTCCAAGCTGGATTGTATGTGTTGGACATCGCATTATTGTTCCGGTTGTAATTCCTCACATAAAAGCTGGATTCCAGATTCTGCATACATTCAGAAGAATCATGGTTACCACCACATAACTCACAAAAGGAATCCATTACCTTGACCTCATGTGTGTTGTTTGATTTCTGCATGTTCTGGACCATCTTGGTTAAAGTGGCCAATTGTGCCGAAATTGAGTCCGATGATCCTAGTTCATGTATTATGGCTTGGCGTCTAACTCATCCTCTTCTAGCAGAGGATAATTGATAATCATTCTTGGCAAGCCTGTTTAGAATTTGCATTGCTTCCTCTGACGACTTATCTAGGAGTATGCCGTTTGCCGAGGCATCTAGCATCATCCTTGTTGGTGTATTCACAGCGTTGTAAAACGTTGTTACTTTTGTCCACACTTGGAATCCGTGTAGAGGGCATTTGTGTAGAAGTTCTCTATATCGCTCCCAAGCCTCGTGCATGGATTCATTATCTGCCAGCCGAAAAGAAGTAATTTCGTTATGAAGCTATCAGTCAAATTTGTAGGATTAAATCGAGCAAGGAAATCACGATAAAGATTGGTCCAAGATCCTATTGATCCGGTGGGAATACTATTCAACCATGCTTTCGCCCTATCCCTCAGTGAATAGGGGAATAATCTTAGTCGTAAAACATCGGAGGTGACCCCTTGTATTTTGAATGAGTTGCAAATCTTGAGGAAAGATTTAAGATGTTGTCATGCATCTTCAGTTGCTGAGCCACCAAATTGACCAATTGTGTTGATCATGTTAAAAATCACTGGTTTCAATTCAAAGTGGTCGGCTTCAATTTCAGGTGTGACAACTCCTGGATTAAGTCCTTCAAGATCTTCTTCAAGATAGTCTCAAATAGTTCTATTTCGTGCAAGAATCACTCATCTTTATGCTGGAACATCTTGATTCATATTGCCGTCTTGATTAGCCATTGCTACTCTTAACATTCGTCTAAGTCTTTGCAAGGTTCGTTCGATTTCTGGATCAAAGGGATATTCTGGTGTAATCGGTCTCGCCCTGGTCATATACCAATGCCAAACCAAAGTTTGTTAACCCTTTGAATCTTAAACAAGAAAAATAAAAAGTGCAAGAAAATAAAAACAAAGTTGCTATTGCCAATCCCCGGCAACGACGCCAAAAACTTGTTGCGCGTAATAAGTGCTCCACAATTGTGCAAGTGTACACGTCGCAAGTTATAGTATAAAAGATATCGTCTCCACAGAGATTGGTGCCACTTCAAGAATCTAGTCTCTTGCACTGTAAAAAGTAAAAGAACACAAGTAGAAGATTGTAGGAGTTTACCTAACAACTAAACTAGAAAGCAATAAAGTAAAAGAAGATGTAGTTAAATGAGAGAGAATATGCCAAGTTATTGTGAGTTGAGGAGTGATAGCCGATTGGATCGTCTTGGTAAAAGAGTGCAAGGGCAACTCAGTTGCCGTGACAACTTTCACAGCGGGGTTGCCTTGGCAACTAATCGATGGTTGCCTGGGCGACTAGCTGGGCAACTACTTGGGCGGCTGGGCAGCAACTTCAAGGCTCGGCGGAGCGTTCTTCAATGGTTTCTTCTTATCCCTAAGTCGAAACTCTAGCTATTTGTGCATGCCTTGATAATACATCCCTACGTGAATCAAGGGTGAACAACAATCAATCTTGCGCTCATCTTAGCCGTTGAAATCCTTGAATTAATCTTCTCCCAATAGATTGAATAAAGACCATACTCTTTCGTTTCTTGAATCTAACTCTCTCGATATTAGATAAATAGATGAAGTTACGAGATCCTCTCCCAATTCACTCACAAACAAGAAGAAAAACCAAGAATGAGTAAACCTTGAATTGAAAGTGCAAACTCTTATTACCTAAACAAAATCCAATTGTTTCTCACAACCACAAGACACAATAACCATAGCCAAATAGATTTAGTTCATGGCTAGGTTCCAAAGAAACACAAGACAAAGAATTCCTAGCATAAACCTAATTGAACAAAGAAGAAAAAGATGAAGAATGGTTGAAGCCTTGTCGAAATCTCTCCAAAGCTTTGTCGAAATCTCCCTTGCCTTTGTCGAAAATTCTCTCCTCTCTCCCCCTTTGGAGTTGACGGCATGGTCTTCAATTTATAGGGCTAGGTCAAAGTCTTTTTTGAGGAGGAAGTTAAGTTGGAATTAAATTATCTTTAAAGAATATAATTCTTTATTATATTTAAATTCCTTATAGAACTTCTTCTATCTTCTTGGGATTTAATTTCTCTTTAACCTCTTCATGGAAATCAAACTCCTTTGAGATTTAACTTTGCTTCACGTCATCTTGGGCTTATCTAGTCATCAATTTCGACTACCATATCATCTTATTCCTTGTCGAAAATTGCCATGGCAACTAGCTCGGCATCTCCTTCATGCATTGCTCTGGCAACTAGCTCTGCATCTCCTTCATGCATTGTCCTGACAACTGGTTTCAGGTGATTCTGCACACATACACAAAAACACACCAAAGCAATATATTTTCCCACAAAATTGAGCAAAATATGAAATCAAGCTTGTCCACCAAGGAAACGATGCAAACATGCATGAATGACTAATAATGCAACTAATATGAGCCTAAGTCTAGCAATAATAAGAATAAAAAGGGTAATAAAAATAGTACTTTTGAACACTTAACATGGGTTCAATACCCATTAATAAATTTCTCCTTTTTCTTCTCATTCATCTATGTAGAAATTGTTCAAAAGAATTTGTTTATTTTAATAGGCCTCCTTATTCATTAAAAGTTTCGAAGTTATAATCTTTTATTACAACACAACTGTTTGTTGATGTATATTGTTAGGTTATTTGACATTTATCACATGGCATTATTACATCACAAGAATAATGTATCAAATATAACTTCATTAAATAAAAATATTAATTTAATTCATTAAAGTGCATAGAACATGTAGGACTTAATTTTATTACTAACTACATGCGTATATATTTTGGATAAATTAATTTGTATTATTTAATCCAATCTGATACTTATTTTATCTTTTAATTAATTAACTAAATTAATAAATGTTGATTTTTCCTAATATTTTAGAACTCTCTTAATTTGGAAATATTTTCTTTTTTATTCATCGAAGCCCCATCCGGCCATCCTCCTGCACCGCTATCAATACAAACAAATAAGGGCAAGTTGTTTGGAAAGATGAAGAGCTGCAAATATGAATGATTGAGATGAGGAAACTTTTCACAAATGAATTGTTGTATGTATGCATGCATGTATGTATGTATGTATGTATGTGTGGCATAATTAATGTACAAAATTAAGAATATGTTGTTGTAAGCTTACTCAACTTTCCGCAGTATATTGCTGGTGTGTGGCATAAGAAAGCTTTTAAGCTTTCTTTTAAAGCAAAAGGATCACTTGAGTGAACTATTGGCAATTGAATTGAGGTTAAATAGTCGGATAATTAAGGTATTTAGATTTATTGGGTTAGTTGGAGCATGTTGGACGAGATTGGACATAATTTAAATTGTTAGGCTTTAGAAGGCTATAAGTGAAAATAAGAGAAAATGGAAGGACTTTAGAGATAAATTCTCCATTTTTAAGTTGTTGGCCGACCACCCCTAGATTTCCCTCTTATTTCCACTCCATCTTTACCTTTATTATTTCTCTCTACACAAAATCAGTTTCTTTTCCTTTCAGCTTAAAGTCGAATCCTTTCATTTTAGCAAAGCATCAAAGATTTGTGAAGGTAAGATTTATAATATTTAAAGTTAGAGCTTCATGGAGAAACTAATATTAGTAAGAATGGTGTAGGAATGTTGTGAAGGAGTTTAAGGAGAATTCTAGCTATGAGAGCTCCTCAAGCAATTTCCCCATGAATTAAAGTTTAAATTAGTTTTCTAGCTTCCTTAATCTTTTACTTATGTTAGCAATTTTTTCTTAACCATTGATTGGTTAGTGAAAGAGGTGGAGGGCCATCTAGCACAAGAGGCAAAGAAAAGGTGGATAATAGCTTATTGAAGGTGGTATATTTGGTGTTTTTGCATAAGATAGTACTTCTTTAACTTTTTTTTTGCTTTTCATGAATATAATAATTTGCATGTTAGTATTATGCATGTTGGATGCTAAGGATGAATTGAGTGATCAAATGACCTAATTGATGTTAAAGATAGTAAAAGTAGTGTAGAATGGCCCAATATTACTTCACAAAACTTTAAAAATCAATTTGGTCTATGCTACAAGTGTTTAGAGGGAGATTGAAAGTGAAATTCGAGCTCAAATAATTTTTCAGTGTCGATATTTTTAATGCATTTAAACATTGAAGGTTAAGTTAGTATCGATACTCGGGTTCAATATCAATACTCAATGGTGGATATCGATATTTACTAGAATATTAAAACATCTAATGTTTATTCAATATTGCTACTCATGAGCAGTATCGATACTCATGGCTTGATATCCATGCTCAATGGTGGATAAGAGCCCTCCCTCGACCAAAACCTTTAAAAATAGTATGATGCTTCAATGATCCATCATTTCTCCACGCTCACACAGAAAATCTCAAGAACATCATATCAATACATCCAACATTCAAGACCATCATCAAGGATACCAACAGAAAATCAACACGAAAGAGAGTGCTATCAAACACGATACACTTTCACACACCACCAACGATGGAAAAGAGGCACCACATCAAACATTAGACAACCACACAAACAAAAACAAAATGCCTCGAAAAACCACAGCCTCAACAAAAGGCAACACTGTGTGATTTATTGTATGGCCATGAGGACAATATTGTCGTGTGATGATGTATGATATGGGATCTGAATAACCAATCCGTGCTGCCCGACCCTTAGTGGTCCGAAATACAACACTTATATATGCTCCAAGCATCTTATATATACAGCTTGATGCTTAGTGGTCCAGACAAATATCACTGCTATTATTGGTGTATATATATATATGTGTGTGGATTAGGCATTGTCGAATGCATTGGCTGATTTGATAATGTAATACATTTGTTATGTCTATTTGTTCATACTTTCAATGCATGTCTACATTTATGAACAATATGAATTATGTTAGATTAAAGATGTACTAGTGAGCTTGTAAAGCTCAATGTTCAAATGTTTTCGTTCACAAGTAGGTATTCGACTGTTGCCAAGGAGTGTTGTTCTGAATGGATTCCAACACTTCAAGTCCAGAGTACAATACCTTAGATCTTTTGTTGGATTATGTATTCATAGGACCTTACAATGTGTATTGTTATTGTTCTATTACTCTAAATTTGGATATTTTGAGTAAATAATATTTTGGTATTTTGGAACTCCTCTTTTGTATAAACGTTTTATAATGTATAAATACATAAGTATTTAGCTTTACTACTTTAATTAAAATTGGCTAAACTAGGTTTGAAAAGTTTTATTTAGTCATTTCAGTGGCTTAATGTGACATTTTGGACCCTTCAAATTTACTGAGTCGAGTTTAGGATATTACATTTATATTTCAAACTTGTCAAGCTAATCTAAAGTTTACCTTCCTAATGGCTCAACCTTAGGACATTCATGATATGGACTCAGTACTTAAAGTTGAGTCAACCAAACTTTTTGTTCAAAAGAAGGTATTCAACAAAGCTCAGTCTCCAAAAATAAATTGCTCTAAAGGTATGTTTATTCCTCCAGGGCCATCTCATTGGGCTCTGGTATTCAACAAAGCATCTATCTCCATTGATATTCAATTTATTTGCTTATTAATTTAAATTGGATACTGTAAAGAGTCATTATAGGATCACCATCCATATCCAGGTTTACTCTATTCTCAACGTCAGGATTTGAATCCCTGACTTTCTTCCTTTTACTTGATTTAAGATAAGGTATATAGAGAATTGCTTGATCTCATATCATATAAATTTTAGACTACTACAAAAAATGTACATATAAGGACGGTAAGTTATGCCGACGAACAAAATTTGTCGGTATAAACAATATATATCGAAGAACAACAAAACTATCGATAAGGTTATGCTTTTTACCAACGGATATAATAGTCGTCGGTGCAGACAAAATTTATACCGACGGAAGATAAGAAATCGTCGATATATATATATATATATATATATATAATTTATACCAACGAATAATAGTAATTGTTGGTATAGATAAATCATATACCAATGGTTGATTTTGTATCTCGGTATAGATATAATCTTTACCGACGAAAAGTAGTATCTATCGGTATAGGTAATAGAGTGTATCGGCGGTTGAAAGAATCTGTCGGTATAGATAAACTATATACCAACCGCGAAAACGCCGTCCGTATAAATAGATTTAAAATTTTCTTAGTTTTTTTATAATAACAAAAAATAAAATAAAATTATTTCTCATTTACTCACCCTTAGGGCTGGGCAAAACTCGACTCGACTTGAAAAAATCGAATTATTCGACTCGACTCGAGACGAAAAAAATCGACTCGTTTTGACTCGACTTCAAATTTCATAAACTCGACTCGACTCGAAAATTTTTCAAATAAAGTTTAAGTTATGAAATGGAAATTCGAATAACTTGAATAACTCGAAAATTTTAGTAATTAGTTGATCAGTTTGCATATTCGAGTCGACTTTTTTAATTCCGCATGATATATTATGTATGACACATGTGAAAATATGAAGAAATATATATGTGTATTATATATGCATATAGAAAGTCGTTAAAATTTGAATCAACATGTGCACAGACCATCCCTAGGTATATGCATATATAAATATATATGTGCACCCCTAAGTATATGCATATAGAAATATATATAAAGAAATATATGTGTACAATTAAATTTTTACAGGAAATCGAAAACTCGACTCGATTCGACTCGACTCGAATTTCACCAACTCGACTCGATTTGAAAAAAATTCAAAATAAAGTTTGAATCGTAAAATAAGAGTTGCAAACTCGAATAACTCAAAATTTTTTAACTCGACTCGATCGAACGCCCAGCCTACTCACCCTTACCCCGATCCCCAAACCCAACAAATTACAATACCTAATTTCCTTCAATCTTACTCTCCAAGGTAAAATCTGGTCAAAGAAACCACTTTTACATAAACACCATTTCACGCTCTCCCCCTCTTTCCAACTTTAGTAACTAAACATTGAAGTGCCGTTGAGCTTCAACCATTTTCCTTTTTTCTATCATTTGCACTCTGGGACGATGGGTTTCCTTAGACCATGTGCTTTGTATAAGTTTCTGATAACTTTTCCTTTAGGGGTTTCTTTGGTTCTTCTGAGTATTTTCTTTATTATGACTTTTCTTAAGTTTGTTTTTTCTTTTGTGTTTGATTGTGATATTTCTGTTTTGAGTACCAGTGGGTACTTAGTGATGATGGTGACAGTCTGATGAATGATGATAGAAGGAGATGGGTGGTGCAGGTAAATCAACAAAACTAACAGAAAATAATTCTCAAAATTCAGACTTGCCTTCGACTGGGGTGTGAACCCTATCTTAATACAACTCATACGACAACGTTTAGACACTAAAATAACTCAGCCACACATATTATTTATTTTAAAACGGCATCGTTTACTTTCTTAATAAAAGACTTGCATCAATACTCCATTCTTTAAAAACATCATTGTCCTCAAGGATCGAAATGAGGAAAGTCCATCTTCAGCTTGTAAAAGAGTTCCCAGGTAGCATCCTCCGAAAATGAGTTTGTCCATTCTACCAAAACTTCGGTCACAGCTCGATTCCCCCTTTTAACCATCATTCTGTCCAAAATTCTCAGGGGTTCCTTGATAATAGTCCCATCCATACCCACCACTGGTAAATCAGATTGAACAGGGGCTGATCTTATATGTTTTTTAAGCTGTGACACATGGAACGTTGGGTGCACTCTAGACCCCACTGGCAGCTTCAATTTATATGTAACCTTCCCCACTATCTCCTCAACAAGAAAGTGTCCAAACCACTTGGGAGCGAGTTTCTGATTCTTTCTAGATTGCACAGACTGTTGTCGAGAGGGCTGAAGTTTCAAATACACCCAATCTCCCACTACAAACTGTCTATCACTCCTCTTTTATCGGCTTGTTTTTTCATTCTCTCTTGGGCTCGTTGTAAGTAAAATTTCAACATCTTCACTGCAGCCTCCATGGCTTGTAAGCTCCTGTCAACCGAGGCAACCAAGGATTCCCCTGCCAAATAAGGTAAGTGCACCGCAGGTTCTTGTCCGGACAGGGCTTGGTATGGATTTGTGTTGATAGCTGAGTAGTGTGATGTATTATACCACTATTCTGCTAATGACAGCCAGCTACTCCACTCTCTGGGTGATTCTCCTGTCATGCATCTCAAGTACGTCTCTAAGCATCTGTTGACTTCCTCAGTCTGCCCATCCGTCTCGGGGTGATACGCTGTTGAGGGTGCCAAAGTAACTCCCAATTTACCAAATCATTCCTTCCAGAAAGTACTCATAAATACTTTATCCCTATCACAAATTATAACTTCTGGTAACCCATGTAACTTAAATACATTATCCATGAATACCTGAGCTACATTCAAGGCTGAGAATGGGCGTGCAAGTGCCATAAAATGTGCATACTTTGTGAGCCTGTCAACCACTACCAAAATAGTATCCTTAGTCTTCGAAATGGGTAAACCCTCAATGAAGTCCATGCTGATCGAATACCAAGCTTTGTCTGGTATTGGCAAAGGCTGAAGTAATCCAGGTTTGAGATGGTTATCATACTTGTTTCTTTGACAGATCTCGCATTCCCTCACCAGGCTTCTTATTGCCTTCTCCATTCCCTTCCAATAAAGGCAAGAAGACATTCTCTTACTCGTAACCTCAGCTGCTGAGTGATCCCCAAAAGGACTTTGATGAAATAGTTCAATCAAGACTTTCCTCAATTCAACGTCTTCCCCAACCACCAACTTTCCCTTCCTTTTCAAAAATTTGCCATCCCAAGTATATTTGGAATGTGAAGCAGCATCCAATTCCGAAATAAGCTTCTGAATCTTCACATCACTTACCCAAGTTTGGCTAATTTTTTTCACCAACTCAGTGTTGAAACTGCTGATGGCCTTGAGTCTTCCGCTGTAAAATTTTGGATCTCTTGAAAGAGCATCAGCAACAACATTACTAGTTCCCTTTCTATAACAAATTTCATAACCGAACCCCATCATTTTGGCCACCCAAAGTTGTTGAGCAGGTGTTGTTGCTTGATTTTTTGTCAAAAATCGTAAGCTCTGATGATCCATCCTGATTTTAAAATGCCTTCCCACCAAATAAGACGATCATTTCTTAACTGCCAAAAGAACCACCAACATTTCCTTCTCGTAAATGGAAGCACGATGTTTTTCATGGAGAGAAAATAGATTATATATTAAAACTATACCATTTTCATCATTCAACAATTTCAATCTCTCTCACTCTCCATATTAATTTTATTATCTTTGTTTTGGTCCTCTAAAATGGAGTTCCAACATTTTATCCATCCGGATAAGCTAAGCTCTATGGAGGTGGGCATGGCGAATGACACTCGGTCGTGCTGGGGGTGCATGGATATCATTCATGGTCCGGCGTATATTTGTGAAATATGTAATAAATTTGCAATGCACAAATCATGCGCTGAATTGCCGCCTCAATTCCAGAAACATACTTTTCACCCCCATCCACTCAGATTCAATGTGGGGATGCTTTTGTGAGTGGTGCATGTAGAAGATTGACTGCAAGTTTAATCAGCTACAGGTGCATGTACTGTGAGTTGAAGCTTGATTTCAAATGCGCTGTGGCTATTTACCATGATGAGAATGAGATAGCTAAGCCTGATGAGGAGGCTCACCAAGGGACCGCAGTTCACCATTTCTGCCACCTACATCAACTCATCCGTTCCATACTCTCTCTAACGACTGAATTGGAAACCAACCTTTTTGAAAAGTTATGGGAGGAGTCAATAGAGTTGAAGTGCGTGGCATGCAGAGAGGAGATCCAAGGGACTCTATATATCTGCATTCTTTGTAGATTTGTGATCCATGAATCATGTATGAATGAGATGCCGACGCAAGTTCAAAGCAGTCCGTTTCACCCCCGCCATGTCCTTCTCCCTCGACCATTCCTTCAGAATAGTTATGCAGGCAGACATGTTCAATGTTATGCTTGCAGGGAGAAAGTTGAAGGTTTCAGCTTCTACTGTAATGAATGCGATGTTAACTTGCACGTTTCATGTGCAACGTACCCAACTCGTGCTATAAAGCATACTTGTCATCCTCACAATCTTCTACAACTCGGGAAAAACATTATCCACAACATATCTTGCAATGTTTGTGGTGTAGACTGCTATGACTCATGCTTCAGCTGCAAAAGGTGTAGATTTAATATACATCCTCAATGTATCCCGTTACCGTCTAGTTTTACACATAAACATCACTTACATCCGCTCCAGCTCACGAGTCCTATTGTTGAGGATGACTCTGGAGATTATTATTGCGATATGTGTGGGACGGAAAGAAACCCAGATCTTCAAATTTATTATTGTGAAGAATGCAATTATATTGCACATATTGGTTGTGTACTTTCTGAGGTAAGACACCCACAACTGAAGTGATAGTTTGTTACCAATAATTTGTATCATTCAAGTTAAACTAGCCCTCTTTTTCCTTGTCTATTTGATATGTCTTAAACTTAACCTTTATGCTTAGGTATATGCTTTTTGACCCTCAAAAAAAAGGAAGACAATTCTGACGATCAAAATTCGAAAATAGAAAGGAGGGTGCACCATGAGACGGTTAGTAATATATTTCTACTGAAATTAATTGAGTTTAAATTTTTATTTTAAAGTCTTTAAAAGTTAAAAGAAAATAATAAAAATGTTTTTAATTCTTTAATAAATAAATAATCATAACATAAATTGTGACATGAGACCACTGATTAAAATTCATCACAGAGATAACATAATAATATATAAATATCTGTATACATCAACATATACAAGACAAAAATTACCAAACAAATACACATAAAAGAACCGGATAAAATTATGTCATATTTACGAGAAATTATATTATGGATCCTTTTCAGTTTTTACCATATCACTTATGGTCCCAACCAATAAAAATTATCTATTTAAACATTTTTTCATGCCATTAATCCACTCAAATGGTAACTTTCAATTTTTTTTGAATATGATGTGAAAAAAGTATAAGTGAAGGTTCGCTTGGTAAAAAATTGACATAAAATAAAAATAAAACTGAATAATTTTTATTAATTGAGACCATAGATGATGTGCGAGAAAGACCCATAGTATAATTTTTCCATAATTAATGGTATAGTTCTTTTTCTCTTTCACCGTTTGTTTAAATGATAACATTATTTAGGGTAAACGATCTATTTGATACCTTATTTATCCTTATTTTTGTTTTGATCTTCCAATTATTTTTTGGTAAAATAACACCTAAAGTTACATTTTGTTTATATTTTGATACCTATTATTAAAAAATTAAAGGCAAAATTAACGTAATATTTTATTTATTTATTAAATTCCCATGTCACTTTTTCCCTCATTATCAACAATATTTTTAATGATTTTATTTCAACCAATCAGATGGCTAAAACCAAAGAAAAGGAAGGATAGAGCCATCTATTTGTTCAAACTTATCCCAACATATATTTAACTTGTAGTATTTTATTATCTCAAAATTATATCAAAAAACAATAAGAAGGAGGGTTGAACTTAAGTCCTTTAGGCCCCTAGGTAAAAATTATTAAAAAAAAAACCTTAAATCCTCTAGGAAATGAGGCTTATGTTTAACCACTAAACCAAGATACACGATTACTATTTTTAATCAAAATAATATTTAAATACTTTATTCATTTTTTTTCGCTAAGTCGGTAATATTTATATATGTTATTAAAATTAAAGATGAACTAGAATTATTTCCCATATTTATTTGAGAATACAATAAATTAATATTTGTTAAATTTGTAAATTTATAATATTTAGTTAGGATAGAATATAAAAAATTAAACTATTTGAAAATAAGTATTTAAATTTAGATTTATTATTTTAATTTTTAATAACATTTATTTAGTTAACATATTTATGTGTCCACGTGACATTTGTATTTTTAAATAGTAATTATTTTAAATTTAAATTTTAAAAATTAAAATAATATATTTAAACCTGAATACTTATCTTCAAAATAATTTAAAATGTATAATTTATCTTAGTAAATATTATTAAATTAATTTTTATAATAATTTAATATTAATTTTATAAAATATATTTTTATAATAATTTGATATTGTTATTTACTCGTTGAATCCGAACAAATAGTGTTTTCGTGTGGATGATTGTATATTAACAATCTTATTTCTTAATTTTAGTTTGATTTGATTGCAATTTTCAAAAGGGTTAGTTTGCGTTAGCATCCAAGACTATTGCCAACAATATCACAGTTTTATAATGTTTAGATTAAAAAAAATATTATGTAAAACATTTCAAATTCAAGGTTAAATTATTCTTACTTGTAACCATTTTTCTTTTTATTTTTTATTTAGATACAAAGAGTTTCTCTTCATTCTCAACCGTTGATACTTGATGAATCCAAAGACGTGTTTGTGTGTGATGGATGTGCAGAGCTGTGTGTCACGGCCTTAGCCTTTAGTTCACTCGGTCGCTAAGCCGTGCGGCACTTGAAAAGGACTCTTCCCGATCAAGTCAGCCTTTTCTCTCGATTGATCTGCTCAAAATAAGCAAGCAACACATTAGTCCCGCGCCACAAAACCATTCTTCAAGCCATGGTGAAAAACCGTGGGGCATAGCGGATGCACACAATCGACCCCAGACTTCCCGTAGGAAAGAAAAACGGTTTTTATTTTATTAGAAAAAAGAAACATCGGGTTACATTAGAAAACTCACCCACACCATCGACTTGGGCGGTAGGGGCCGCCTCAATGGTGTGTAGGATACATACCTTTACCAGTGGATCAGCCCAAACTCTGCCGACTGTCCACCCCCTACATATATGCGAAAAAAACATTATAGAAATGACCCGAGTAACCATTCTATTGTTTGAAATGAAGACACTTTTTCCTAACTAAAGAAATAATTGAAAACAAAGACTCTTCTTCCTAAAACATTGATGTGCTTGAAAATGGGGCATGGTAAAAGTGACTCGGTTGTGGCCCCGGGACTCAGTTGTGACACCATGTGAGGGGATGGTCACAACATCCTCCCCACCTAACTTGTCGACGCCCTTGTCGGCTGAGCTGCAAGGAACTCCTCGATTTTCTGCTTGAACGCCTTTAGGTCATGATCTCTCTCCCAACTTGTCTCTTCGGCTCCGAGACCTTCCCACTTGACCAGGTACTCACGAACAGGCTTCTTCTTGGACACCGTAACAAACCTATCAGCAAGGATCTCCTCAACTTGACGTTCTGATGGGGGTTTGGTACAGATGGGGCCTCGATCACTCTGTCCTCAGCTAACATCTGAGGGGCTCGCATGAAAAGGCTTCAAGTTGCTCACATTGAATACAGGGTGAACTTTCATCCATGAGGGCGGCTTGATCTTGTATGAGTTATTCCCAACTTTGGCCACAATCAGTACTGGTCCTTCGTACTTTCTCACCAACCGCCGATCTCTATTCCGTAAGAACCGCAATTGTTCTGCCATTAGCTTCACAAGCACTAGACGTGTTTCTCTTCATTCTCAACCGTTGATACTTGATGAATCCAAAGACGTGTTTGTGTGTGATGGATGTGCAGAGCTGTGCATGTGTTCATCTTATAACTGTAAACTTTGTTCATTCGACCTTTGCGGCAGATGTGCCACTTTAGACGATGAAACCCAACAAGTTCATAAAATCAAAAGCACAATCACCCATTTTAGTCACGTTCATACACTTACACGATGCAAGATTAATATTTTGCAAGAGGACCCAGAGTTTAATGTGTCTTGCATGGCATGCAGACAACGCCTCTGCGGTACAACATATGCTTGCATTCAATGTGGATTCGTTCTGCATGAATCTTGCATTCAGGATATGTTGGAGGAAGTTCAGAGTTGGTTCCATCCGCAACACCCTCTTCGCACGTTTCCATTTTTTAACGACAACCCATCTAGATGTGACGTCTGCAATAAGAAAATTAAAGGCCTCGCGTTCGTACGTTTGACATGCAATTTCAACATACATTATTCATGCGCAAAATATCAATTTCGTGGGGTGAAACATGATTGTCATGCCGATCATCATCTTCTACATTTGGGGAAGGGCTTGTTCGGTGATAAACCTCCCCTATGTAACGCATGTGGTCAGGCTTGTAAGAAGATGTTGTGGTGTTGCTTTGAGTGTGGGTTTTACAGACATCTTGAATGTATTCCACTTCCATCTGTTGTCAAGCACAAACGTCATTTGCATCCACTTGTACTCACAACTTCGGTGATTGAAGATGATTCTGGAGATTACTGTTGTGATACATGTGAAACGCAAAGAAATCCAGAGCATGATGTTTATCATTGCAAAGAATGTAACTATATTTCACATATTGACTGCATAATTTCAGAGGTAAATACTAACATTTATATAATCTTATAATTAAAAAAGCTTTTTTTTGCAGCTATTTGATGAAATCTTAAAACTAAAACTTGATATGCATTCGATGTTATTTAGGTTGAACCTCCAGAACAGATACTTCAATATCTATCTCCGCGTCCAAAAAAAAAAAATTAAGAAGACAACCCTATTGAAAACAAGTCTTTGCAGGTATGCACATTTTATTTGAACCTTCTTATCTGACATGTAGTCTTTAATTAGTAATTAAATTTTCTCATTTATTTGAGCTTAAGTTTTGAAGCTATAATCTTTTATTAGAACTAGATTGTTTGTTAATGTATCTTGTTTGGTTATTTGAAATTTATCACATAGCATTATTACATCACTAGAAAAATGTATCAAGTATAATTTCATGAAATAAAAACATTAATTTGATTTACTTAAAGTTCATAAAATATGTCAACAACCTGTCTAGAAAGTGATTAAAGCTCTAAGTTGATACCTTCTTTATCCCTTAGGTTGTAGCTTCAAATCCTAGTAGAAGCAAGTTCTCTCTATCCTCTCCCCTAGGTAGAAATTGTTCAAAAAAACGTGCATGAAACATATAGACTATATATGATCTAATTTTATTACGATCTATATATATATTGGATAAATTAGTTCGTTTTATTTAATTCGATCCAACATTTATGTTGTTGTTTATTTAGATAATTGACTTAGTGAATGTCGATTGTTCCTTATATTTTTGAACCTAAAATTGTAAATATTTTCTTTTTTGATTGATTTCAAGAGACACAAAACTTGTATCCATTTGATATTAATAAAATTTTTAACATTAATCAAAGTTCCATCAGGCCATTCTCCTGCACCGCCATTGCAACCACGATCAAACAAGGGCAAGTTGTTTGGAAAGATGGAGAGCTACAAAGATGACTTTCACAAATGAATTGTTGCTTGTTGAGATGGAAGATGTATGTATGTATGTATGTATGTATGTATGTATGTATGTATGTATGTATGTATGTATCAGCTTTCCTTAAAGTTTGAAAACCTAAAATAGTTCCTAATAATGAATTATGCATTTGTTGTTGTAAACTTGCTCAACTTTCCCTAGTATCATACTCATGTATGGCACAAGAAATATATGTTAACACAAATTTAAATTAGTAATAAAGTCAATTTTATTATAATATTAAAATTCTGTGATTGTTCAATGAAAAAAAAATACAAAATCCAATAATTAAAGTTGAACAGCATTCTTAAAGGTTCTGTAAAAAACTCATAATAGAAGACAAAATTACTGCCTGCTAAGAATTAACCACGAGCACCCGCCAAAAATTAGGTTTAAGATTATTGCTAACAACTAAACACGAACACCTCTATTGAGACTGCCCATGCGACCGAAGCATCCCCCTGGGAGCCTCTCATTCCCGAACCGGTTCTCCCAGAATACCCACCTGTTCATCGTGATTGACTTGACCGATCCCTTGAAGGTTGTCCTAACGACATCGGTCTACCACCTCCACTATATGCTGAACGTCCAGAACCACTTTGTCTATCCTGATTGTAGGACAAGTCCGTCCACCTGCCGCCACCACCAACAGTCCCAGCAGCATATTCCTGGTTATCTCGTCGCCTTAGTGGCAGATCCAATCCACCACCACCAATTCTTGCCTCTACTGCCCTTTCGTTGCTCTCAGCAAGTATTGAAAGCTTTTCTGTCAATTGGAATGCCAAAGTCTGCAACCTTGCGCATTCAACATCAAGGAAGACGATCCACTGCGTCGGCTGGTCCCAGCTTGCATGGAGTTCTTCATTTACCAACATCTTGCTAACTATGCTATGAATCTGGGCTTCTGAGAGGTCAAACATTTTGGTGAGCTGATCCAAGCTTAGTGTATCATACGATGAACAGTAAGTAAAAAGGTAAGTTCTCAAAGCCTCTTCCTTGATCTTGGCTTTCAGCATTTCAAGCACACTCTCCCGATTTCTAAGGAGCTTCCAAACATCAAGAGAATTAATGACATCAAAGGCCTTCCGAAAATCTCGCAAAGGGCCCTGGTGGCAGCCATCACATGGTCCCGCACATTTTCCGGGGTACCTGTAAATGTCTGCCTCTCGCTAACCTCAAGCTACCGCCTAAACGTCTTATCACCCTGCGCTTGGCATCAAGGGAGTTGGCTGCTAAGTTAGGAACCTCAAGAAGCATGGCACATATCAAATGCACAGTCTCTAGAAGTTCAGGGTTTATGTGCATATGGTAAGGCATCTAACGCCTCCTTTCCAACCTTTCCTGATATAATCCAAAGTTAAAGTGGGTAAGTCCTCGAATAATTGCAGAATAGCATGGAAGAGCTCATAATATCACAATGTTGAGATGTTTACAAATGAAGGGAACTCTTCATAGATCAACATTAATTTTTTTGATCAATCATAGATCAACATTAAAGGTTAGATATATAGTAATTATTTATTTCCCAAAAAAAAGGAACTGGTCATGGCAAACATACTTCAAGAACTATATTTCCATACAAGTTTGTCGTCTTGTAAACCTTGTTTACCCTACTGCATCTATTTCTATAACTTAAATATCCAACGCCTAATAGAAACATCGTGTAAAGAGAAAGATCCTTTCAACCCATCCCCAAAAGAAATAATATCATCTAACCAACCAATTAAAAATTATTTACTAAAACTTCAGACCAACAAAATATTATCATGCAAAAATATCATGTGCAAACAGTAAAAGCAACAATACTGTGCAGACTCAAGTATTATCAAGGAATTATACAATGATCAATACCTGTTCTGGGGTTTTCTCATGATACCGACTCTGTGAAACACCTTGTGCAAGCAATTCCTTCACCCTGCCGCCAGAATAGAGTTCAGAAAGGCAGCCACGTCCTTCAGCAATTAGTCCAACACGGAAGGCACAAAGTCCAACTTGTGCCATTGCCCGGTTAAAGAGTATCTGTGTTGAAACATCCATATGCTGAATATTATCCTGCAAATGACTCATCAGCAGCAAATCACGAGCTATTGAAAACTCATCAAAAAGGGCATGGTGATAAATATCACAAAGCATGGCATGGGCTTTGGTCCTCTCATCTCCACTTTTGTATATGAGTGTCACTAGGATATCCATCAATGCTCTGCTATTATCAGGGAATGTGGGCTTCTGAGACACAGGCTCTAGAGTATCAACAAATGAGGATGGATCCCAAGTTTCCTCAATTTTAGTCTTGTCGCCATCTTTTTCTCCATCTTCCGATAGCTCAGCAAGTTTCCTCATAGCATCATAAACCTCTTGAGGCTTGTAATACACAAGTTCAACGCGCCTTAGAGCAACCTTAGCAGCAGATTTCAAATCACCAATACGTTCCAGATACTCCTAGACATCTTGTGCAAGGACCAAAAACAAAGGTTCATCTCTCAGTCTCTCAACATACACACGAGTGTGTGGACCAATGCACTGCAAGCTCTTGAAGAACTCATTATCTATTCTCTCAAGGAACGCAACCAAATTTCCCCAAACACGGATTGTGCCATCATATTCTGCTCCCTTCTGGGTTTCATTCTCATCAGGCTCAACCGTATCATCAACCACAATGTTCGGGTACTGAACAAGAAGGTCCAATATAACAAGCATATTTTGTACACACTTCTTCCATACATTTATAGGCATGTGCCCACTAAGACCTGGATTAACATCGAACTGCGCAGATATAACACCGAACAGGATATCAAGCTACTGAGCAGGAGTCATTGCAACCTTTGTCAAGAAGGTAAGTTGCTCAACCTGTTCAAATTTTACAGTTCCCTTCCTTCCCCTAGCAGCCACGACCTCCTTAAATTTCTTGTTAACAGTATCCCAGGTGATCTCACTAGGATCCTTCTTAAACTCCAGATCCATCAGTTTTTCTTTCTTGCTCAGTTTCTTCTCCCATGCCCCATCGGCAGCATCATCGTCCAGTTCTTCCCCGTCATCATCCTCATCACTAGACTCGGCAATCTGTGATGGATCCTCCACTCAGACCCAGATTCATCTTCATCCTCGTCTTCTTCCTCATCTTCAAACTTATGTTCTTCAATCTTAGGATTCTCTCTATACTTACTAATTAATTCCTCATACTGCTTATTATTATTCTTGAGCTTCTGTTTCATTGCATTCAAAGCCTTGCGATTACTAGTACTCATTTTCTTTTTCGCCTCCTTATTAGCCAAAGCTTCTGCTAAGAAATCCTCCAACATCACAAGACACTTAATATAAAGACTATGAACTGTCTGACTCTGTAACACGCGTAAACTTCTCCAGCTGTTTATTAATCTTGTCAAAACTCTCCTGCAAGCTAACCCAGTCGTTGATTTTCATTGCATTTTTCATCTTATCAACTGTACTGGCCATCTCCTCAAACCGCTTATCTTTAGCAGATCTAACCACCCTCTTTTGCTCATCAGAATCGTCGCTATCACTTGCATTCGTTTGAAGATATCTGCTTCCAGCAGCATTGGCTTTGTTTCTCCGGCTCCCCCATTCTCAATTTCATCCTCGATATCAGTCTCCTCTTCCTCGGTGTCATTACCACCCTGTAGTAAATTGGTAAAGTTAAAGAATTCGGAAAAAAAAAATTACAAAATGTCCAAGACTCCAAGCTCCTCACTATAATACTATGTAAAGCCTACACATTCTAAATTCATGCGTACAACAATAAAATAAACTAAACCTGAGTCCAGAACTTGGATGCCATTGGTTTTTCCTTTTATAAATTGAATTTGAAAGCTGCAAAAAGGGAAAAAAAATCAGACTTTTCAATTAAATAATATTTACAGGACAAGCTAGTTGAACAACATATGAGCTTAAAATTAGCAAAAATAAAATAAAAAATCTATTAATTCAATACAGCGATTCAGGATGGTATTCAATTTTTTCCATATTCACATGAGAAAAGAGATATTTTTCTCTATTTTCGGTTAATTTGTTTGATGAACCAGGAATCAAAAGTTCACCGATCTAAAAAAAAAATATAAACGCCTGTCAAACACAAAACCGCGACGACAGCAAAAAAGAAAAAAGAAAAGGATATTGCCGCCGCTAACAGCGGAAACACCGGCTTTCAACCGAAGAAGACAGGTTTACTGGAACTTGAAGGTGAATCCCTGGGTAGTAGCTGCGAACGGGTTCCAAAAGATTATGAAGATAAGTGAGTAGGTTATATATAGAAGGGTAAACTACACTGGTAGTCTTTAAATCTTTAGGAAGCTTTTAATATGGTCACCAAACTTTTAAAACATTGAATATGATCACTAAATTTTTAATTCGCTTTCATTACGGTTGTTGTGTCAACTACCGTTAAAAAAATAACGGTCACTTCAAAATATATTTTTATTTAATTTATAATGCATTTTCTATTTTACCATCAATAAACCCCTCTTTTTTTCTTTATCTTCTTCTTTCATGACCACCTTTAATCCCTACCCCTTTCTCTACATCATCTTTTTAAGCATTTGTCTAATATTTTATTTCAAACCCAACATTAGATTCCCCTTCTTCCCTACTAGGGAGGCCAACAGGGCGGGGCGGGGCAGGTTTTTGGCTGCCCCGAACCTACCCCAATTTATTAACCCCTAAACCCGACCCTGCCCCGAGATTAAAATATTAATTTACTCACCCCGCCCCGATTTATAAACTCTAACCACAAAAATTAGATTAGAAACACAAAATCAAGGATCAAATGCTTGGGAATTTCAGTAGAGAACCATACAATAGAAGAGATCTCGGACCTTACCCCTATTGTGAAGTTTCTTCCTCAAATAATTTGATAAAAGCTAAGAAAACACAAGATTAATGTAAGATTTTGAATAAACAATCTTAACTACACAATTTGAAACCATAAAACCAAGTTAGAAACCATCTCACCTCTGGAAATTGATGAAAACTTGAGTGTTTGGCTGAGGAGAGAATGGAGAGAAAAGTTGAGAGGAAAATAACGTGATTTGGTTTTGGAAAATGATAACTAACTTTTAACAAAATTGCTCTTTAATTAGCAATAAAAACACATGTTAAAATAAGCTTAATTAAGGAAGAAACCATCAGAAATAAATTGGTAAATAGCTCCTTAAAGATTATAAGTATTTGACCCTTTCCAATTTAGTCACTAGAAAATCACAGTTTTTAAAACTTGCATTTTGGTCACTATCCAAAATGTCCAACTTCCAAAACCCATTTTATAAAATTTATTTCACCATTATTAAATACATAATTAATAATGATTTTAGAGCATTTTTCCATAGTTTTATCAACACCGAAAATATACGATCCTGAATCTGACTCGAATCTCTAGCCCGGTCCACCAGACCGTCTAGTAAACCACCAAACCGCTAAGCCCTAAAACCGGGGCGTTACAATCTGTCAATTGGCTTAATAATTCATAATTATTCCCTTAATTACCGCAACGTTTTGAATTTTAAACCATTCGAATGTAGTATAAATATTGCAGTCCTAGAGAGAATAATTTTCAGTGTTCAAAAGCTTTACAAAAGAATTTTTCCACAAAAAGATAGAACGTGCGCGGACATATCTTCGACACATGTTAACACGAACACGAGCCGAGCTGGCTGGACGGCGGCAGCGGTGGCGCGCGCGAGCGAGGGCCTAATCCATCACTCTTCAACAAAGAATGCTATCAAGGTTCCTTTATAAACCAAGCCCACTATGTTTTCCCACTCAATGTGGGATGAACTTTCTCCAACAATCCCCCACAAATGTGAAAGAATCTTTTAAAAACATAGAGAAAACAATTTTGATAACGGTCACTTCAAAATATATTTTTATTTAATTTATAATGCATTTTCTATTTTACCTTCAATAAACCACTCTTTTTTTTCTTTATCTTCTTCTTTCATGACCACCTTTCATCCCTACCTGTAATATCCTAATTTTTGGACTAGTGACCAAATTGTAATTTTTGAAAGTTAGGGGTTAAAGTGTAAACTTTGGAAAAGTTTAGGGACCAAAGTGTAATTTCCAAAAGTTATGTAAGTTAACCCCGTAAATGAATAGTTCACCCCCGAGAGTGGCATTTCCGTGGTACTCGAATTTTTTGTACGAGGCTTATATTATTAGCATTTTTGGATCAAACAAAATTGTTATGTATGCTCAAGTCAGAGTAGTACAAGGATGGGTGACCTAATGGGAAGATCCCATATTCAATATTTTGACTGATAAAAAGGACTCAGTTTAAGTCAATAATATTCAAAATGGATTGTGGAGATAAGATTTCTAAGAGGAAAGGTATCCGGTAAAATTTCCCGGTAATTATCGGTATATCGGATCGGACTGAAATTTTAAAGACAGTTCCAAGAAATTATGGAAAGTTAATAAATGATATTTTATGAATATTTTATTATATTTGGTTAATTTCTAACTAGATTTAGTTAGATGGTGATGGAATGGCAATTTTCAAGACTTGTTGTAAATAAAGTCTAGTTGGATGGCAAATTGGACATTTGCCATGTATGGCATATTTTAAATATTTTGAAACTTTGAGGGCAATTTTGGAAGAATATTTTCACATGGATTAAATCATGGCCATTGATTTTTATGAGATTGAATCTTGGCCATTATAATAAAAAGGCAAAATAGTACTTTCACTTTTTAAATGAATTTTTAATTCATTTAATATGAAAAATGGATAAAATAGATAAAAAAGATGAGAAAAAAATCATCTCATCCATTTCCAAGGCTGTTCGAAACTCAGCAAACAAGGTGAAGAAAAAAGTTTCAAAATTTTCAAGCTAATTTTGAAGAATTCAAGACTAGTTTCAAGCAAAGTTCCTTTAGGTAAATTGTTCTACACTCGATTCTCTTCATTTTGATAGTATTTTGCATGATAAGAATCAAGTATGAGCTATGTTTGGGTGAAGTTTGATTATGGAAATTAAAGTTGATGATGGAATTAGGCTTGTAGATAATTAGATTGATGTTTCAAACATGGAATTAAGGTTGAAATTGGATAAATTTCATGTTATAGGTTATAAACCCTAATCCTAAAATTTAGGGGGTTTGGTTAGGAAATTAAATTAAGGATGAAATTGATTGAATTATGATGTTTGGAGACCTATTTTGATGAAATATTGAATAATTTCCCCAAGTTGTAAATTAGGGACTATTTCGAAATTTTGGAAAAATTAGGGGAAATTATTGTGAATTTTATTTTAGCATGGGAATCATGGAATTATGGCAAAAATAGCTTGAATTGGTGATTAGGGACCAAAATGAAAATTTTTGGAAATTTAAGGACAAATTCGGCAATTTAGTAAAAGTTAGGGATTGGTCTTGAATTTATAGAAAATTGATAGAATTGAATATTTAAGCATGTTATGAGTCTTGAAGGATTAAAATGTCAAGAAAGGAAATATAAGGGACCAAATTCTAAAAGAATGTTTGGTTAGGGACTAAAGTGATTAAAGTTTGAAAGTTAAAGGAAAATGTATAAGGATGTTAGAATTAAGAAAAATGTTTAATTGTACATTAATTTAATGTACAAAGGCAATATAGTGACCAAAATGTCACTTTTATAAGTTTGAGGACTAAAAGGAAATAATCCAAAATAAGTAAATAATTATGGAAATTGTTTAAACATGGGTTTGAACAATTGTTTAATGTCCAAATTAGTCACTAAAGACCCAGTGACTAATTCGGCAATTTGCAAAGTATTTGGGAAAATTTCCATAAAATTTTTATATTCGAATAGTTATGTTCAAGAATTAAATTAGCAGTATTAGATTTAAATTGTACACAAGAATGGTGATGTATATGTCGGTTGGTTTATACAGTTTCAAAAGAAAACGAAGGAGAACCAAGTGATAAAAAGAAAGATAAGATCCGTGAGTAAAGCTTAGTGAGGTTGTACTGCACTAAAACATGTGAGTGCATTTACATGTTTAATTTATAAATAGGAAGACTAGCGAACAATCAACCTTAATTATAAATAATATTGCATGATATGTACGTATGTTAATTTATGTTGCCATGAATTTACATATATATGATAAAGCATGTGATACGAATGATTATTTATATGATTAATCATGATAATAGATTGATAAAGAAAATGCCCAAGTATTATGTATGAGAGTCCATGGTATAGTTGGCATGCCATAGAGTCTTTAGCAGCTGCACCATTATGTTTATGTTATCAAACATATATTGTGACAAAATGATTGTGTCACATACACCTTGGGGACCTAAGCCTTTGGTGTGCACCCTGGGGATCTACATCCACTGTGCCTAAGTGCACTGTCGAGGTGCTTTATGTTATGGGGAGCAAAGAGCATCCCCGAGTACGTACTCATCTTTACGTTATGTTTGACACTAGGTGTCATTTAAAGATGACTCACGTACCTAGGTCTCATATAGTGTACTTTGGGCAACGATAAATGAATTATGTCATGTATACGAATAATATCACGTATGTGAAATATGCTATGTATGAAAATTATGTCATGCAAATGAAGTATGATACCTATGAGAATCATGTTATGTAAATGGATCATGCTATGATAATGAATCATGTTACGTGTATGAACCATATCATGAAAGTGAATCATGTTATGTATATGAGAAATTTATATATATGTCTATGTTATGCATATAAATTACTTGATGATGATAGAGCATTGGAATCATGATTAAGTTAGAAATTTGGACATGTCATTAATATTTAGTGACTATGGAAACTTTGATAGTACTATTCTATTTTAGGTAGAGAACTTAGTAAGATAACATGAGATAAGTATTATTTTACCTTATGTTTGTTAAATGAAATTATGCCTCACTAAGTTCGTACTTAGCGTGTGTTATTTCACACGTAGGTTCTCCGAAGTAAAATAGCAAGAAGGAGCATTATTTTGGGATATATCAAGTTACAATAGTAGCTCACGATATGTACATTTTAAGTTATAATTTTGATGTCTAGTGGGCATGTATTCGAACATATGTGAGTTTAAAGTATGACTGTTTGTAAACTAAGTTTTAATGTGTTTACATACTATTACGAATGTATGGACTTAGAATGTGGTTTAATATAAATGGTTATGATTTATAACATAGTTAAATATTGTTTAACTCTATTCTCGTAATAATTTTTTTAAAACCAAGAAAGGGCCTAGACAGAGTACCTAGATTTCACCCTGAATAATATTTTTATTTCAAAAACATATTTATAAATTTTATAAAATAATTCAGGGTTGAAACTAGTTGTTATAGGTCGATTTAGTTTTCAATTTAAACTAAGAAATTGTTAAACAACAGAATAAAGTTTGATAAAAAGAATTTAGTTAAGTTTTCAAATTAATTCAGTAACATCTTTAGTGTATATTCGGCTACGAGTATACGCTAAGGGTGTTACACTACCCCTCCCTCTACATCATCTTTTTAAGCATTTGTCTAATATTTTATTTCAAACCCAACATTAGATTCCCCTTCTTCCTTACTAGGGGATGCCAAAGGGGTGGGGCAGATTTTTGGCCACCTCGAACCCGCCCTGATTTATTAGCCCCTAAACCCGACTCTGCCCCGAGATTAAAATATTAATTTACTCGCCCCGCCCTACCCCGATTTATAAACTCTAAACCCGACCCCAACCCGACCCGACCCGAAAATTTAAAAATATATTAAATTTTATCAATGATAAATGTTAGATCCGATCGAACCACTGTTAAATTCACAAAATATAAAATTCACATACTTTAAAACTATAAAAAGTAAAATAAAACCAATTAAATTATTCACATGAAAGAAAAATATATATTTTAAAAAATAAACTCGAACCATTGATCTGCAGAATCAGATATGTTAAAATTCGAACAATATCTAACAAAAATTTACGATAAACATAAACTAAAAAATAACTTGAAACCCCTAAAAGTGTTTATATATAGTGGTATTTTTATAAATATAATAAAAATAATAAAAAATATACAGGAATAGAGCGGGTGGGGAATTTTTATCTCATACTCGAACCCACCCCGACCCGACTTAATATTTTTAATGCATGTCCCGCCCCGATCCCTGAAAATTATAAGAAAAAACCTGATCGGGTCGGGTGGGCACACCGAGTCGGGTCGGGGACGAATATTTTTGCCATCCCTATTCCCTACAGCTTATTTTGGAAAAAAGATTAAAAAAAACCCAATCCATTAGAAAATTTTAAAAAAATTGAGATGAATTCACCTTATGAATTGTTTTTTTAACCTTCTCCCCAAAATCAAGGTGTAGAAAGAAGGAAATCTAATGTTGGGTTGGATTTATGGGGTTTTAAAAAATATTAGATAAATGCTAAAAAAGTTGTTGGAGAGGGAGGAAGTAGGGATTAATGGTGGTGTGTAGCCATGGAAGAAGAAGATATGAGAAGAAGAAAAGGGGTTTATTGAGGTAAAATAAGAAATATATGATAAATTAATTATAAATATATATTTTTTAAGTGCCACATCATCTTTTTTTAATTGTGGTTGATGATAATAGGCGTAATGAAAAGGAATTAAAAATTTAGTGATTATATTGAAAGTTTTAAAAATTTAATAACCATATTAAAAACACCCTGAAATATTAGGGATTACCAGTGTAGTTTATCCTATAAAAAGCCGGTCATTTTAGCCCTAAATAAAGAATCAAAAACCAATTAAATCTTCGTAAATTTTTTACATCTAATTTAAGCTGTCGAAAGGAATTTATTAGTCCTCGTTGATAAAAATATTAATTTTGATACTTTTTTAGGTGAATTAATTTTGACTATTTACTCATATATTTAATAAAGGCATAAAGTTAACAAATACCCCTAATATTTGATTAAATAGTTATTTCGGTCTTTTTTTTGCAATTCAATCATCAATGTTTTATTTTAAGTCAAAGTAGTCTTTCTACGTATGAAAATTATTAGAAAACTGACTGTAAGCAGTTTGAAATGGCTTGACAGAATGATAAGTCAGCAGAAAATATTATTTTATATTTTATAAAATTAGTTTTTGGCTGCTGTAAAATTTTTTAAGTCAACATATTTGTCGATGTGATACTGTCATGTCAGCATGCACTGTCATATAAATTTATCACATCATTTCAAGTCATTTATCGTCAGTTGACTGACATTTTTTATTCACAGAAAGGTCATTTTGACCCAATATAAAACATAATATGTTAAACTGCTCTAAAAAAATAATAATTAAAGTTACTATTCAGTTAAACGTTAGAAGTATTTTTTTTACTTTGTGGCTTGAATAAAATAATGATACCTTACATCCATGTGAAAATTGTCATGTAATAAATTGTAAACAATTATAAAAAGAATCTAAAATTTTTAAAGAATTATAAAAAAATATTATAAAAAGTTTAAAAGAATTTTAAAGATTATAAAAAAATATAAGGGTAAAGTATCAGGGTGATCACTCAACTATTAGATCCGTCCTATTTTGAGCACCCAACTACAAAAACCAAAAATCTGATGATAATAAAACCACAACCGTTAAAACCTAATAGAGGACTTACGTGACAATTAATGAAATTTTGTATAACTATACATTTGGTCCCTGTTAGTTACATATTATAACAATTTGGTCTTAATTTTAATTTAGTTAGATAATTTAATTATTCAATTAGGTGCCGACACATGTCATCACGTTATTAAATGAATTTAATTATTTATTTTTATAATAAATTTATTTTTTCCTTCCAATCCTGTGGTGACAGTGTTACTTGATTGGATGAAAAAAATAAAAGCAAAACCAATCTTACCTTGGTTGAGATTTTATCCCAAGACCTCCGAAGATAAAAGGGCATGATATTACCACTAAACCAAGAGCCCATTCGTGATATAAAATATAACATCTAGTATATTTCTTAGTTTGTTGTTAATATCAAGAAAAAGAAAATATATATGGATTAAAAAGACTCAAACATGACAAATTTGGGACACATAAAAACATTTAAACCACTATAAAATATAATAATTAAATTAAAATTGACAATTTTTTTATATATATTTTAAATTATAAATAATTTAACATTAAAAAATAATTATAAATATATTTATATTTATACATTTGTGTATTAGATTAATTAATGATTTCAAATGAAGTACTCTAGTGTTAAAGAAGGTATAAAAGTGATTTAGAAGAAAAAAATAACTAGGGCTTAGGGACTAAAATTAATAATAGAAAACTTTAGGGACTAAAATCGTCATTTTACCCAATTGAACAATAACATTTAACGGTTGAGTGGACTATAATAATAATTAAGTGACACAAATATAACTTATAATAATAGAATGATGCAAATGTAACTTTAACTATAATTGAGTGACATCAGTAGTAGTTAACCCATATATAAGGTCTGCTTTAAATGGAATGGACAGAGAGGTTTCCGATCTAAGTCGACAGAGATCAGCTAATGATGGCGGTGGAGGAACCGGTGATGGAAGTGGAGGAGCTGGTGGTGGAGGTCGAAGAGCTGACGATGCATATGGTGGAGCCCTCCGGCGGGGTTTAAAGGGATCGACCTCTATGGGATAGGAATGATGAGAATGATGAGAATGATGAGGCAATGAATTGCGACGTGGAGATGATGGACCGTGTTCTGAATCTGTGTTCCTCTTGGACACTGTCCTGAACTTGAATGGAAAGCCACGGGATAAAGTTTGTTTAAGGAGGGAACAGAAACCGGTTCAAGGGCGGCGTCGACTCTGCTGCTGCTGCCGTGTGAAACTAGGAGGGTAGATATTAAAAAGATAATCAGCAGCCAAGAATTGGCTTCCATTGCTTGAAATTATAGCTACAATGGCTGATAGAAAGTGATGATTAATTCATTATTTTTGGCAGCTTAAATAACTAAAAAATTTGTTACTGTAATAGAAGTTTGTGATCCACGATTCCACTTAAATCTTAATCGCCATAATCACCCATCGAAGCCCGTCGGAAACGCCACAATTTGGTCAAGGTCGTCCATGGCCAACCCACTATGAGTCTATGCTACAAGTTTACAACAATTATAAAATATTTAATATATAGCGACAGAAATAGAGCCAGGATTGAATCGTGAGGGGGTAAATTGTTTAATTTTGGAATGACCGGGATCTTAAAAAGTAATTAAACTATAAAAATTAAATGAGTTAGGTTTTAATTTCACTAATTTTAAAATTAAAATATCTTTAAAAGTAATTAAACCAGAAAAATTGAGGAGTAAATGTTTAATTTAATTAATTTTAAAGCTGATAAGGTCTTAAAAATAAATTATATCAGACAATTTCGGGAAAAACAAAGACTTAATTAAAATAATTTCAAAACTATCAATGACCTTAGATGTAATTAAATCATCAAAGTTTGAGGACCCCTCCTATCATCCTCCACTTACATCCATCCCAGTATACTTGTATACAGATATTTGAGACGCACAAGTTGCACGTATATATATATATATATGTAAAATTTGTGTATGGACGTGAACAATATATACTTTTATCTATATAAAATTTATTAAAATAATTCTATTATAAGAATAATTTAATCTAAAATTATAACTATACCGATAAAATTGAATTATTTTTATAATTTTATAAGTATATAATTTTTATTTGAAACATTGGTTTTAGATGTTTTAGAAATATTCCTGAGTTCGAGGCTTTGAATAAGCAGTTTGATATCGCTTAAACATGTCTTGAGTTTGAGGCTTTGTGTACGTAAAAAATTCCCGTTGAAAAACTCACACACCAAAACTAGGTGTGCGACGTGAGGGCAATTAAAAAATATTAAAAAGAATTATACTTGATAAAATTAAATAAAGTTTTTCGTGTGAAGAAGATGGCTGTGATGCGCATCAGTTAGATGTAGGGCGTCAGGAAGAATAGATGCTTGTATGGTATTTGAGAGCGAGCAGTTTGTGCCTTTGTGGGGGTTTTATGTTTGTTTTGCCTATTTCCTTCGTTGTAACATGCATCTAGTTAGGGACGAAATTGGAATCAAACGTTTAAAGAGATAAGAGTTTATTAAACCTTTAAATTTAAAAATTGAAAGAGATAAATATTTTATTTAATTAATATATAAACTAAAAAAAACTTAAAATATTATTATACAAAAAAATATTGAGAAGGGCAACATTGCCTCTCATCCCTGTATAGTTCCGTCCCTGTATTTAGTAGAATGATAAAAAAAATTCTGGACACTTCCTTTCCAGCGTTTTGATGCATATATCAATTTGCATTCAGTTAAAAAGAGAGCTTTAATGATGTCTTTTTCTTTTCAAAAATTTAGTAGTGAAGTGATAAAAATGTTTGTTTATAAAAACTTTTTATGTGTGTTTGACTTTGACCTTTTACGTATTGGGACGGGACGATTTTGACTTTGACTTTGACTTTGATTCATTACCAAAATTTGGTTTCCAAATGGGATAAAAATCCCTGCTCGTTTTAATGCATCTTTCTATATCTCAACATTAAAAATTTAAATTTTAAGTCATAATTTTAAATATTAAACCTTAAACCTTAAAAATATATTATATTTCAAATTTTCTAAACTCTAACCCTAAACCTTAATATTAAACCCTAAACTTATTTTTTTAGTATAAGACATAAATAGAGGCACTGAAAAAGACATGAGATTTCTATTTGTTACAAATGCGAGGAGTGTATGTAAATATGGATCATTCGCATATCCAATGACTAAAATATTATTTTAAATGATAGTTAATATGAATAATTATTTAATGTATTATTGGAGAGAAAAAATTCCCCAGGTAGTACTAGATTCATGATAAATGTTCATGTTATATATTTAAAAGTTAAAAATAATAATAAATAAGACACTTATCACCCTTTTAACTCCATTTATAAAAGTAAACAATTTTCACCAACAGTACACATGATACGATGATAATAGTCCAATTAATATTATTATAATGTTGTTTTTCATCTTTTTACACTTTTATACGAATTAAACAGCTTAAAACAACCGCTTATAATCCTAATAAAAAATTAATTAATTCGTAATACAATTTTATTACCACCTTATCTATAATAATTTGTTGAAAAATTCAAACAATCGCCAAACATGCTTTAATTTGGCAAAGTGGCATTACTTTCTTAGCCTTGCTTTTTCCTCCACCATATTTCGTCATTTTCTAATACGTGCGCATGCATCTGGATTTTGAGTTATATTAATCAGCTGCCTTTGGTCCCCCCTCGTGAAAAACAAGTTCAAATTGGACCGTATTGTTACTGAACCATACACTTAGTTATAACCACAAAAAGAATTTTGACCACGAAATTCAAACACACGTGGTTCTTCCTCCCTTTGTGTGTGTGTTTTTTTTTTTGCTATAGTTTCAAATCATTTAGTAATGTGATTTGTTCCTCAACATTTGTCGGGATTTGTTTTGTATTTTTTATGGCATAATACTAAAAAAATACTTTTAACGTTTAATTAAACAGTCATTTCGGTTCTTATCTTTTTTGAATTAATTTAATTTTAATATTTTATCTTGGGTAAAAATGACCCATATATGAATAAAAATTGTTAGTCAATTTAACATTGTCATGTCAGCATGCACTGTCATGTAGGTTTGTCAAGTCATTTACCGTTAGTTAACTAATAGTTTTCATCCGCAAATGAAATATTTTGACCCAAAATAAAACGTTGAGCGTTAAATTGATTCAAATATATATATATATATATATAAGTCAAAATGACTATTTAATAAAACGTTATGAGTAATTTTTGACTTTATGTGTTTTTTTTCTTCTAAAAGTTTATACTCATCTAAGATTAGATGGTTTCTTACGAATGATGCCATTATTGATTATCCTTCCAAAAAAATGTATCTCAATAAGAATTAGGTCTAATGCATAAATTTGCTCTCTAGTATTTCAAAAATTTGTCACTTTAACTTATATTTCTTTTGTTAAAAATGAAACGCTGAGAGTATAATAATTAAAAGAAAAATAGAGACTAAAATGATAAATATGCGAAACGTTAGTGCAAACTTAGACATTATGTCTACAAAATAACGAGCATTATTATCCCCAATCTTCTACTACTAAAGGATAAATGAATCGTTATTTAATTTGCTGATTTTAATTTTGTTCGATTCTCAATTTTTCATATTAATTTTTTGTTTTGGTTTTTATAATTTTATTTTGTTAAAATATATTTTTTTTAATTTTTTTACACTTATTTGATAATTTTTCAAAAGTTTTTAACTAAGATATTTCTAAAAAATAAGTTTTCAAATAAACAAAAACAATTAATAATTCTTATAAGTTGTTCATTATTTAAATTATAGAAAACTTATTTTTATCATTATAAAAAATAAAGTTAATTATAAATTAAACAAAAATACATTAGATTTAGTTAAAGTAACCATAATTTTTACTTTTATTTCCCAAACTGTGTTAATGCCAGCTTTCATTAGATTATCAATCTCAATGTTCTTTCTTTGTATATGCAATATCCAGGAACAAAAAAAATATCCAAGTCATGTTTGCCTTTGACCATTGCTAGAGTATATAGTTGTAACACCCATGATGTATGGTTAAGCAAAAGAAGGTAAAATAAAAGAAGAAGTGTGGCCAGTGGGTGTTAAACACATGACCACTGCTTGGAGAAGCCATGCCTTAACCAACTAGGCTAAGTTTCTTTCAGGTTTTAATCTGCTCCAATAAAGTTTTAACCATTTCCTTAAATTATTCTTGAAAATAATAAGAATAAGAATAGTAATATGATATAACCACTCACCAACCGCATTGAATACCTATATCGATTCTGAAGCTTAACCCATATATACCTTTCTCTCTCACCAACTCTTCACCTTCCCCTAGCAGTCACCGTTCGATCTCATCCACTGTCGCGTCGTGGCCATCACTGCTTGAGTCACCGGAAGTGCCACGGCTTTTTGACCAAAACCCTCTTAACCGCTCGTCGTCTTGCCCCGTTATCCACCGTGAAAATCCGATTAAAGTCTCGTTGAAAACCTTAAAAAATTCCAACTTTGATTCGCCTTCTGATCATTGTCCGTTTGTCGCACCACTTTTTCGGTTGTGCTCAGTGAACCGAGGTGAGCAAAATCCTGGTAGTGGGTCACCTTTCCGACACCGGCAAGGATCTCGTCAGAGTTCCGCCAGTAATCTCTGATTTGGGTAAGTTGGTAAGTCATTTTTCTTATTTTGGCTAATTTTAGTGTTGATGGATTGAAATATAATGTTGATTGGTAGTTTAATTGAAAAGTGGTCATCGTTTGAGGCAGTCGTTTTGGGCCGCGCGTGGAGATCACACGCCGTCTTGGGTGATTTTCGGTCGTTTGAGACGATAGCTTTTGAACTGAATCGGCCTGACCAACTTGACCCCGGTCTAGCCACTGATCTGAGCCGGTCTGGCCAAACTGGCCTATTAACCCAAAATTTAAATTCGACCCGTCTGACCTGAACCCGACCCGAGTTGACCCGGGCCCGTTGATCAGTGACGTCAACATGATGTCAGTGTTGACTATAATCATCATTTTTGTCCAAATAAATATCAGATTAAATTCAAAATTCCAAAAATCCAAATTAAATTAATCAAATGTCCAGGTCACAACCCCAAACCAAAAATACAACTCATCAGCCATTACATTTCTGTTGACCCACTAAACCAAGGCCCAATAGGCCCACATCCTTAACATTTTTGGTAACCCTCGCCTCCACTAGCCTATACCCTTTCGAATTTTAGGTTTCCATAAACTTCCCCAGATCGACCCTTTTAGCTCCCTAACGGCCATGCCGGCTCCACATCGGTGACCACCTCAGCTCTACCTGGCGCCACACCGGCACGCCTCTGCCACGAGGAACGGCCCTAGCCACGCGCCCATCCTGCTAAGGGACCACTAGTCCTCTCTCCCTCGTACGATTGTACATGCATCATGCAAACAAAACCCAGAATTTCAGATATCAGCAACCAATAGCATTTTTTTAAGATTTTCATTTTTTAGTTTCTAGAATCAGTATAAAACCTCAAATCAAAGCATTGTAACCCTAGACAAGAGACAGGGATATTCAGAAAGCAATACAACTAAAATATTCAAAGAAAAATGTATCTCTTTTCTT
This sequence comes from Hibiscus mutabilis, assembly GCA_019671005.1. Lineage (NCBI taxonomy): Eukaryota > Viridiplantae > Streptophyta > Magnoliopsida > Malvales > Malvaceae > Hibiscus > Hibiscus mutabilis. The sequence continues at coordinate 5,577,701 of CM033737.1, read as the reverse complement.
TTTTATTTTGAATATACAAAAAAGATGGGGGTTTAGGGATACCTCTGAGGAGTTGATTTCCCGTCCCAAGCCATCTCCTTCATCTCCGTGTGGGATTCCAAACATCCCAGTACCAAAAAGTTTTTATAAACTCGTTTTTTAAAACAAAAAAGGGTTTTTTAAAAGGATTTTCGTTTTTGGTTTTTGCGGATTTGAAAAAACCAATTTGAAAATGATTTTTTGTTCGTTTTTTGACTTTTATATGTCACCCAAAATGATGTGTTTTGGTAGCCCTAGACCCGCATGGTGACCTGAATCCCAAAAATGATCATTCTGGTCGATGGACTAATTACCATCTTGATCCTCCCATATCTCTCCCGCTTTTGAATGAGTCACGGGTTAATATCCATTTTGATCCCTCCCCTTCGTTTCGTTTTGAAATTTCGACTATTTTAAAGTCTTTTTTTATAATCTTGGCCTCAAATTTCTGTTTTTTTGCATTTTAATCCTTGTATTATTTCTATATATTATTACATATATTATATACATACCTTATACTATTATATTATACGTATATATTATTACGTATGTTATATTATATAACTACTTATTATATTTATATTGTATGGTATATATATTATGATCATCGATTATTATATTTATATTATATCTAATATTATATTATTATATAGTATATATTTATCCTATATCTAGCATTTATATTTATTTTGTTTATTTATCTTCTTGTCCGATTCGGCCTTACGGTGACCTGCAACAGGGGACGATCCGTATTATTATGGCGAAATATTAAATGGGTAAAATTTAGACAAGTCATAACATCATTTTTAAATTGTTTGCATCATGCATAAATGTGATGTACTCGATTCGAACTGTAAATTAACACGACAGTCGGTCTTATTCGATGTCGGTTTAATCTGATGTCTGATGTACAGTCACCTTTATTAATTAAATGGATAATTAATTCAAACCCACCAATTTGTTAAAGCCTGCTCAATTAAAGCTTATATTCGATTAGTAACAATTAATTAAATCTCATTTAAATTTCAATAATTTTCATCGATTAAAAGCAACGTATAATTTGGTACAGATTTTCGGGCGTGATGGGGGTGCTAATCCTTCCCTACACGTAACCAACTCCTGAACCTGTTTTCGAAATAATCTCCGGTCTTAATGGTGTTCGGCCTACCAAAGTAGTCGATGGCGACTCCAGTCTTTGTTTTTAAAACAAAAATAAGTTTTTAAACAAACTCCCCAAGAATTCTAATTCACCCCAATTTTCGAAAATTTTCAAAAAAAAATGAAAAAAAACAAAGGCAAAAATTATTTTTCTAGCAATTTTGATTTTCAAAGAGGTCGCTAAAATGACGTCAGCGTTGACTGATGATGTCAGCATGACATTAGCGTTGACTTTGACCCAGAAAGAAATTTTTCAAAAATCCCTATTTTACGTTTTTCGACGTCTTGGGTCCGTTTTTTAAGTCTGTTTTGAAAAATTCAAACTCGAAGGCCTCCAAATCTGAACTTAAACCTGATCATGCATTTTATTAAATTAAATTATGTAGCATGTTGCTATGGAATAAAGGACTAATATAAACAATTGTTTGATTATAGGTACTCACGACTCTCCCGGTCGCATTTTCACCCAGCCTGGCTCGTCCCGATCTGCTTAGCTGCGTGAACCCATAGTGACCCGTATGGTTTTAGTACTTAGTAAATTATCCTGATAAAAAAATAATTCTTGTAGTAACCATAATCTTGGTCGATGTAGGTTCCAGTACCGTAGCTGAGCGTGGTTTCGGTGCCTAGTAGATTATCAGACCTACCTGACATTTTGAGGTGTGTTCCTTGTGTACTACACAACTGTTTTGCATATTTTTTTATTAAACTGATCATGTGCAAATGACTAACATGCTTGATTTAGCATAAACATAACATGTTTTTTGAATTTAAACATGATTATATTGTATGTCTGATATATGCCCTAGTACCCGATATGACAAGCATTCTCTCTAGTTATCGTTTATTTGTATACAAATGTGTTTATTAATTACTGTTATTACTGTTTATTACTACATACTGTAATACTGCCTGGACTTATTCACTAGGGTACTTGGGTTATGATATGAAGTCTTTGAAGGTTCAGTCCTGATCCGGCTGGTAATTCTACCCATATAAGGTTCTTATACTTCAGCTAGGGTAATTCCGCCTGTATTCAGTTCCTACGCTTCTGCTAGGGTAATTCTGCCCGGACCTAAGGTATTCCCTTAAGATGGTACCATGCCCAATGAGCTCAGGTTAATGCATGTATATGATACCGTTCTGAGAAACTGTATCCTAGAGTTCGGTCAGAGGGTACATAGGTCTGCATGAAAACTTTGGATGCTTTTATAACATGTTTTCCTGAAATGTTTTTATTTATATTAATTATATAAATATTTTTAGCTACACTGTTGGAACACATTGAGCTTCCTAGCTCATACCCCCAAATCTTTCCCTTTCAGATACTTTTGTATAGGCTTCCAGACCCGACACTTGAAGGATCTACACATTCAGTTTATATATATTTTGACGTAATGTTTTTATCTTTCAAACTATCTTTATCGGGTGACATGAGCCTATCTTTTACTACAATATACTTTACTATATTGCCCGTTATGACTTTATGGTGTAATCATATTTTGATGAAGATTTTACTGATTATCTTAACTTTTTTATGTATGGGATTACGTTTATTTCTTGATTTGGCTTTTAAACTTTTAAATATTTTTATGGTAAAATTTTCAATAAGGAATGTGACCTCCCAGAATTGGAATATTTTTTCTTTAACCGCCAATTGAATTGAAATTTGTTTGAAACTTATTAACTGAACCGATTAAAATTCGTTAATTCGGTTTGAATTAATCGAAATTTTTATAAATTTTATATTTTGTGTTTTTTATTTAGTTAGATTAGATTAATTTGGGTATTCTTTTGTTTTGGGTTAAAAACTAATTGATTCTTGAAATCTTAATATGTTTGGGGTTAAAAACTAATTGGTCTCTCGACACCTTAATAAATTTGGGCTTTTATATATATATATATATATATATATATATATATATATATATATAATACTTTGATACGCAAGCTTAAAATTTAAGGTTTATGGTTAGAATTTAGAGTTTAGGGTGTTAGGGCTAGAGATTTAGGTTTTAGATTTTATAGCTTAAATATGAAGGGTTGTATAAAATTTTTTTACACAGCTTTTATATCAAAAAATAACCCATATATATAATTTAATATTTTGGGTTAAGATGGTTAATTCGGTTAATTAACTGATAACCGAACTTAAAAAAAAATCTTTAACCATTAACCGAACGAACACCTAATTAATCAACCGATTAACCGAATTAAATTTTGATTCGATCGGTTTATTTAGTTTAACTGAACAATGAATACCCTAAAGTTTTTTTTGGGATAAATAATACCCCTAAAGTTATGTGCCTAGTGTTGGATCCCACTTCGAGTGATAATTGCTTAAGAGCAAAATTAGGATGGAAACCCGGCATACATGGCCTTTCAACAACAAGATTCGTATTGCACAATTATCTAATTGCTTTCAATTTTACATATGAGATTTGGTTTAAGCTTCATCAGGTTGTCTTTACTCATTCTAGAACACACAAAGTGCATTATAAATGCCTGTAGCATAATCCTAAGAAGCTAAATAAGTCGATGCATGATTATCTCGATCAAATTGAACATATTTGTGATAAACTCTTATTGCGTGCGGTGAGGTTTTAGACATGTGCGAAATGAGCGACCACACATGACCCCAAGAAAAGAGAGCTCATTAAATAGTTGAATTAAATATTTATAAAGTTAAAATAAAAAATTTTAGTTTAATAAATTACAAAAAAAAAACTTTAAAGAGAGTCACATAATGTATTTTTTACTAAAATAAAAATATTCTTAAAAAAAACTCGTAGATTTTTAAAATTATAAATTAAAATCATCGTTTTAATAAATTATATAGGACCCACACAAACACTTGATTGTGGGTATTTGATTTTTAAGTGCAAGAAACAAAATGTCATTTCATGGTATAAAAAATATTGTCATGCATTCAATCAACATTTGTAGGATTTGGGTGGTGTCACCTCTACATTTTTTTTTGACAAATTTTAATTTTAATATTAATTTTACATAGAGAGAATGGAAAGGAATGACTCTAGGAGAAGGAATGGGTGCTCTTAGTGGGTCTAGAGCCTATGACTTAAGAGAAATAAGGAAACAAAGATAAGCAGTTTGATCAACCGGCCAAATATGCTTGCTCGTCACCCCTCCACTTTTAGATGCTGAAGAATGATGCGCTGAAACATAGTTGTTACGGTGTAAGCGGTTCGTTTGATGATAAAATGAAATTCTAGGTCTCTTAAGTAAGACTAGAAGTTTGATTCTTGATATTATGAAGAGTCTTTACGGTATTCGTTTCGAATTAATCAACCAATAAATTGAATGTCAACAATTACAAAAAAAAAATCAATTATTGTGATTCAAAATAAAAAAAATACCAAAATTAAAGAGGAAAAGAGAAAACACTACCTGCTAAGGTTATTCTCAAGTGGGCTCTCTGATGAATAAAACAAACAATGACAATAGACGTATTAGGCTCACAACAACTCATCTTTAGGCCTCAAACCAACATCCAAATTTATAATTACATCTACATTTTATAAGAGGCAACGTATATAACTAAACCATCCGGCTTAACTGGTTCAATTAATCGATATAATTAGTCGAACCGAGAACAGGGAGCATAATCGGTTTAATCGATTCTGTAAACATTGGCTGCCGCACATCAGTATTTGAATCGGAATTGGACTCCTACCAAATTACTTCCTTATCAAAATAATCGTCCATTTTTTTAGTATAACAGTTGATATCCGATCATCAGCTAACTAATCTAAATAAAATTTTGTAGAGATCCATTATGAATGACTCTTCTAATTTAATTTGTTTTATTTACAATGTCATAATTCAAACATTTAATTTTACTTAAGAAATTTAGTATCACATCTCAATATACCAATTAGTTGTTCGTATAATTTTTTTTTTACTTAAACATACATCTACCCATTAATTTATATTTTTTATAATTGTTTTCACTCTCTTTTCTTTTTGGATAAGTTGTTTTTTATTATCCAAGAAAGCAGCAAATATCTACAACAATGAACCTATACATGCTCTTGGACAGCCGTCCCCTTAGGAAATTTCTCAAGCTGAAGAAATGTGACTATTTACGTCATCCATTTGAATACTCCTACCTTAAATTCTTATATACACTGTGCTTCTAATACAATCTATCACACAATTACAATTTCTAAAAGAATTTCTAAATTTCCTACAATTTCTTTCTTCCCATATGTGATACATATAAGAACTCCATGTAAGCTTAAGAATGAATACAATCAAAGATTTATTTCACTTTTTTTTCAAGGAAAGGAAACCGATATTTTTTTTCATTAATAGTTTGTTTACCAGAGAGTAGAACTCTCGGAAATGCTAAGAAGTCCCTAAATCCTCAAACACCACCACATTTTCCATCTTCATAATTTCCTTCTCTTTCTTCACCTTCTTCATCGTCGCCGTCCCCTTTTTAGTCTTCAAGGAGTGCCTTTTCTTCATCGTTAAAACCGGCAAGCAGCCTTGTTCGAATCTATAGTCCATCTCTCGAAGTGATTCGTAGACTTTATCGATTGAGAAATTGAGTATAGCCATCGAACCTCGCATTGCCAATGCAGCTTGATCATAAGCTAAAGCAGCAGCCTCGGCAGTGTCAAAGGTTCCAAGCCAAACCCGAACACCATTCCTCGTCGAATCCCTTATTTCAGCTGCATATTTCCCCCACGGCCTTTTCCTCACACCTCGGTAAGTAACCTCCCTGGTGGACTCCTCTTCCTTTGCTTCCGAGCTCACTTCGTGATCATCGAAAGAGCTCGCCGGAGCTTCGTTTAGGACCCCGAAGAGAAGCATCTCTTGAGAGTCGCTTTCATTGAAGGGAAGAGCCTGGTTACGAGGGTAATTGAATGAATTCTCTTGAGAAAAGAAGATGATTCGGGAGAGAATTGAGAATAAGGGTACTGGAAATATGAAGAATCCATGTTAATTTCTCTTTGAATATGGTTATGTAATTGTCATAGGAGAAAGATTTCAAAGCATTGGGGATATATATAGGGGACTGAAGAACCGAAAACTGGTTACATACATGAATTTATTACAAAGGGTTTTTGAAACCACCATTATTTGGTCGTTATTTGGACCCTTCAATGAGGTAGCTACTCGTGAGTCAAAGGAACAAGTGGGCCATGGCGGCCAGGTCAGACCAGAAAATTTTTTTCAATGTCTTCCGTCAGCTTGATGATTTGATCGGTGGATAAAGGGTCTTTTGCCCCACTTGACAGTAGAAGGTACCATATAGGGAAGTAAAAAGCTGACGTGACCTGAAAACTCGACTGAAATTTGTTCGAGTCAGAATTTGGTTTGACCTGAGGATACGATGACCCAAAATTGATCTGTAACCGACTGTTGTTGACCTGAACCCGGGTTGGACCTGTTACTGTAGTAACCGAACCCGACCGAGAACGACCCGAACCCGAATTGAACATGTTACTGTGGACCTGAAACCCGACCTGCACCCAACTGAAACGAACCCGAGACTAACCTGGCAGATAACCGATATTACTCGACTGAATCGACCTGAGATCCGATTTTACCCGACCTGTTTTGAACCCGACTTGTTTTGAACATGGCCTATTGTTGACATGAACTAATATTGATCTGGCTTGATTTACCTAACATGTAATTGAGGAAGCCTATGATTTGATGAATTTAAAGTGTTGATAAATGTAAACTATTAAGTGTTGGTAAATGTAAACTATTATTTTTTTAAATCAATTTAAAGTGTTAAATAATCTTTTTGTTATATATACATATATAATCGATTAAAAATATCAAAAAAGGAAAGATTGGATTTAGATTTTCATTTGACACTACTAAGTTTGAAATTTTATTAATTAATTCAATGCTTAGTAATAATTCAATATGCTTAGTAACTCATTCAATATAAATTATTTGTCAAGTTTGAACTACTAAGTTTGAACTAAATTAAAGTTTTAACTTTCATGTTGATGTTATCATGTATACAATTACATGTTTACATCCATATCAAAATTTTGTGTATAATTATATTTAATCAAAGTTTATTATATATATAATAATAATGTATGAATTGAATTAACTTATTAAACTTAGAATCTAATTGAGCTAAACTAAAATCTAGAAACATAAATCACGAACATAATTAAAAGAATTCTAAAACTAAATGTGGAATTTCAATTAAATTAATCTAAGTTGGGACTCAGTTGAATTAAACTAAAACAATTGGTAGAAAAAAAAAGGACAAATGGTAAAAGAGATGGAAAAAGAAAAAATTTTGGAGGGATAAAAGCCACTCAAAATTTTGGAGGGAATTAAGAGAATAAGTCATCCAAAATTTTGGAGGTAATTAGTAAAATTTCTATTTTAATGTAATCATCATAAATAAGTGATTTTAAATATCAATAAGTTTATTTCATTATTTTAATATAATGATTAATTAACAAGTTAAATATAATTTAACTTAAAATTTATATATATTAATTATTAATTTAAATTATTAGATTATACATTAAATTATATAAAATGATTTAAATATTGTGACTTGATTGAATTAAATTAAAACCTACAAGTAAAATTTTGTGACTTAAATGAAAACATTTTAATGTTAGATGGACCAACACTGTAATTTCCCCTAAGCTAAACCAATAGTCGGCCTTTTACCCTCCAAATTCTAAATTTATTTTGAAACCCCCAAAGTTGCAATTTACCCATCTAACTTTAATTTTTAATCTAAATAATTAATTTAGTTTTTGCCGCCTCATTTTTACTTTATAGACTAATTGCCCTTTAAGGCCTTACCCATTTAAAAGTTTTCAATTTAGTCCTAATTTAAGTTTTAGTTTAATTCAATTTAGTCACAATTTATATATATATATATAAATTGTAACATATATAGCAATCCTAAGAGATATTTCGGTTCATATTATTTCCTAAAAATTATTAGTTTAGGGATTAGGGGTAAATGTGCCAAGTGGAGTGTTTGGGGGGTAATGGGATTAGTTTAGGGATTAGGGGATTAGGCTTGTACTCTAATGATTAGTGATTGTAAGATTTAAGGGTTGAGGTTTGGGTTTTATGGGTATAATATATGTTATAAGTTGAGTGTTTGAGGTTTGGGGTTAGGAGATTAGTTTAGGCATTCAGTTTGCACTTTTAATTATTAGTGATTGTAAGATTTAGGGGTTGAGGTTTGGGTTTAGGGGTAAATGTGTCAAGTTGAGTGTTTGGGGTTATGGGAATTACTTTGGGGATCCGGGGATTAGGCTTGTCCTTTAATTATTAGTGATTGTAAGATTTAGGGGTTAAGGTTTGGGGTTTTGGGTATAAACAATACATGTTTCAAGTTGAGTGTTTGGAAATGGGGTTATGGGATTAGTTTAGGGATTAGGCTTTTAATTATTAGTCATCGTAAGATTTAGGGGTTGAGGTTTGGGGTTTAAGGGTAAACATGACAAGTTGAGTGTTTGGGGTTATGTGATTAGTTTAGGGATTAGGGGATTAGGCTTACATTTTAATTATTAGATATTGTAAGATTTAGGGGTTGAGGTTTGGGGATTTGGGGTTTTTGAGGACAATACATGTTTCAAGTTGAGTGTTTGGAAATGGGGTTATGGGATTAGTTTAAGGATTAGGGGATTAGGCTTGCACTAATTTTTGTTCATATTAGTCCCTAATTTTTAACCAAATTGACCCCTATTTATTTCAAAATTTTCTAATCTAGTCCAATATTTTTAATATGATGGTATTTTTGTTCATTATAGTCCCTAATTTTTTTTTGGCCGAAATTGACCCATATATGTTTATACTTTTGATAATTTAGTCGAATAATGTTTTTTTATTCTAGTCCCTATAATTTAATTTTTAGTCAAAATTGCCCCATATTTATTTATATTTTTGGAAATTTAGTCCAATAATATTTTTGTATATTCTAGTAGATAAAATTTAATTTTTAGTCCAAATTAACCCCTATTCTTCTTTGAAATTGGAGAAATTTAAGTTTTAGTCCATAAACTAAAATTAGAGATCAATTTGATAATTTTTAGTCCAAATTTACCCCTATTCATTTCTCTTTTTTTAACCAATTGTTTTTTTAATTAAAAATTTAAAATGAATGGGTGGGAGAGAGGGAAAATACCCGCCCAAATTTTTAGATTGGCCAAATTATTTTTTTAGCTCTTCCAAGTTTAGATGTTTTTTAATTAAGTCCTTAATATTCACTTTTAGGTTTTATTTTAATTTAAATGAGTCCCAATTTAGGTTAATTTTTATCCATGTTAGTCCCTAAAATTTTATTTTTTAACCTAAATTATATATATACATATAATGAATAAAGAAGGAAATTCAATTCCTTTAATGAAATGCCACATGGCATTGTTTTTTTTTGAACAAAAAAAAGCATTAAATCCTTTGTTATGAAAATGACCGGCGTGAATTGGAGGGAAAGTTCCCGCACATTTTTTAGGTCAATGGGGAAATCGCTCATTATGCCCTTCCATGTTTATATGCTTTCCATTTAAGTCATATTTTCACTTTTAAATTTTAGTTTAGTTCAATTACGTCCCAGAATAGTTTATCATTTTTATTTGGCCTTTAGGATTAGGTTCTTTTAATTAGGTCCTTAATTAATTAGTTAGTTAGTAAGCCCATAAAATATACACACACTTTAATTTAACCATAGTTAATTTAGGATTTTTTTTATTAATTGTTTCAATGGAATTTTAATTTGTTAAATTTGATCATTAAATTTGGAGCTTAATTGTAAATTGATATAAAATTTTCTGAATATTTTTAAATTCGACCCTGAAATTGAATTTGACTAAAAATTTGCATAATTTATGATTGATTTCAAATTAACTTAAAGTTTGTGGTCTTTGATTGTCATTTTGATCTTCCATGTTTTTATTTGCATGATTTAATATTCAAACATGTAATTTAATTTTTGTATCATTTTACATCATCTTTGATTTTTAATATAATAGTGTTATTAACTGAGTCGTGCATTTTTGTAGCATTTTAGACAATATAACCCCTTTAGGTACTAATTTTGGGCGTTGTGGGGTGCGTTAACCTTCCTCACGCGTAACTGACTCCCGAACCCAACTGTAACTCCGGATCAAACGCAGACCAGATGTTCAGGTTTTCGATCGTACCGAAATCCAAACGATCAATGGCGACTCCAATCCATGACGAGCCTTTGAAGGCCCAATCAATTTCGCCCTGGACAAAAAATGGCGTTGACAATTATAATGTAATTAATTAAAATTATTAGTGTTTGAGGTTATGGGATTAGGGGATTGTGCTTGCACTTTAATTATTAGTGATTGTAAGATTTAGGGGTCGAGGTTTGGTGTTTAGGGGTTTAGGGGTAAATGTGTCAAGTTGAGTGTTTGGGTTATGGGATTAGTTTAGGGATTAGGGGATTATGCTTGCACTTTAATTATTAGTGATTGTAAGATTTAGGTGTTGAGGTTTGGGGTTTAGGGGTAAATGTGTCAAGTTGAGTGTTTGGGGTTATGAGATTAGTTTAGGGATTATGAGATTAGGCTTGTACTTTAATTATTAGTGATTGTAAGATTTAAGGGTTGAGGTTTGGGGTTTATGGGTATAATATATGTTTCAAGTTGATTGTTTGGGGTTATGGGATTAGTTTAAGGATTAGGGGATTAGGCTTGCACTCTAATTATTAGCGAATAGTGCTTGTAAGATTTAGAGGTTCAAGTTTGGGGTTTAGAGGTAAATGTCTTAAGTGGAATATTTGGGGTAATGGGATTAGTTTAAGGATTTAGGGGTTGAGGTTAGGGGTTTAGGGGTATAAACAATATATGTTTGAAGTTGAGTGCTTGGGGTTATGAGATTAGTTTAGGGATTTGGGGATTAGGCTTGTACTTTAATTATTAGTGATTGTAAGATTAAAAACTTTTTGTTGATTTGATAAAAAACCAAATATTGATTTATGAGATTAATTTCGATTCAACTTGCTAATTTATGCATTTTAATTTGAAATCAAAGCCTCATGTGTACAATTAAACTAAATTAAAATTTCAACTTTCATGTGTATAATTACATGTTTACATCCAAAATCAAAATTTTGTGTATAATTATATTAAATCAAAATGGTATAATAATAATAATAATAATGTCCGAATTGAATTAACTTATTAAACTCATGATCTAATTGAGCTAAATTAAAACATAGAAGCATAAATCACAAACATTATTAAAAGAATTCTAAAACTAAATGTGAAATTTTAATTAAATTAATCTAAATTTGAACTCAATTAAATTAAATTAAAACCTAAAATTGAAAATTTGGGACTTAAATGAAAAATATCTAAAATTAAAAGTGCTAAAAAATAATTTTTCCTAACCTAAAAATAGACTTATTTCCCTCCCAAGTCCCGCCTTTCACTTTAATTGAAAAAAGCAAATAGATAATTGGAAAAAAAGAGAGGGAAAGGGCAAAATTTATTTAGGTTAGAGATTAATTACCTTTTAAGTCCTGTTGTGTTTTAAATGTTTTATTTTAGTCTTAATATTTACTTTTAAGTTTTAGTCCAATATTTATTTTATAATTTTGTAATTTAGTCTAATTTTTCAATATAATGGTATTTTTATTCATGTTAGTCCCTAAAATTTTATTTATTTCTAATTTTTGTAATTTACTATAATATTTTAAATAACGATGATATTTTTGTTCATTCCTAGCCTATTATTTATTTTTAATATGATTCATGTTCGTGAAACGTGTTAAATAATTCACTCGAAATGACTCAACCCAAAGTCTATCTACTATTTGTACTAAACTAAACTTAATACGAATTCGAAACCCGAATTAATCAGACCTGAAATGAAATCGACTTGAAATAAACCCGACCTAAAATGAACCCGACCTGAAGTCTACCCGAGCCCGAATTAACCCGTCAATTAACTGATTCGGACCCGAACCGTTTTGACCCGACCTGAAATGAACCCGACCTAAAATAAACCCGACATGAAATGAACCCGACCTAAAACTGACTCGCATCCGACCCGAATCGAGTTGAAATATCAAGTCGACCTGAAATGACCTGTATTCAATTTAATCCGACCTGACAGGACTTGACCTGAAACCCATCCTATTACCTGTTTTTACAACCCTTGTAGCAGAGGCAGGGGCAACGGCGGATGCATGTTTAACTGATTCATCTATGTGCCTATGAAGTCCAGTGTTAAGGCCATTATTGGACGCTTTTGGAAGATACAGGTTGTAAATCTGAATGTGGAAAGTCGGAAAAATGTCAAATCAAATTGAAATGGTGATAAATTTTGGTTTCGTTTTTTTTTTTATTCAACTTTTTGGAATAGTTTTATAAGGAGAATTTACATAAATATTATTGTCTATTTTTTTTCTAACAACGTGATATTCCCAAGTTTATTTCTAGAAATATAGTTAATTATTGTCTTTCACCACATTTTTTAACAGTATTTTATTAGAAAATATTAAAAAAATATGGTTGCAGTTGTCCTCTATTGATCCAGGCACTCCTCCATTAATCCATACACGTCATGTGTGAAAAATATTGTTTGAAGTCAGACTGCAATCTATACGAGTTTATTATTTTAATATTAAAATAGAAGTCACTATTTGAAGTCGGACTGCAATCTATCCGACTTCTGACTTGCTACAGTAATTAACCATATTTCTTGAAATAAATTTAGGAGGACCACATTGTTAAAAAAAATGGACAACAATATTTGGGTAAATCCTTCGTTTTATAATTTGTGATCACCGTATCAACAAACCGTTGATCTAACCTATGAAATACGAATATTTCAATTTAAAGCAGTATCACATGCTCGATAAAATTTCGGTCCTCGAGTCGGTGATATATTAAGTATGACTTGGGTACATGCAAGTAGGGGTGTTAAAAAATACACGATCCGACTGATCCGACCCGACTATCCGAAACTAAAAATGTTGGGTATCCCTTCAAAAAAAATTTCCCGGGCCGCATAATCACATCTAAATCGGTACCCGATGACCTGGTTAAAATTTTAATATATATTTTATATTTTTATTAAATATATATATTTTTTATATAAAATTATTAAAAATTTAAGATATGTTAAAATTAAAAAACAGTAAAAGACTATGGTTTTTCACTATCAGTTTTGAAATCCCTAAACATTCACCCTTGTTATTTTTCACTTTCAATTTTAATATAAAATTATTAAAAGTGAAACTTGTTATTTTGTTTTGAAAAATTGTTCCAGTTTTCTTTTTAGGATTATGATACTTGTATTTTAAAATTGATTAGGTTTAATAATTTAAATCTTAAACTCTGTGCTTGAATTATATAATTCAAACTTTTGTTATGTATGATTTTATTTTATAAAATTAAGTGATTTAAAAAAGAGAGTTCCGCGGGTACCCGTTACCCGAATTCCCGGGTATCTGGTTAAAGCTGGCCGGGAACGGGCCGAAAAAAAGTGATACTCAAAAGATCGGGTACCCAAAAATGAACACCCCTACCTGCAAGTATTACATTTCCATATTTTTATTTCTATTCTCGTACTTTTTTTTGTCTTTTTTTCTTGTTCACATGACTCAACTAGAAGTATATAAGTAGGTGTGATATCATGTTCATATAATTTTTTTTGTTTTTACATTTTTTAGAATATAAAATGTATTATATATTTGTCATACCCGTACCCTTTAATTTTGAAAATTGTTATTTCTCGTCTCCGTATTCATATTTGTATCAGTACAACATAGGGTCTAGCCGGATGATGCGTTATGTCTCTTAAGTAAGATTAGTGGTACGAATTCTAATGTTGTTAATGGAGAAAACTGGTTTAAAAGAGTCGTCCCATAATATTTCTTTGTAAAATTCGATTTGAATTAGTATGCTAATGTGTTGGATACCTGTAATTATATATACATAAAATTATGGTCGGCATCTACTCTGATATGGACTAACATAATTCAAAAGAATTAATCACTAAACTTGTTATAGTGGATACTTTGAAAACAAAAAAATATTGAACTTTCCTTTCGGATAAGACTATTTATGTGGTTTCAAAGGCATTACAATTAAAGTTTCACCCATGATTGAAATGCTGAATATTTCAAACTTTCTTCCCAAAAAGCAAGTTATTTGATAAGATCTTCTTACCATGTTAATTATTTGGACCACTATAGTCGCACGTGTGGGGGATTGATTTAGAGAGTCATACAAAACTAAAGAATAGGTCGAAAAGGAAAATTGTTCTTCGGTCAAATTAATTTCATTTTATTAAAAATTTTAAAATTAGATTTATTTATTTTAGTAAAAGTATTAGAAAAAAAAGAAAACAAGAACAAAGGGGTTGCAAGCCCTTCTTTGAGAGAAATTAACTATAATACTCTTCAATACAAGAGATATGAATCAATAACTGCAAACGCTAGTTGTAGGAGCTCCTCGTATAATATCATAGCCTCACAATTGGCATTTTTAAATCAAAAATCCCTTTTAAATATTTAATTAGAAGAATGACCCATTGTCGGTATTATTTAAAAAAATGACTCCCAAATCGTACATGTAAGGCGAACTCGCTTTTATAGAACATGAGTTCGAAACTCGCTTTTTATAGAACACGAGTTCCGTGTTTAATAAGTTGGTAAAAAAGAAAAAAATAATTTTTTGCATATTTTAACATAGAACTCGCTTTTTATAGGACACGAGTTTGAAACTCACTTTTTATAGAACGTGAATTCGCTTTATGTTGACGATTTGGTGGTTATTTTTTTAAATAATGCTGACAGAGAATCATTCTTCTAATTAAATATTAAAAAGGGATTTTTGATTTAAAATTGCCCTCACAATCTCTACCCTAAGCATTCCCCAATAAATCCTTAAAACTCAATGATAACACAATGATCAAACGCACACTTATAATGCTTCTCAAATAAACTATTGATGCGACAAAGTAAAGCTCTCTAAAAAACTATTTGATAAATACAAGGTATTTAGTTCAGATTTAGTGTGAGTCTATGGTAAGTCAAGTCAGATATTAGATCGGTCGATATTCAGGTCGAGTTAATATCATATCGGTTAGTGTCCAGTTTGGATCAATATCATATCAGTCAAATTTTAGATCGGGTTAATATCAGATTGGTCGAATTTTGAATAATGTCAATATCAGATCGATCGTTTTTAGGTCAAGTCAATATCATATTGGTCGAGTTTCGGATATATCAATATTAGATCGATCAATTTTCGAGTCAAGTTAATATCAGATCCGTCGATTTTTTATTCGGATTAACCTTTGGATCTATGAGTCGATTTAAGTTGAGTTGGATATGAGTCCAATTGATATATATATATATATATATAATTACTGGTATATTCTTGTAAAAAACGTGTTTTTTCATATAAGATGTATGTTTCATATAAAATATTTTTATTGATATATAGAGGTACTGATAATATATGTTTCATGTCAAATACTTTTTTAAAAATATAGAAATTGCTGGATCAAATATGGAGATGATCTTTTAAAAGAGAAAATGTGATATTGAACAATTAAACTATTACCAAATGTGGTGGTTAACTTAATTAGTAGTATAATACAAAAGAAGAATAAGACATACATCATTCTACTATTTACATATTGCTAAATAAATAAATTATTTTTTGAACAAAATAAAAACTATTTGTTCACTTCAACTCAATTATCAGATTAAAATCATTTTGTTGTTCGGTTCGGATATGACTAAAATCATTTAGTTATATTAAATTCATGTTGCTTTTCAGTTCGGGTTGCTTTCGATTCGGATGACTTTTGATTTGAGTTGCTTTCGGCTTAGGTTGCTTTTAGTTCAAACCAAATTAGGTACGACTCACGAGGCCATATTGGTCTAACTAAAATTTGGATCAATTTTGGGCAATCATGTTCGGATTCTTATTGAATCGCAGGAAAGATAAATTGATTCGGATAATCGAGTTCATATAAAATTTGACATGTCTAAATGAATCCCTAAAAGTCAACAAGCAAACTCGAGCAAAATATGTCAACCAAAATCGCTAACAAATTGGGAACACATTGTTCATATTAGTGCTACCACTAAGTGGACATTGCCTAAATCACTGGCGAAGAACAAATTTAGTTACACAACTTTTGTAACAACATAATTTTATGTTTTTAAAAAAGAATTTAAATATAAAAAATTGAGTACTTAAATATTTATTTAAATTTCAAACACGTCTATATATGTATTAAATAAGAATAAATATTTGATACGTGGAATAAAGAAACTTCACAAACGAAATTAGATTGTTATTATGTGTCCTTATAAAAAATGTCATTTGACAAAATTTTGAACTAATTTATTAGTTTTTTTTCAATCAATACATCAAATAATCAGGGACGGACGCTGAACTTTATGTTAGGGGCGAACATATAAAATTTGGGGCGAACTTATAAAATTTTAAGGGGGCGAAAATAAATTTTTAATAGGAAATACATAAAAGATTTCTATTTTTTTAAATCGTATAGGAATTTCAAATTTTTAGGAGAGCGACCACCCCCTCCAGTCCCCTCTAAGTCCATCACAGCAAATAACAATCTTTTGAATAATTGATATTGGTGGTGGGTTTCTTTTTTCTAATTCCACGAGCAAGGTTAAAAATTATCATCATTAGTAATTACTAAATGTTAGGGGTGAGCAAAGAAACCGAGAAAACCGAAAAATCGACTCGAACCGGGCTATGTGGTTCGGTTCGATTCGGGTTTGCATGTTGAGGTTCGGTTTAAAACCCAAGCTTCTCAATTCGGTTTGGTTTCAGGTTTTTCATATGGAACCCGTTAATTCCATATCAACCCGAATTAAAAAATACATTATGATCCATATCAAATATATTTTAAAGATAGTCTCTTGAAATATTTTGATTTGCCTTTAAGACATTTTCTTGGAATATTTAGATATATTTTTATAATATTAAGTTGATTGAATATTGTGTTTCAAATTAGAATATGTTTTTATAATATTTACTATTCAAGAGTTGTTTTACTATGTTGAATATTTGAGTTTGGTTTTAATTAAACAATATATTAGACTACATATTTGTGTTCTAAGTTGGCGATGTAGAATCATTGAGTGGAAATTAATTAAATGAATATTTTTAGATAGATTGTCTGCTTTGCAATCATCGTTATTTTTTAATTCATTTTTATTTGAAATCTTAGATTTGTCAAGAGCTCAAGACATGTGTTTTCTTGTTCTTAATGGCAAAATAATTTGATATTGGAGCGTCTAATGATAAATAAAAATAAGTTATGTGTTTTGCTTATTTTTTTAAATTAAAAAAACCGTTAAAACCGCAGTTTTTAACCGAACCGAACTGCAAAATTCGGTTTTTGGTATTTCGTTTTTTTACCATTCGGTTTCGGTTTTCTTTTTAAAAAAACCGCAGACTGCGGTTCAGTTCATATTTTGTTAAAAAACCGAATCGAACCGAATACACCCCTACTAAATGTATCATATGTCGTTTCTTAATCCCGCTTGCTCCATCACCAAAGTATTAAATAATAAATAATTTTAAAATAAATAATAATTTGATACATTAACAATTATTTTTTTTCAATTTCACAAGAAATATTGAGAAATTCTCATATGCCCTAAATTTTATTTTGAAAAAGAAAATAAAAAATGAGACACATGATGATTTATGGTTCCTTAACCCTGCATGTGGAGTTAAAAAAACCACTATTGTTAGTGCCATATTTATTTAGTTGTCATTATTTCAAAAACCAGTTATGAAATTATTTTTTCATCTATAATTTATAAAATAAGTCTTTCATATAGATACTTATACCCTGCACTGACGGTAGAAATAAGTAATTTTCACAACCATCTTAGTTTTAGGGTTTAAATATTAGTTTATAGGTTAAGGTTTAAGTTTAGGGTTTAGAATTTAAGGATTTTGGTTAGAATTTATGGATTATAGGTCAAAACCTAAATCCCTAATATATTATCCTAAAACCTAAACCCTAACCTATAAACCCTAAATTCTAACCATAAACCATAACTTCTAAACACCTAAATATAAACCCTTAAACCCTAAACTAAATCTCTAAACCTTAAAACTTATAATTTCCATCGTCAATGTATGAAATATTTTCCCTTCACTTAATATACATGGTGATATTATTAAAAAGTTGGACTTTGAAATATATTTTTATTTAATTCTGCATAACATTCTAAACATTTTTTATTAATTAAGCATTTTTTTTAAATTATAAGAAATATTTTTTTATTTGATAATTGGGAGAGATGGCGGGTTTTAATTATTTTTAGGAGGATGTCAATGTCACTCAACCATTAGAACAATAGAACTATCAGTTTAACGCTATTTTTGGTAAATAGCAGTTTGAGTCAAAATTAGAGGTTTGAATTAATGTTAGAGGTTTGACCAGTCAAATACGCTAATTTGGATGTTTGGTAAATAACAGATTGGAGTGAAACCTCTAATTTTGAATAAGCTGCTAAACTATTCTACCCTTAATAGTTATAAAAATTCTCCAAACAACCCAAATTTTAACCTTTTCTATGTTAGTTCTCCACCCTCACATATTTACTTTGTGACATATGTAAACTAATACTTTTTGTTTTTTCTTTTCTTTTTATTCTCACACATTTATATTTAAATTTAATAATTAATCAAATTATATTAAAAATAATTATATAAATAATAAATTAATATATATATCTTTCAAATATTCTTAGTAATATAATATTAAAAATATTTTTTTACAATCAAATTAATTTAATAAGTATCGAATATAATCATGTCTATATATGTCATTTTGCTTGTTTAAATAATGAAATGACTATCGGTTAATTTTATCAAACACTTTTATACAATCAGCTAATACAATCTGCTAATCAAATCAGCTAATGCAATAAGCTATCAACTATAAGCTAATGTAATATGCTATCAGCTATCTGCTATCCGTTAATTGCCAAACAAAACCTAAATATGTTTTCTTAATTGATTAGATGCAGATAATTAAATCAAGCACCAAGCTCAAACTTCAATTACTTTCATATATTTGTTTTCTTGTTTAGACCAAACATATTTAATTTCCACATTTCAAACTCAATTTTTTCAAGTATTTGCATCAAAATAGGTAAAAATTTGTAATCATATGACAAACAAGAATGTCGTCCACGTTCATATCCTCGGTTAAAACAAGTGGGCATGAAAATCTAACTTGTAATCTAAATGAAGTGGCCCAGGTTTTGAACAAGTATTAAGGTACAAACAAAAGAAGGGGCAAATAAAAAGCTTAAAGTAGAGAATAAATGATATGTTATAAGATAAAAAACACTCATAGTTATTAAATTATAAAAAAATTGTTTTTAATCTTTTTCATTTTAAAAATTATAAAATAATCATTAAATTTATCGAACTGTTATAAAATGGTCATTAGACATTATAAAATAATATAGTAATTTGATAAAATCTAATGACTATTTTATAACATTTGATAAAATTTAATGACATTTTTTAACTTTTAAATTATCAATAACTAAAACAATAGTTTTTCCCATAATTTAATGACTATTAGGGTAATTTAACATATATTGTATTCTACATATTATTGCCGAGGCTTTTAACTAACGTTTGGGAATGTGCATGAACCTCATTTTTTTTTTGTCTTTTTTCGATTTCAATTTAATTTTTATGTTTTTCTTTTTGTCAAAAAGTCGATCCACCCATCATATAATTATCCGAATTTTTTTATACAAAATAATTAAATAAGAAAACCGACAGATTGTTGCTTGACATACTAGCAAGTAGCAAGTTGGTCCTTCTTGTGACATCCATTTCCTAGGCGGCTGGCATTTTTATGTAAATTCTTTTTAATAATTAATTAGAAAAATAATTACAAATTTGATTACTTAGAAAAATAATCTCCTTTCAGTTTACGTAAGGTGGGCTCGTATTCTACATAAAACAATTTTTGAACTCACGTTTTATACAAGCGACTTTTGTTAGAAAAGAAAGAGCAATAATCCAAGAAGTAATAAAAAACAACAAAATAAATGCAGATTTTATTATAAAGATCGAACATAATATAAAAATAAATTCGAAGCAAAATTTCGAAATATGAGTAACAAAATTGAAACCGTTTACTTGTATCTTGACAGCAGTTCGGATAAACAGAATTGTTGAGGCCTGTGAAATCACAGTTTTCTTAAGGCAGATTCGTCCGCTCCTATGGTGCTTAAGAACCGTTGGACGACCATCTCCAGGATACAACAACAAAATGAACACAACAGTAGCATGTCTGAAGTGATCAACGAACCGTAACATCGTCTTCCTCTATCACCAAAAGCACTGGTTTTGAAAATTACCGAGTGAAAGCAATTGAAAATTTTCTTTCTTTGTATTGTGTAAAACCTAGAATATTTGCACACTATTTATAGGGGCTTCACGAGGGAGTATTATTGAAAACAATATATTATGATATTATGGTCATTAATGTTGTGTCCAAATAAATTAAAAAATAAGCCATTAATATCGTATTTAATCGAATATATAAATGTGAACTGCAAGACATTATTTTACTTAATATCCGAAATTAAGGAAACCAAATAATATACTTTTAATTCAGAATATTTAAAAAGATATGTCATATTTTATAAAAAAATAATTTATAGTGGATAAAATATTCGCAGATCTATTAGTGAAATCACTCAATGACTGCGACAGATGCAAAAATTTAAGTATGAGGTTCAAAATAATTTTTTTAAAATAAAAATACAAAATTTCAATTTTCTCCCCTCTATACACTGAATTAAATTTTTCTAAAAAAATTTAACACTAAATCTTTTTTCCTCAAATAATGAGAGTGCAAATGCTCTCTTCCTGGTCCATGTGGCTCCGCCACTACTCAATGAATTAAAAAACGATTTTTTTTGTTAAAAACGATTTTTAAATGAGCTATGGTTTTTAGAGGTGAATCTTTATAGGAATGATCTAGGGATCTTTATTTACATTAGATTTTGTAACATTTATGTGGTGGATGAAGGAAAAAATTACATAAAAATGTTGTAAAATGAACGATAACGTTAAAGATCAAATTTGTACTTAAAGGAATTTAAAGTTTTTAATTCAATAGCTCGTTCATTATAATAAACATTTATTATATGAAAGTATAGAGCCCAACGAGTGACCTCAGTAAAAAAATGATAATGTTCATTTTAAAAGACATGAATTCGAGCAATTATGTCTGTATGGTATATGTGTGTTATCAAAAGTCAACAAAAAATATGAACAAATACTACCTTGCAATCAAGAACGGAGCCAATATTTGGGGTAAGGGCAAAACATGAAATTTTGAAGGTGAGGGGGAAAATTCAAAATTAATCTAATTTTTTTATATAATATTAAAACTCTCAGTTGACATCATCCCCTTCCCCTAGGTTGTGGGTTTAAGACCCAATAGGAGAAAAATTCTCTTTTCCTCTTTTTTAAGTAGAAATTATTCAAAAAAAATCCAAATGTTTGTTCGATTCTAATTTCTCAATGCACAAAATGACCAAAATAAGTTTGAACAGATGGAAGTGGTCTTATTCAACACAAAAATAAAACGAATTAATTATTGTCTAATTTTTCAACAAAAATGGTTAGTTTTCAATGATCGAGATTTTGTATGAATGTTAGTATATAAGTATAATTTCTATTTATACTGTTATAGTATTCTTATTGAGTTTGATATCATTTGATTTAATTTAATAATATCATTTCAATTGAAAAAAATAATATAAATAATTGTAAAATAAAATATTATATATTAACAATATTATTTATATAAAATGTATATTCAAATATAATAAATAAGATACATGTTAATTTCTTAGCCTTACTTATTGAGTTAATTAGTATATCGAATAATTATCTAAATTATATATATTTAAAATAAATTAACACTTGATTCATTGTTGATAAAATTTTATAATTCCACGTACACCATTAAAATCAATGTATATAATGGCTTTGCTATTTTTATTTATTAATATTTTTCTTTCTTCCACTCTTATAAATATATTTATTTATGAAAGGAAAAAAACTTTTATGCACAAATTTACATAAGCTTATTAAATTTAGGGTTTAGAGTGTAGAGGTTTGGATTGTAAGGTTTAAGGTTAAATTTTATCGTTTATGGTTAGTAATTTAAAGTTTAGATTTTAAAGAAGGATTGTGTAACATTTTTTTACATAACTTGTACATAAAAATATAACATTTTATGAAATCTCGTGTCAATAAATTATAAAATTTTGATAGACATCAAAATTGAGTCAAATTAATTATTATTTCAACATAATTTCTTTCGAGGTTATTTTTCATTTACATCACTTAAATTTAGTATATTTTTTTCATCGGCAATGTATGATTTTATTAGAGAAAAATCATACAAAAAAAGAATATCACAAGCCTCGTTAAAAACCGCCTAATCCTAGGTTGAGAAAAAGAGTACTCAGATGCCCGTGAGAACACACAAAAAAAGACCAACACAATATTCATCAAAATTTTTTAATGAACAGTTTTGATTTAAAATAAAAAAATAAAGAACTCCTAAAGAAAGAACTCGAACACACCATAGCAAACATAACGCCAAGACAAACCCAAACATTTTTTAAATCAAATTTACCAAATTTTGGATTTTGCAAAAACCCAAGCCACATCAAATTTAACACCAACATGCATCTAAACAATCAAATTTATTTTATAAAAATCAAATAAATAAAAACAAACACATTTTATTTTTATATTTATATTTAATATTTTATTAGTATTTTTAAGAATTTTAACAATCAGATTTATGATGACTTTTTTTTTCCAAATTTGGGTCTTACCCATTTATTGGGTTATATTTTTATTATACCAAGTATAAATCAGATTGGAGATAAGAATATATCAAATTTAGATTGAATTAGAATTGAATCATAATTTTCGGGTAAAAACTGAAGAGGCAAAAACTCGTCCTATCCCATTGTCATACTTATTTTTATCACACATGTGTGGGTAAAAGAAGCAAGAATAACTGAAAAAATATGTTTACTTGTTAAAACTAATAGTATTCTTTTAGTGTAAAAAAAGTTGATAATTTTTATGCAATTTTAATTCTAAATTTAAAATTAAATTTATAAACCTAAATTTCAAACTTAAATTTTAACTTTGTTATTATTTTAAAACCCTTCTCTAAATATTAAAAAAACTTTATTTAAATATAATAAAATTTTAAATTAATTAAAAATTTTATTTACTAGTATATAGGATAATAATTTTTTTTCCATTCAAAATTTCATTGGAATGTTGTTTGAAATTCAAATCAAAGAAATTTAAAATACACCATCCGTCAACTAATTTTATTTTTTAAAATTACTCTTCAATAAAGTTTTTTTGAAGAAAAAATAATAAAATAATAAGGAAGTGTTTTTCCATAGATTTATTTTTAATTAGAAACAAACATTGTATAAATTTATTTTTTAAAAATAAAATTTTTATTAAAATTAATTTAATGCATATTCGGTTTTATAGATATTTTCAAACCGACATGTGAAAATCTTGGGTGTTTAATAATTTTTAATGATTTTTATATTTGAGAACAAAAAATGGATAATAAATGCAAAATTTTTCTGTTTGGTAAATATGTTTTTAAAAAGTTGGAAATGCAAAATAAGGTAAAAAGAAAACGTTTCAAAAACTGTTGTACATATATAATGATTTCAAAATAATAAAATCATTATGGAGAACTAAAATATTTAAAATAATTAAGTGTCATTTATAAAGATATTATTTTATTTAGAAATAATTCCATTCAAATATTTTAAAAATTTTGACCATAATTTTCACGATTAAAATTTTTAATTTCCATCAAAATATTTTTCAATAATTTCATCTCAATAATGACTAAATTTTTTATTTAATTGAAGATGTGTGGTAACAACTAAATGTATCTTTCGTTTTTTTTAGCTTTTTTACCATATTAGCTATCATATTTATCTAAGTTTTAGATAAATTAATTTTTTATATTATAATTAATCAAATTAGTGAAATGGTGTGGTAAAAGCGTTGGTCAAACCTCACATCATATCCCTTTATTATAAAGTTGCCAAACAACTCATTTTTTAATTGAATGAAGTACATTTTATTTGCCAAACACCCCATTTTTTAATTGAAGATGTGCTGTTTCAAATTACTCTTTCGCCAAGTTTCGCTACTGCACACATCATAATCATATTTATATATAAAAAAACAAATTATGTTTATATGTCTTTTTTATCTTTTATATTTGTGTTACGGTCCATCCTCAAAATTCGTAATTGTGTTTTTCAACAAAATCATCTTCAAAATTTAAATATGAATTCTCTACTTGAGAATACAATGTGCCTTACCATTTTATTTTATTTTCTTATATATTATAATTTTTTTATTCATGTTCAAAATCATTAAATTTGTTGTTAATAAAGTTTAGTTCTGTTGATATTATTATAGGTGCAACATATATAAAAATATGTAATCAAATATGTTTAAACTTTTGATATCTTTAATCTAATGACGGGATAGATCTGAATAGTCTAGATATTATATAAAAATATTAAATTTGTTGCAAACAATTTTATAAAAAAAAGTATAGAGAGCAAGTGAATGGGATGCATAGAGTCATGCTTCCAAAAGTTGGTCAAGAAATGAATTTTATAATGTGGAGCCATGAGAGTGGGGATGGTTTTAATATGAATAAAAAAATAAAATAATGGAAGATATGGAGGCGTTTGTCGCCTTGAGGTGGTCAAGTAAACACTCTGGACATTTGAAAGTCTTGAGAAGTTGGAAAAGTTCACAAATCACACAACATAATTTGGTCAAAAGCAAGAGATTAAAGTTAATTAAGAGCTTAAATATCATTTCCTTTGAGGATTTAATCAAACCTTGTCTTAAGTACTAATCATTCATCATTAAGAAGATGAAATGAACAACATGAATTTTATTTGCAACCAAAATAATACTAATAATGAATATTTTATATGGAGAAGAAAATTTCGATCTGGCTTTTTTGTCTTCAAAGAATGAGATGCATGGTTTCTATTTTTATAATAAGGTTTTTGTTTTAAATTGGGAAGATAACGATGAAAAATCGTGAAAAAAATAAAAAAAAATGCAAAACAAGATTACATAAATTTTATGTGAAAAAAAAAGACAATAAAAAATGATGTTCATTCAGGAAGGTTGGGTTCAAGTATATGTATGTGTTAGGTGTGTATACTATCAAAGGATTAACAAAAAAATATAAACACATACTACCATGTAATCACACCAGTATATTAAAAATATAATTTTGCTATTGACAACCCTTAAGACTGTTAATAAGAACTATATAGATTCCAATCATTAATGCTCATTTTGTTTCCAATAAAATGTAATTAATATTCAACTAAAAGGTTTAGAGTTTAGTGTTTTAGGTTTTAGTGTTTATGGCTAATGGTTTAGAATTTAAGGTTTTATAGTTTAGTGGTTATGGTGTATGGTTTAGGGTTTAATGTTTTAAGATTTTATAGTGTTGATGTTTTAGGATTTAGTTACATTAAACATCCTAAATTAATGGAACACAACTTTTTAAAAATACAATTAATTACATTTTATTGAATACCGAAATAAATATTAACGGTTAAAATTTATATAATTCTTAACTTCTTATTGAGCCCTAAGGGTTGTCACTTGTCAGTAACAAAAACCCTTAAAAATTATGTAAAAAAACTAATACTAATTACTAAACCCTAAGCATGAGAGCCTCCTCATCCACTACGGATCCTTTTATTTCTTCTAATTTTAATTCTCCATCAAACTAATTACATTGTAAAACTTTTTGAACCATGCCAAACGAAATTCAAACCGCTACCTAAGAGTTTCAATTCATAATTTCTTGTTTATTTATATATACATATGCCGATATGCGGTTGATATTTATGGAAGCATCCGAAATTAACAAGTGTCGGCATCCTTTGGTATTCAACTTTCAACTGACCAATTCTGCAATTGTTTAGCACCTCCATTCAATATCAATTACTCTCTTTTTTGTTAATAGCTGAATCAAGAAAAATCAAACTATAACAATGCTTGTTTGAACCTTTACTGTACATTCAAAGGTATTGGATCTTTATTTTCTTAAAGAAAATACACATGGAAAACAATTTCTAACTGAGTTATTTTTAGATTAACAATGATTTGTTAGAAAAATATAAGATTTCGTTTTCAAAATGGAATGAACATACCGGATAATCATAAATAAAATTAGTCTACCTTTTTTTGCCTTTTTATATGTCTTATTAATAATTTTATGTTACATGTATTATCAATAAAATATAAAAAAATAAATTATTAATATACGTGACAAAAAATTATTGATGAAACGTATAAAAAGACACCTAAAAGCTATAGACAATTTTTTTCGGATAATCATATAGTCAAAGAAGGAAAGTAGAGCATACTCAACTAGAACACTTTGAATCTATGAAGCATAGGTTTTTTTAATAGGTTGGACCGTACAATATTAACCAATTTTGAATGAAAAAAAAAACTATGGCTATGAAGAAAAGGGGGAGAAAAGAACCTCAGCCATAGATTTTAATTCAACAGGCACTACAAATTACCAGGAAAACAAGGGCCACATGTTTTAACAAGGCTTCAGAAACTTGAAATTCAGAAGAGAATTGGAGTCAATATTATTGAAAGACCAAGTAAAACTACTATAATTGATGGTTATATATTACTAGTTCGGTAGATTATTAATGTTTACTAAAAGAAAAGAGGAGGAGGAAGAAGAAGAAGAATGTTCTAGTCTTGGACTTGATTCGAGAGTGCTTTCCAATTTTTTTCTCTGAAAGACTTGATGGTAATGTTTTTTCTAAATTATTTCATGATTCAACACTAATTTCCAGTTTTCCTGGATTTGAATTAAGTTGTTATTGTTGTAATAAATATGGTTAGTTAAATTGTCTTGTCGTTTGTGTTTCATCTAGAAAATTCAATATGGACCAAATTATTAGCAAGGATTATTCTTGCCCAAACAGATCAAATTCAGCAATTGGAACTACAATAATTGTTTTCTAATCTTATTTTACAGAATATTTTCTTATATTAATGTATATGATAAATAGCGATTAATTAGGTACAAATTTATGAAAGAAAGTCTTATTGGCGATGGTAATTGGAGAAATTTTATTTGTTGTGTAAAGTTTCATTGTCAAAAATAAAACCTTATAAAATTCTATTTAAGACAAACAAAAAGAACTTAAAACATCAAATGTCCGAAATCATTTTGGTTTTGAGTGAATCTATATGGAACTTGAAGCAAAATTATATCAATGTAACGTTGTACTACAAAAATTATATTTGATGTACCGATAATATATAATTTTTGTATTGTTCGTAAATAAGATTATAACATGTCGTTAAAAATAAGTTAAATAACCTTATTTTTAAGTTATTATGATGAAGTGTCATCATTTATTTTATTGACGGTGCATAGAATGTATACACTATGGGATGGAATCGTTTGTCCCCTAAATATGCCCATTTCTATGCCTCACATTAAAAATTATGGTTTAGTGTTTAGGGTTAGAGTATAAAGAATTAGAGGTATGATGTATTTTTTATGGTGTCGAGTTTAGGGATTAAGATTTGAAATTTAAGGTTAGGGTATAAAGAATTAGAGGTATGATGTATTTTTTATGGTGTCGAGTTTAGGGATTAAGATTTGAAATTTAAGGTTAGGGTTCATAATTTAAGTTTTTAATTTTTTTTAGTGTGAGATATATAAGGGGCATACTTCGAGGGCAGATGATTTTTTTTGACAAATTCCAATTCTAATCCTAATCCTACCTAGAGGGAGGGAATGAGAGACTCTGGAAAAAGAAAGAAGGTACTCTTAGTCGGTCTAGAACCCATGACCCAAGAAAATATGAAAGAACAAAAAAGAGCAGCTTGGTCAACCGACCAAATGTGATTGCTCAGACAGAGGATTTTTGTTCTACATTATAAGGGCATAAAATAATAATTCAAGAAAGATTTTTCCTTTTTGAAATATTAGTGCACAAGGAAATAAAAAAATAGTAAGAAAATCAAACAAAATGGAAACAACAAAATTGTTATTTGATGTTTGGAGTGGAGTTTTTAATTTCATAAGTGTACAATGGTTTTCTATAATATTAAATATGAACTAATCAATAAATAAATTAAATAGCGATAATTATAAAAAAATTATTATACGATCTCGATGAATATATATATATATATATGTGATGAGTTAAAAATAGTAATATCAATTTATCAAATAATTAATGTATATCCATTCATTTATTCAGCATTGGCAGCAGTAGCACCCCACCGGTCCATTGAAAGACATTTAGAAAGCGAGAAAATCGTGTAAATGGCGCTGCCCTTTTTCTCCTTAGCTACTTCAAATAGATTTCATTAAATTCTAGACAGTTGCCAAATTGTCTTTTTATATATTGTCAAGGACAAATTCATTAAAGTTACTATAATTATGATATTAATAGAAAGACTTAAACGAAAAATAAGCCCCCAGATTATATTTTTAAGATTTTAAATGTTTAAAGTATTTTTTTTAGAAAAAATAGATATTTAAAGTTTTAACACTTACAATTTTAAATGTCTGGTCGTTAATGACCGTTTAAAAAATCATTATCCAATCAGAACGAGACACGTGACGGAAATATTAATTTTTTAAAAAAAATATTTAAAATTTCATTTTTTTTAAAAAAAATCCCAAAATTGCTAGGCGACATTATAATTTTTACATATTAATGTGATATAAACTATGAACTCTAAGTTTAAATTATAAGTTCATGGAACAAACAAAATTAAGGGGAAAATATTAGACAAGTGCTTATAGAGTGTATTTGATCGGTTGGCCAATCTGCTCATCTTTGTTTCCTCTAAACCTACTAGGAATACTCTCTTTCCTTCCCTTAGAGTCCCCTTCCCCTTCCTTTTAAGTAAGAAAAAGATTAGATTTATGATTTATCAAAAAAATATTATAAACCAAAATCTAACTAGTTTACATTTATAATGTTGATTAAAATTACCTAAATATTGTCGCTGAGATATACAAATTTAATAGACAATATCCAACAAAAAGTTGAAGTTGTTAATTTTTCAAATTATTCGCCAGTAAGGAGTTGCAGTCTCAGATAAACTTAAAAGTTCTTCCAAATAATCAGCTCCTAAATCCTCCAACACCAGTACATTTCCATTCTCGTCCTCATTTTTCTTCATCGTTTTCTTGTTGCCTGCTCGTTTCGTTTTCATGGAGTATCTCTTCTTCATCGTCAACACCGGCGAATAGCCTTCTTCAAACCCATAGTCCATTTCTTGAAGCGATTCGTAAACTTTATCCATGGGGAAATTGAGAACCGCCATTGGACCTCGCATTGCCAATGCAGCTTGGTCGTAGGCTAAAGCTGCAGATTCCGCAGTGTCAAAAGTTCCAAGCCAAACTCTAACGCCATTTCTCGTCGAGTCTCTGATCTCGGCCGCGTATTTCCCCCACGGCCGCTTTCGAACGCCTCGATAAGAAACTTCCTTTGCCGTCGTCTCCTCTTCAACAACGGCCGTGGAGTTTACTTCGTGATCGTCTCTGCAACTATTGACCGATGTGGTATCAAAGGAGTTTTCCAGGGCTTGGTTCAGAACTCCGAGAAGCAGCATTTCCTGGGAATCATTTTCATTGAAAGGAAGAGCCTGGTTATGGAGGTAACTGAAAGAAGAATCTGGGGAGAAATTTTCTTGGGAAACATAGGAAGAAGATGAATCAGAGGAGAAATGGAGACTTGGGTATTGAAAATATGAAGAATCCATGTGTGGGAAAATCAAAGTAAAACAATTTGATCTTTGAACAAGCCCTCTTCGGTCGTAAGAAGTGGAATGGAATTTGAAGGTTTGGGGTATTTATAGTGAGTAGTGACAAAGCGAGGGAGGGAAAGGGGTAACGTTGTTCAAATATTTGATTTTTTATTATCACAAAAGGAGAAGATGGAAAGAGGGTAAAATTACACGAAGAATCTAAAAGCGTCAAACATCATTATTTGGTCGTTAGTGGAAGTTAATGCACGTGAGTCAAAGCAACTGTACGTGGGGCCTGGCGGCCTGGTCAAGCTAAAATTTTGTTCTTACATCACCACCTTCGTGATTTCAATTCCCAGATTATGTTTTCAATTAATTACTAAATATTTGATCAACATGAATCCATGTGAATAATTCAAAATTTAAATAAATGTAAATATTGTATATCTTTCTTATTTAAATTAAAATATATAATTACCAAGGTTGAGTGTAATGACAAGGCATACAAGGACGAACATATAACTTTATGTTAGAGAGCGAACCTATAATATTCAAGAGGGCAAACTTATAAAATTTTAAGAGGACGAAAATAGTTTATGAATAGAAAATTTCTAAAAATTTTCTAAATCATATATGAATTTCAAATTTCAAGGGGGTGATCACCCACTCGGTTCCATGAAGGCACATTGCTCTCCCAAAGAGAGAATCCAGGTTTGAACTTTAGAGACGAAATTATTAGAAAGGAGAGCCACGAATCCTGAACATAAACCATAAAATGAACATGTACTATACCAATATATATATATATATATATAATTAAAAGATTTATATAAACCTAGCCGCTCTCTCTCAAATCTCTGCCACCTGCAACTTTGCTTTTCTTCTTTTGGTTGGTCGTCGGCATTGGTTGCCGACCACCATGTCTATTATATTTTTTTATTGTTTTTTTATATTTTAATAAGAATCCCTGCCTTTGTGGCACGCGTTTCCTTTGTTTTTGTGCCACGTTTTTCTTTGATTTGTTGTGGTTCGTTTCATCTGTTCTTGTGACATGATTTCAGCATATCTTAGCGGTCAGTTGGTGCTCGTACAGAGATCTTCACGGCGCTAATCTCTGATTATGGTTCTGTCAGTGGTCCTAGAAAGATGGAATCCCTACTCAGTTGATGGTTGGTTGTCGTTGTAATCAAATCTGGGTAGCGGAGCAATTTGCTTGATAGCTTGGTTCGCTCACCACTCTTTTTTTACCCCGTAAAGCGTCTCGCTTGGATAGAGACAAAGAGATTCAAGAAGGTTTCTGAATTTTGATATGCTAATCTCGATGGAAGTGTCTGCTTTTCTTTGTACCATTGTAAGAGACTTTTAATGGACTTATTATTTTTTCTTTTTTTGATGCATTATATTATCTTTTATGGTGATTAATAAAATTTAGATGTTATTGTTCAAAAAAATTAAAACATTTATATATATAGATATTCCCTTCAAATATGCCTTCTATTATTTTAGGTATTTAATGTATTTTTCGTTAAAAAATAAATGTTAATATTCTTAATAAAGATGGTGTGGCACTCTAAAAAAATCATGACAAAAAATAGAAATAGTAAAAAGAATAAAAAAATTCCAATTTTTTGAAAAATAATCAAATATATTTTTAAAAAACACCTGATTTGAAATATATTTTCTTTTTTTACCATTGTTTGAATTTTTTATTTTAAAATGTAAAAGTTCTAAAATTTTTTATCGTTGTTCTCTCGATTTTCAGTACTTTGTCCTGATTAATCTGAATCAACCCGCGTCACATACCTGAATTTGGTGGTTGAGTCTTCCAGTGGAGATTTTTTTGTATATATAAGGTTTTGAACTC
The DNA here is from genome assembly GCA_019671005.1 of Hibiscus mutabilis. NCBI lineage: Eukaryota > Viridiplantae > Streptophyta > Magnoliopsida > Malvales > Malvaceae > Hibiscus > Hibiscus mutabilis. The sequence goes on along the minus strand of CM033737.1, from coordinate 5,545,742 downwards.
GAGACATGCTTAAGCAATACCAAAATATTTATCACTTGAACCAACCTTGTTAATAGTTCTAAAAATATTTAAAAAATTTAAAACTTTATATTTTAAAACTTCACATTTTTAATTTTCTTTTGAGATTTTGTTTACAATTTTTTTAGTTTTTGTATTTTGTCACATTTTCATGCTTTGTAACGTGCAATGGCGGGGCTATGTTGGGCCCAAAGGGCCCTAACTCCTTTTAAAATTTTTGTACATTAGATAATTTTTGGTTTAATACTATTTTGGCCCATGTAAAAATAATTATTTAAATTAAAAATATAATAATTTATTAAATATTTAATCAAGTAAGGTTGAACCTAAAGAAGGATGGAGTCTGTGTTCTCAAATTTCTTAGCTTAATAACAATTTAGGTTTTTATCAGGGTTGTCTCGAATATTTTTGGGTCTCCGAGCAAAAACTAAAAAATGGACCCCAGAGAGCAAACATATCTAATTACTTTGAACAAAAAAATTAATATTTCAAAAATATTATTTTCATTGTTTTGTTAATAAAATTTGAAGGAATTGAATTGTATGTAGGATATAAAGTTTGATTTTGAACAATAAATACAAAAAAATGAAGAATGTTGTATCATTTTTTTTTATCGTTAGATTGAGAAGAATAAGAAGAGAATTAAATTTAACAAAAAAAAGATTAAAATTTGAGATTTGAGAAAGAAAATTAGATTTTAATGTTAGATTAATTTATTCATTTGATAAATTAAGAAATAAAATTTAGAAATTAAGAACAATTAATTTTTAGGGGCTAGGCTGGTTGGGCACTGAGCAGTCGCTCATGGTGCTCCCCTAATAGTCGGCCCTGGTCCTTATAAGTTTAAATATTAGACAAATTAAGCATTGCTTTCTAAAATTTGAGTTTAAATACTTAATATGTCATTGTATTTTTTAAAATTTAATAATCCAGCCCCTTCTAATATTCAATCATGGCTTCGTCCCTGGTAATGTGGTATTTCTTGAAATTGCTATGCCATTTTTATGGATGAATATAAGGGTGAGAAAGAAAAATAATAATAATTTTTTAGTGTTAAAGTATACATAGAGAGAAAAAAAAAGAGACAAAAAAAATTTGTTCGAGAGAGGTTATGAGAAGTCTTGGAGCCGTGCTGAAGGCCATCGACAATGAAAAAACTCGAATACAATAAGCTCAAATCAGAAATAACCAAAGAATAAACCAAGTATAAAGACAATTCCATAGTCACCAGACTCCCATTTCCAATATATCAATGTCGGGTTATGTGAAGAGAGAAGAGGAAAGAATCAAGCCAGGGAAGGAAATGGTCAAACGAGTGATGCCTACAGGAGCAGGCGGACGACAGTCTAAGTGACCGGCTGCTCCTGCCGCAGTCGGGAAGCATGACACCAAGGGGCCACATTATTGCTTAATGCGAGACAAAAATGGAAGAGTAGCTAGCATTTGTATTTTAAAATAAAGAGTTGGTATTGATTTTAGATTACAAGAATACATATACTAATACTAGTATTTTCATACACGTATCTACGTCTAAAAAATAGCTTGACAAATTGATTTCAATAAATAATCTGATCGTTTCAATAAAATCTTTTTCTAATTAATTAATTATTTGAAAACAATACACAATAAACAAGTTTCATAAATTAGTAAATAGACAATTGATATTTTAGATGGTATTATTATGTTGGTTTTACCTAAGGACAGACACATAACTTTATGTTAGAGGTGAATTTATAAGATTTTAAGGGGCGAAAATATATTTTCAATAAAAATATATACGAATTTTAAATTTTTAAGGGGGCGACTGTCCCCTCCATCCCATCGGTCCATCCCTGGTTTTACCTCTCCACTTTAGTTCATGGTTTAATTTATATAAATATATATATATATATATATTTCAGATTCACACTCTGTATAACCATAGTTTTAATCTTAATTGGATGGTTTCCCAGTCCTTAAGTTGCTTTACAAATTATTTTGACCAAAGTATCTGTGCTGAAACAGTTCATATATCCTTTGCTCATTAAATAATATAAAGCTTTCTACCTTATGATTGAAACTGGGAAACATGTTTGTACCTTTTTCACCAAAAAAGGAAGATATGAAAATAAATTATCTTTTAGTCTGAGTGTTTGACCATTATATTGCACGAGTGGGTTTTATATTTGTTTATATGTGTATAGAATTTTTTATATAGTTACTGTTAATATAAAATAACTTAAATCATTAAATCTATTAAACTTTAAATGTGAATGTAATATTCATATTATTTTGGAAAATGGTATGCAGCCTCTCCCCTTTTTGACTAGAAAATATATGACTGTTTTCAAATTAATATAATCATATCTCAATGTAAAATCATATCCTAATCTGAAATAATATGTGCGTATTGGGATTTAAGAGTGGACCAACGTCTAAACTTTAATTAAATCATTGGTTATACATGCTATTGTTTTCCTGTGACATATTATTGCTCCAAACCAGAAGCACTGTATCTTAATTAAATAGTTCAAAACTCCCTTTTCCCAATATACAGTACAGACTCCCAAGTAATTCGACCCTGGACAATATGGCAAGCATCGAACAAGCATGAACCTCGAAACAAGATTAGATCCATTCACTAAACACAACCAGAAAACCACATGAAACACCATAGATTCCATAATCCGACCTCATTTTAAAACGAAAGAGGCGAGCCGGTGACGGACATTGATGTAATCTCAACCCAATTTGGTCTCAAGAGGGGATCCATGGAATCCAATTCCAAACATTTTCAACACACTTCCATCCTATTTTCAATAAATTACACAAACCAGAAATACCATTTATTCTCTCAAACGGAAGTACATCCATTATACATGCTATGTATGTAATCAACTGCAAACATTAGTTATACATGCTATTGTTTTCCTGTGACATACCCGAAGTAGCCCGAAATACGTTCAACTTACGAACAACATGGTCCAGCTTTTGATAGTATGCATGCCTCCATGACCTGATGAAAAACAGGGGAGCCACCACACCCCAAAATCCCATTACAAACCCTACAACCATGCTCACATATACCCATTCACTCTACTTCCACTGTATCCTCCGTTGTTTGTAGCATCGGTTGGAATGTCTTTTGTGCTGCAATATTTACTGACAGGAGGTCCGCAAAGAGGATTGGGAATGTAAGAAGAGTTCTCAAAGCTTTGGAGCTGAGTGCTTGTTGGGATTTGTCCTGTCAAGTTGTTGTAGGACACATTGAAGTGATTCAAGACATTCAAAGTGAACAAGCTCGAAGGTATTCCACCATTCAGTCGATTCATCGACAAATCAAGAGATTCCATCAACTCCATGTTGCCAATATGATCCAGTATGTTTCCTGTTAGGAGGTTTCTTGATAAATTTAAGGATCATAGTCCGATGAGAATTCCAAGTTCTTTGGGGATCTCTCCTGTGAGACTGTTGGCAGAGAGGTCCATGCTGGTAACAAACTTTAGTGTGGTACTGTATTCATCCTCTCTTCCTTTCAGCACCAATAATGCACTCAAATAAAAGATGTTACCGGAATCAACATACCACTCAAAGTAATCTTTAGGGCTTTTAATTTTTGTAGCCATTGCACTTACTTTACCAAAACATTTTGGGACAGCTCCAGAAATATTGTTATAGGCAAAATCCAAGTTTTGAAGAGATTTAAGACCACAAAATTCAAGAGGATTATGTCCATCAAAATTATTTGACCGGAGGCTTAGAACCACAAGCTTCCCGAGTTTGTTACCTATCCATGCCGGTATACTTCCACTGAAATGATTTTCACTTAGATCAAGCATAAGCAAATCCATACAATTTTGCAACGTGGAGGGTAATTCTCCAAACATGCTATTGTTCCGAAGGTTTAGCATTACAAGACTTGTATTTTCCAAAGAAGATGGGATTTTCCCTGTCAGATTGTTGTTTACCAAATTTAAGTACATCAATCCCTGCCAAGGGTTCCAGCAATCCGGGATTCGTATTGATGCTACTCATGCATTGCAAAGAAATTCAGAAAGGGATCCCGAAAACAAATTCTGTGACAAATGACAGGGTTGTCGAAGTCCTGCAAAATAAAAATTACTAAACTAATTTGTAGTAATAGTGAGATCATGTCGAATCCCAAGAGAGCTGAAATAATAAAGTAAAATGGAGGGTGTTTGGTGTATCAAACTAAAATTAAAGATAAAAAATAAAAACTGCAAATAAAAATAACAAAGATCAATCTTACTGAACTTCCAATCCAAATGTGTGATTTTCATCCAACTGTAACTTTGATCATAGGCTTAAAAGATAAATTTCTCTTATTCAAGAAATTAGTCTACTTGGAACACCACAACAAGCAATTATTCTTTTATAATCAATTAGTCTACTTGATGGAACACCGCAACAAGCATTCAAATCAAAACTTACCATTAAATAAAATCAATGATAGCATTAAGATTCATGAGAATGACTAAAACAAAATCAATCAAAGAATGACTAAAACAAAATTAATCAAATTAATCGTGTACCTTTATTTCTCTAGGGACTATCATGCGTGATGTATAGTCGACGAACACTAAACATGAGCCTTACCCTTTGTTACTTGCGTCATGGATAGCAATAGAACATTCAATATTGAATTAAGGCGTCAATTTAATCAATATCAAACATGCTTAAATATATTAGAATGTGAACGAATTAATCACAACAAAGAGTATATAATTATAACCTATCAACAAACTTAAATATCCTAAAGGTTGCAACACTCTCGGCAGTGGACCGATGAATCGGTTTGAAATCAGGTCGACAATGGTGCCTACATTCAAATATGAAATCCCTCCTGTAAGTTGATTAGAGGAAAGATGTACAATTTGAAATTTAGTGGAAAGGTTCCAAAACCAAGTGGGCACTACATCTGAAATTCCTGCATGGGAGATATCTAAATGAGCCAAGTTCTTTTGGAACTTCAACCACTGGGGAAACTTTGGGACAAGCTGCCATTGACTCAGTTGGATAATTTCACATTGAAATGAGGGAGTCCAACTAGAGTCTGGTTTAAATCTCAACATGTTTTTTGATGCTATCAAAGTTGTTAACCTCGTAAGATTAGAGAAGTGTGTTTCTGATACAACTCCTTCCAATAGATTGTGCCCAAAATTTAGAGTTTCTAACTTTGCTAATTTCACAAAACTCGGAGGGAAAATACCATTTAACTGATTTTCTGAACATCAAAGAACTTCAAAGATGATAACTCCCCTATCGACATTGGAATGGGACCAGAAATCTTGTTTTGAGCAAGGGACAGGTAAGCTAGATTTTTAAATTGCCCAAGTTGATATGTTAAATGGCCAGTGAGTTGGTTATCTGCCATATTCAATGATTCTAGCAATCCGAACAACATTTAGACAGATTCTGTAGGATTTCTGATATGTCTTGATCAATTAGATAGATTCTGTAGGATTTCTGATACAACATTTAGACTGATTCTGTAGGATTTCTGATATGTCTTGACAAATCCATGTCCTTTAATTTGCAAAGATGTTCCAAAGATGTTGGTGATCTTCCTTCTAGCATATTACCCCAAAGATCAAGGTGAATAAGTGAGCTCAAGTTTCCAAGGGCAATTGAAATTTTACCTTCTAAGTAGTTAGCACCGAGACTAAGGGATTGAAGATGGTTTAAACTATACAAGGAGTTGGGCATGGTTGAACCGAGCGAGTTGAAACTAAGATCAACAACTTCAAGAAACGACATGTTCCCGAAGTAATCTGGAATTGGGCCTTTCAAAGAATTGAATCTAAGATCAATGGACACAAAATGATGGAGACTAAATATCGACATTGGTACTGAAGATAATCGGTTCCTAGAAAGATCGACAACAGCTAGTAATTTTGTAGAATTAGCAGTGGTGACCGGAGATGTATCATCTTGTAACATGCAACCAGGCAAGTGCAACTCTAACAAAGAAGGAAGATTGGATATTGTTACCTGTAACCAATCAGTTGCTTTATGAAGATCCACATCACTCAAGTCAAGGTACTGCAAAGAAGAAAGTCTAGAAATCCATTGAAGACTTTTCGTTTATTCCAACAAAGAATTACCCCCAAGGTCAAGATAATGCAACTCTGAGAGATTTCCAAGGTTATGAGGAATCGCACCCCAGAATTGAGCTTGAGAAAGAGGTTAAGATATGTTAAGCTCCCAAGCAAACAGAAGAACTCAGGAATTTGTATGGTGCTAAAATTGTTATTGCTCAAGTCCAGCCAGCTGAGATGCTGCAACTCAAGCAGAGAAGGATTTATCATGCCTCCTAGAGCTGAATTATGGCAAACTTCCCTTTCAGCAAGTGGAGCAGCCAAGTTCAGCTGGTGGACGTGGCCTGTTGAGTTATGGCAGACGACACCATTCCATTCACAGCAATCCCGACCTTCAACCCAAGAAGATAGCCGGTTTGAAGGGTCAATCAGGTCGTTCTTGAACTTCGAAAGAGCTTCTCTTTCACTTTCAATGCAAAACACATTGGAATTGCCATTGCAGAGGCTAACACAGATACCTGCAATGAGAAGAAGAAATGGGAATAAGGAAATTGTAGCACTTGCCATGGTTGCAATTGTATACTACCAACAACCACCTCTTGCTAGAAACACCGAATATAAATAGGAAGCTAATAATAATAAGATGAAAGTATACACTTTCTTCACCGACCCCATAATGAATATTTCATACAAAAATAGAGCTTCACTTGCTTAAAATTCGACAAATGTTGGAAAGGAACATACATAAGACAAGGGAGTCAGCTCAACACAACCAAGTCTATGTAGGGAGCCAGTCAAATGCCGGCCGATTATATTTTGGTCACCCAACTTTCAAAAGCTACAAAATGGTCATTGGGCCGTTAACTTTGAAGCAAACCACATGACTGGGGTCTTAAACCCGTTGGGTGTTTCATCAATAATCATCACAGAACCTAGTAAAGCTATTTTTGAAGAATTAAACCAACTGAAGGAAACATGTTGGAAAGTAAGCAAGTATCCTGAATTGTTTCAATTAAAAATGTTACACGCTTGGAGAGTATTACATTCAGATTAAAAAATGAACAATCAACAATTTCAGTTTGTTTTCTGGATAAGAGTTAACTTCATAATTCTTCGAACAACAGAAAAGTAAAAGGGTTTAACCAAGCCATTGTTGACATCGACGGTCCCCACTAGCTCCAACAGAATGCCGAATGCTGATTTTCTCAGTAGAATACTTTTGCTGAAGCCATTCGAAAGCATTCACATCAAGTTTTCCAGAAACAGATTTCCCTTGCTTCCTACGGATTTGATGCTCCCGAACAGAAGCCCATAGTTTTTGAATGGCATCCCATTGCCGAGACGTAAACCTTGCTACATTGTCAAATGCATGCTTTACCAAGATGTCTATAACTGTCTGGCACCTAAGAAGAATACAACATGCGATTAATCCCCTAAATAAAATTAACACAAGCAACTATCTAAAAGCAGAGTTCCCTATCCTTTAAGTAGTAACAGCAAACAATGAACACTTACCACGGCGTTTTACAGCGTCGAGCAGCAATCTCTAAACAAGAAATCAAGGCTTCTCTCTTTGACTTAAGAAAAATCTTAGTGTCTTCCTCGTCATGTTTCCAGATCTAGGAATTACAGCATCGAGTCCAAAAGCATATCCTTTTCTCCGGACATATTTAAAATTGCTAATTTTATTTTCACCACTTTAATGAGAACCTCAATTTATGAACCGCTGTCAATTCATAACAAAAATAAAACTAAGCACATGTTCATAATAATCCAACCACATCTTCATTGTTAAAATAAAACCAAGCACAACCATGAAACTACAAGCACACAAAAACAGTAATTATACATGTAAAGAGCATTTTAATAGCTCTAAGATCTGAATCCTATATAATCAACTGCATTCAAACACACACAAACATTAATTATACATGTTATTGTTTTCCCATGAAACTACCTACCAATAGTAGCCCAAAACACATACACCTTGCCACCAATATGCTCCAGCTTTCCATAGTATGCATGCCTCCATGACGTTATGAAAAACAGGGGAGCCACCACTCCCCAAAATCCCATTACAAACCTTACAACCATGCTCACATATAACCCATTCACTTTCCTTCTTCTCCCAGGTCTCCCTCCATTGTTTGTAGCATCAGGAGGAACACCTTTTGTGCTACAGTTTTTACTGACAGGAGGTCCCCAGAGGTGATTGGCCATGTAAGAAGAGTTTTCAAAGCTTTGAAGCTGAGTGCCTGTTGGGATTTGTCCTGTCAGGTTGTTGTAGGACACGTTGAAGTGGTTCAAGAAATTCAAATTGGACAAACTTGAAGGGATTCCACCATGCAACCGATTCATCGACAAATCAAGAGATTCCATCAACTCCATGTTGCCAATGTTGTCTGGTATGTTTCCCGTTAGGAGATTCCAAGACAAATTTAATGAGCGTAGCTCAATAAGAGTTCCAAGTTCTTTGGGGATTTCTCCCGTGAGACGGTTGGCTGAAAGATCCATGCTGAAAACAAGTGGTAGTGTGGTACTGTATTCATCCTTTCTTCCTTTCAGCACCAATGATGCATCATAAAATAATCTCAAACCTTCGCTTACACTGAGCAACCACATGGAGTCGTACTTAATTTTGTTTTCCTTTAGTGGCCATTGCACTTAAATTTCTAAAACATTTTGGAATAGTTCCTGAAATGTTGTGTCCAAGGTCCAAGTTCTGAAGAGATGGAAGAGCTCAAATTTTATGAGGAATATAGCCATCAAAGTTATTTGAACGGAGACTTAGAACCATAAGTCTTAGGAGCCTGTCACCAATCCATGCCGGTACACTGCCACTGAAATGATTTTCACTGAGATCAAGAATAACCAAATACGTACAATTTTGCAATGTGGAGGGTAATTCTCCAAACATGCTATTGTTCCGAAGGTTTAGCATTACAAGATATCTGGAATTTTCCCTGTCAATTTGTTGTTTGCCAAATTTAAGAAAATAAATTCCTGGACAAACTTAAAAATCAATATCTGGCAGGGGACCAGAGAATCGGTTTGAACCAACAATCTGGAAGTATATTCAATGATTCTAAGCAATCCAAACCACATTTAGACAGAGTCTGTAGGATTTCTGATATGTCTTGATTAATTCCATTCAATGACAAATCCATCCCCTTCAATTTGCAAAGATCTCCCAAAGAGGTCGGCAATGTTCCTTCCAATCCAATACCCGAAAGATCAAGGTGAATAAGAGAGGTCAAGTTTCCAATGGCACTCGAAATTTTACCTTGGAAGTTGTTATAGCTAAGACTAAGGAATTGAAGATGGTTTAAACTATACAAGGAATTGGGTATGGATGAATTGAATGAGTTGGAGCTAAGATCAACAACTTTAAGAAACGACATGTTCCCCAAGTAATCTGGAATCTGGCCTTCCAAACAATTTTCACTAAGATCAAGGGACACAAGATAATGAAGACTCGAAATAAACATAGGTACCGAAGGTAACTCGTTCCCAGAAAGATCGAGAATAGCTAGTGATTTTGTAGAATTAACACTTATCGGAGATGGATCAGCTACTAAACCGCAATAAGACAAGTGCAACTCTAACAAAGAAGGAAGATTGGATATTGTTACCTGTAGCCAATCAGTTGCTTTATGAAGATCCACACCACTCAAATCAAGGTACTGCAAAGAAGAAAGTCCAGACACCCATTCAAGACTTTTCGCTTCTTCCAAGAAATAATTACCTCCGAGATCAAGATACTGCAACTCTGGGAGATTCCCAAGGTTATGAGGAATTGCCCCCTGGAATCCTGCTTGAGAGAGGTTAAGATATGTTAAACTCCCCAACAAACCGAGAAACTCCGGGATTTGTATGGTGCTAAAATTGTTATTGCTCAAGTCCAACCAACTGAGATGGTGCAACTGGAGCAGAGAAGGATTTATTTTGCCTCCTAGAGCTGAACGACGGTAAGCTTCCATTTCAGCAAGTGGTGCATAAATATGAGGAGCTGAAAAAGGAGCAGCCAAGTGCAGTTGGCTAACGTGGCCTGTTAAGTTATTGCAGAAGACACCATTCCATTTACAGCAATCCCCACCTTCAACCCAAGAAGATAGCATAATTGAAGGACCAATCAGATCGTCCTTCAACTTCAAAAGAACTTCTCTCTCACTTTCAATGCAAAGAGCATTGGAGTTGCCATTGCAGAAGCTAACACAGATAGATGCAAGTAGAAGAAGATATAGGAATGGGGAAATCGTAAGACTTGTCATAGTTGCGAATGCATACTACCAACCATTGCTAGCAACTCCGAATAAATACAGAGAGTAAGCTAAAACTAAAAAAAATAGTCGACAGAAAGCATTTAATTGCATTAAAAGGTCGGTGTCCTATATGTTGATTTTTGACTCTTTACGCCTTACACTGTTTACTAATTACGAAAAAGAAAAAAAAATGAATCTTGAAAGGAAAAAAAACTTATATTAATAATTAAGGTGTAAAATACAAAATTTAGCATGTATTTCAATTATTGAATTAAAAAATTATTTCTGTTCTTTTTTCCAGCAAAAATTGTGCTTTACAAGCTTGAAGTTCGACGGAAAGTTGAAGAGGAGCAAGGAACTTCCTTCCAATACCCCAAATTTCCAGCTTGAAAAGGAGAAAAATGGTAATTTGGGAGTTCGGGTTTGGAAAATTTTAAGAATTTGAGGACTGTTTTGTAAAAATTAAAGAATTTCATGATTTTCTGAAAATTTAAAATTTATGTAAAAAATATTTTAAATTTTTAATTTTGAAATAAAATAAAATAAACATGTTACGTATCATGTTTTGATTGGGTAACGAATTTTTTTAACGACAGTTAACTACCATGTACCTAAAATTATAACAATGTAAACTTTAGACATTTTTTTAACAAAAAATATTTTGGGCACCTAAAGTTAAAAAAAATATAGTCTGAAGACTTATTTTTTATTTAAGTCTTTATTTTTTGTTGAATATAATTTTCTTTCGGGGAGGTTTGTAACTAATTACATTGGAAATTTTGTAAAGCCAGTTGTGGCTAATTTTTATATGTTTGTATGCTCACCATATTAAACTTATTTCTATATGATCATGAAGGATGTTTTTAACGTTAAGTGAAAAGGGTGAAGTAACTTTTTTAGCCTTTCACGTTTATAATTTTATCAATTTAACCCTTAATCTTTAAAAATATAAAAAATTATCTTTGATTGAACAATATAATATTTTAGTCATCTACATTTATAGATTATTTTAAGGAAAAACTGATAAAAAAATAAACGTAGAAAAATAAAAAAGTTAATTTACCTTTTTATAGTTGTCAAATCAACTATTAACAATAAAATTGAACATAAATTAGGAGAGAAACCAAAAATTTTGAATAAAAAATAATATCAAAACTCAACGTCTCAAAATTAAAGGATGAAGACCTAATTTTAAATCTTGAAATGGTAGAATTCAAGGAATGATGAATGTGGAAAAGGGAATGTTATTAAGATATCTTGTTTGAGCAGTTTTATCTATGTAGTGCGCATAAGTTTTATTAATTAGTTTTTAATATTATGTCAGCTAAAATTTATTAGAAAATCAAAATAGAGAAATATTCCAAACAAAATAAAAATGTAGCAGAAAAATTAAAAAAAATAAAAGATCACCAATAAAACACGTCCAGTAAACTACAACGACATAAATACGATGAAACATTAGACAAAAAAGCAAAAAACAGAACTTATTGTCTTTATCCACCTATATAGATTGAAATAAATTTTTATTTTAAAATTAACCGATATTATCATATTAAGAATATAAAAAAAAAATCTTGAAATGATAAAGAGACCTTTGACTCAATTTGCTATTGACTCAAATTTTTAATGCAACGAACATTGAAGACCCTAAATTTCTCCCGAAAAGCATTTATAGTCTGTTGAGATTTCCACAAAAAGCATTTATAGCATGTTATTATCATTTCAATAATTAATTTAAGAATTATTATTTAATGTGAAAAAAATATTTTATAAATGAGGTTCTAATATTGTTATATATCATAGTTAGGGTTTGAGATTTTATGTTTTAAGGTTTGAGGTTTATATTTTGAAATTGTATTTAGAATTTTATATTTAAGGTTTAGATTTAAGAATTTAAAGAAGCAATAGATACGTTCCGTTTAAACATTGTGTTTGAAGATGTTTAGGTCGAAATTATTTTTAGAGTCATAAATAATGTGAAACATATAATTTTATAAGGAAAAAAATACATTTGCAATATATTTTTCAACCTAAATGCTAAACTTAAATAGTAGCTTTTGAGTTTCAACACTGACCTTTGCACTAGCCAACTGTGCAACCACCCCATTTTCAACACTGACCTTGGTTACTGTATATGGTTCATGAATTCATCCTCATTTAAGTAGAAGATAATCGAGATCTAATAATTAATTGAATAATTAAAATATTTATATTTTTTATTCTATATAGTCTAAATCATGACATTTGCCTCGAGAATATAGTTATATACTTAATAGAAAGAATAGAAGATAACTTAGATATTTAATGGAGAATTTAGTTAGGCCTGCCTTGTTTGGGCCAATGGGCGAGCATCAAAACCAAGTCCAAAAGTTTTCTTCATAAGAAAGATATTTTATTTGTGAAGATAACAAACTCTCATGACCATGGACATGATGAAAGTAGCTGTAATACAGAAACCACCACTTTCTTCTTCTTCTCCTTCTGTCTTGGCTTCAACAATCAAATTCATCCAAATTCCAAAAGCTGAAAAACTTCTTCAACCCACCCTTGAACAAACCAGGCAAATCCATGCTCTCATGGTCAAAAACCACTTCAATGATGCCAAGCTTAGCCCTTAAAGCACAATTCAATCTCCTCATTACATCTTACACCAAAAACACCCAACCCCACACTGCACTTGACATCTATGCTTATTTGAGAAGAATGGACCATGAAGTTGACAGAGACATCGGTCTCTTGATGCATCATGTTGTGGACCAATCGAGTGTGCCGAGTCTCCCAAGGTTTCGGTGAACAGTATGGTGGATCGCATGGGGGTGTTGGCGTTGGCAGGACTGTGCTGGACTGCTCCCTGACTCGATCCTTCATCTGTTAGTGGCTCGCATGACCCTCGGCAATTCAGTTTGGCCGATGGGGTGAGTTGGAAGTGGACAGCCTCGCATGAATTTACGGTTAAATCCGCCTATGACTTGCGCACCGGTGCGGATGTGATTTACGGAGACAACTTGTAGAAGGTTATTGCACATTTTAAAGGTATTCCGCGTATTCGCTGGTTTTTATGACTTGTTGCAAGCGGTCGTGTGCTCACGAATATGGAACGGGTTCGACGTCATATGTCAAATAGCATGGCTTGCGGGGTGTGTGAAAGTGCGATGAAATTTATTAATCATATTTTGCGTCATTGCCCAACGGCTACCACAATGTGGGTTGCTACGGTAAGCACGAGCAAAATTTCTGAGTTTCTTTCCATGGATTTCTATGAATGGTTTCGTGTTAATTTAGCTTGCCCTTCTCACTTTGGTCTGAATGTGCAACATTGGGATTTGTTTTTTGGGTCGGTAGTGTGGGTTCTTTGGAAGTATCGAAATTTATGTGTCTTCGACCCTAGTAAATGTGATGATTTTAGTGTTTGGGAGGAATGTCACCGAGCGCATGACCAGTACTTGCTAGCTCTCTCGGCTACGGCTCACCCGACCACACCTGGGGGATTGGGTGGCAGGGATTATGAGCGTTGGAAGCCGCCCATGACCGAGTGGGTAAAATTGAATATAGATGGTTCTTGGATGGCTAATAGGGGCTGGCTTCATGTGGAGGAGTGATTCAAAATAGCAGAGGAGAATGGTTGGTTGGCTTTAGTAAATATGTAGGGATTTGTTCGATTACTGAAGTCGAGCTTTGGGGCTGTTGAAGGCCTGTGGTTAGCTTGGGTGAGCGGCTTTCAACAGATTCTGCTTGAGGTCGATAGCTTAGATGTTGTCCGTATATTAAAGAAGCGGAGTGTGGGTGGTGGTTTGGCATCGTTGGTTCGGGCGACTTGTGAGTTGCTTGATCGGCCTTGGGAGGTTCGATTTTGTCATATTCGTCGGACACCAAATAGAGTTGCTGATGGTTTAGCCAAATTGGCCTTGATTCATGATATTCCTGCATTTGGTGAGGTGGGGTTTTCACCTAGCGTTTTCACGGTTCCACCGCTTGAGCTAAGAGCTTTGGTGCTTGATGATATGTTGCCCAATATGGGAGTGGTTTGTTAAAGTTTGTTAATCTGATATCTGCGGCTTTGTAAATACTATCAAGTGCACTCTTTTTTCCTCACTTAGCTTAGGATGATTTTTTAACGAGGCACTCGATACTATAATTTTTTTTCTATTTATTTATAAAAAACAATAATTATAATTAAATTGGATCAAAAGGTTTAGATAAAATTAATGATTACAACGACGTCCGAAGATCAAGCTCCAGACGGACTAACAAAGGCTTTGTCCAAGTCTTATTTCCACATGTTTAGGCACAAGATGGGTGTGCAACGAGCTACCGGTTACTGCTGAATCTGTCGGGGGGAAGAACTGGATGATGCAGGGAGAATGTTGAGCATTGAATTCCTTGACTCTTTGGTTAGTTGGATTGTTGGTAACTAAAATCAGTTACACGTTAGTTGGGCAGTTGGCCTGTTTCAAGCCCGCTATTGAGCTAACTGCTTGGTTTGAATAATACTAATATAGTTAGTTTATGCTGGGCTATATAAAGCGAGGAGCTGTTAAAGCCCTGGCCCATCGTTTCTAAGAATGAGGCCTACATTTCCTTATCTTTCTTTTCAGTTTTCCTTATAACACAGCTGTAAACGTTTTTCTCCTTTTCTCTAAGAAAGTTCTAGATTCTCTGTTCAACACTTATAAAAAAAAACTAAGCATATTGTTGAAACCAATATAAAATATAATCCTAGTTTATATAACAAATATACAATGAAATATATTTATATAAATTTATTATTTGATGCACTGCTAGCGTAAAGCAAATTAATTAAGCTATAATACAAGTACTCTCACAATCCATGTTTCTCAATAATCTCGCTCGAACATCTGATTCTCCTTAGGGCTGACACTTTAATAAAAAGCTTAAACCTCTATCTATGATCGGCCTACTTTCTCGGTATCGTAAATCTAATCTCTTTTAAGCCTGTTGACTAATAGATAGAGATATAGCTCAGTAAATTCGGGAATCACTTTGGCAACTATGCTTTGCTCTTTTTAAGCATGCATATTTAAAATTTTAGAATCTAAATCTTTACCCTAAAATCCTAAAGCTTAAATCATACCTCATAAACTTTAAATCCTAAATTTTAATCATAAATTCTACATTCTAAACTAAATCTCTATACCTAAAATAGATATTTTTTACTGATGTAATATTTTTTCAAGTTAACACATTTATCTATATAATATTGTTATGCCAGTGTGTATTATCATATAAGTTTATCACATCATTTCAAGCCATTTACCGTCAGTTGACTGACAGTTTTCATCCGCAGAGAAGTTATTTTGACCCAAAATAAAATGTTGAGAGTTAAATTGATCCAAAAAGAGAATACGAGCCAAAATGACTATTTAATTAAACATCGGGAGTTTTTTTTAACTTTATGTCTTGAAAAATATAGTCCAATTGAAGAACAAGGAGATCAAGTTAAAATTAAAAACTTGATAAAAATTGTAAACGTACAAACTAAAAAAAAGTAAGTTTACCTTTTTTTATATATAGCTGTCCAATCAGCTATTAAGATTAAAATTAAATATCAATTGAACACAACAATAGGTTTCATCGAAAAAAACGAAAGATATTTATCTTAAGATTCGAATTCAATCACAATATCTGTAAGATATGTGTACATTATCAAAGGGTTATGAACATATACTACCTTGTAATCTAAGGGATATATCAAAATTTTCAAATAAGAAATAATACTAAAATTAAAATATAAAAATTAAATTTTAAATCTTAACCTAATACAGACATATTCAAA
The DNA here is from genome assembly GCA_019671005.1 of Hibiscus mutabilis. Taxonomy (NCBI): domain Eukaryota; kingdom Viridiplantae; phylum Streptophyta; class Magnoliopsida; order Malvales; family Malvaceae; genus Hibiscus; species Hibiscus mutabilis. The sequence goes on along the minus strand of CM033737.1, from coordinate 5,529,630 downwards.
CTTTTTTTTTTCATTTTTCTCTACCCGATCTGGAAACTAGCAAGCTTTAAAATTTCACAAGTTTGGAAAGGCGAACAGAAATAAACTTGACAAGGTCTCTGGAGTAAGTGTCCCACTCCCAAGGCAATATGGCCGGCCAAATAAGACTCGTTGGATCTTAGGAAGGAGAGAGGGAAAAAAATTACACAAAATTAAAATAGGCAATTTATAAGAAAAATGTTTTTTGCATGTGACGTTTTTGGTTTAAAAAATATTAAAAAAATAAAAAACGCCTTTTGTAGGTGACATTCTTCACTGGCACTGTAAAAAATAACCTAGATTCATAAAATTCCTTAACATATCTTATATTTTAAATATTAGTTTTAAATTGGATTATTTATCCAATGAAACCCTTTCACGAAGTCCATGGAATAAATCCCACTTCCACGGTAGGACGAAAATAAGTCATCAATTTCAATCATCAAATTAGCAATCCTTTTCTATTTTTGTCCATCTCATGTGGAATTTAACGAGCTTTAAAATTCGACATGCTTGTTATAAAAAAAAATCCCACACGCTTATGAAATAAACGTGACAAATTTGGAAGTAAAAATCCAAAATCAATTATGGATATCAATTGTGATTTGGGGAAAAGAAAGGTAAAAGTCGTTTTTGTGATTGGTCGTAATTTTTATACTATATTTTTATACAATCATGATTTTTAAGTAAAAAACTCTTAAATATAAATCACGTTGCTTTAAAATCAATTTTACACAAAATCAATTCTATAAAATCATGATGAATCAAAATTAATTGTACTACCGTAAAACTAAACACACTCTAAGTCTATGGAGTAAGTATTACTCCTGCAGTATGGCTACGGGTGGGAATCCGATCAAGTCGAGTCGAATCGAATTAAAAATTTCGAGTTAGTCAAGTTAAAGAGTTATATTTTATAACCCAAATTTTATTTGATTTTTTTAAATTCAATTGACAATACCTAATTTATCTAATATTTAAACTAGTTTTGGGCCTATGAGTGAGCATGCATATCAAGTCCAAAAGTCTTCTTCATAAGAAAGATATTTTATTCACGAAGATATCAAACTCCCATGGGCATGGACATAAACTCAACAAGTGATCTCCGTAGGAAAGCAAATGACTTTTATCTTAAGAGGCCTAAGTTCAATCGTTTTGTCTGCATTGTCTAAAAATTAAGAATATATGTGATCAAATACTAAAAATACAAAATTCCATCCGATTTTCAATAAATTATATGAACATAAAGAAAGGGGATACATGAAACAAGTAAAGAGTACTTCAATAGATCTGAGATATAAATCCTATATAATCAACTGCATACAAACACACACAAACCTTAATTATTCCTCTTTTTTTCTTTATCAAACTACCTACCCATAGTAGCCCAAAACACGTACAATTTACGACCAACGTGGTCCAGCTTTTGATAGTATGCATGCCTCCATGGCCTTATGAAAAACAGGGGAGCCACCACTCCCCAAAATCCCATTACAAACCCAGCAACAATGCTCACATAAAGCTCATTCACTTTCCTTCTTCCACTGCTCCCTCCATTGTTTGTAGCATCAGTTGGAACTCCTTCTATGCTGCAACTTTTACTGACAGGAGGACCGCAAAGATGATTGGGCATGTAAGAAGAGATTTCAAAGCTTTGAAGCTGAGTGGCTGTTGGGATTTGTCCTGTCAGGTTGTTGTAGGACACGTTGAAGTGATTCAAGAAATTCAAATTGGACAAACTCGAAGGGATTCCACCATGCAACCGATTTATCGACAAATCAAGAGATTCCATCAACTTCAAGTTGCCAATGCTGTCTGGTATATTTCCCGTTAGGAGATTCCCTGACAAATTTAATGACAATAGCCCGATAAGACTTCCAAGTTCTTTGGGAATCTTACCTATGAGACTGTTAGCTGAGAGGTCCATGCTGGTAACAAGTCCCAGTGTGCTACGGTAATCATCCTCTCTTCCTTTCAGCACCAATGATGCACCCATCAAATAAATGCCCGAATCTTCCTGTGACTTGAACCAACTCACGGAGTAGTACTCATTTGGTTTTCCTTTAGTGGCCATTGCACTTAGATTTCTTAAACATTTTGGAATAGCTCCTGAGATATTGTTGTGTCCAAAGTCCAAGTTCTGAAGAGATTGAAGAGCGCAAATTGTACGAGGAATATAGCCATTAAAGTTATTTGAACGGAGTCTTAGAACCACAAGGTGTAGGAGCTTCTCACCAATCCATGCTGGTATACTGCCAATGAAATGATTTTCACTGAGATCAAGAATAACCAAACCCGTACAATTTTGCAATGTGGAGGGTAATTCTCCAAACAGGTTATTGTTCCGAAGGCTTAGCATTAAATGATCATATGTATATCCCAAAGAAGATGGGATTTTCCCTGTCAAATTGTTGTTTCCCAAATTTAAGTACCTCAATCCCTGCCAAGGGTTCCAGCAATCTGGAATTTCTCCAGAGAGAAGATTTGTATCAATGTGAAGAACTTCCATTGATGTCATTGATGCATTGCAAACAAATTCAGAAAGGGATCCTGAAAATAAATTCCTACTTAAACTTAAATATCGTAAAGGTTGCAACACTGTTGGCAGCAGATCAGAGAATCGGTTTGAACTCAGGTCGACAATGTATCCTACATTCAAATATGAAATCCTTCCAGTAAGTTGATTAGAGGAAAGATTTACAATTTGAAATTGAGTGGAAAGGTTCCAAAACCAAGTGGGCAGGACATCCGAAATTCCTGCGTGGGAGATATCTAAATGATGCAAGTTCTTTTGGAACTTCAACCAATGGGGAAACTTCGAGCCAAGGTGCCATTGACTCAATGTGATAACCTCACATTGAAACGGGGGAATCCAACTTGAGTTTGGTTCAAATCTCAACATGTTTTCAGATGCCATCAAAGTTGTCAACCTCGTGAGTTTAGAAAAGTGGGTTTCTGATACAACTCCTTCCATTTGATTTTGCCCAATATCTAGAGTTTCTAAATTTTTCAAATGCCCAAAACTTGGAGGAAAAGTACCATTTAATTGATTTTTTGAAACATCAAAGACTTTCAAAGATGATAACTTCCCTATCGACAATGGAATGGGACCTGAAATGTTGTTTTGAGCAAGGGACAGGTAAACCAGATTTTTAAATTGCACAAGTTTATGTGTTAAATGGCCAAAAAGTTGGTTATTTTCCATTGTCAACGACTCTAAGCAATCCAAGCAACATCTAAACACAATCTCAAAGATTTCTGATATGTCTTGATCAATTCCATTGGATGACAAATCTATCTCCTTCAATTTGCAAAGATCTCCCAAAGAGTCTGGTAATTTTCCTTGCAGCTTATTATATGAAAGATCTAGGAGAACAAGAGAGCTCATGTTTCCAATGGCATTCGACATTTCACCTTGGAAATTGATAGCTCTAAGTCGAAGGGATTGAAGATGGTTTAAACTATACAAGGATTTGGGCATGGTTGAACCGAGTGAGTTGAAACTAAGATCAACAACTTCAAGAAACGACATGTTCCCCAAGTAATCTGGAATTGGGCCTTCCAAAGAATTGGAGCTTAGATCAAGGGACACAAGATGATGAAGATTAAATATCAACATAGGTACCGAAGAAAATTGGTTCCAGGAAAGATCAACAACAGCTAGTAATTTTGTAGAATTAACTGTGCTGATCGGAGATGGATCAACTTGTAACATGCAACCAGACAAATGCAACTCCAACAAAGATGGAAGATAGGATATTGTTACCTGTGGCCAATCAGTTGCTTTATGAAGATCCACACCACTCAAATCAAGGTACTGCAAAGAAGAAAGTCCAGACACCCATTCAAGACTTTTCGCTTCTTCCAAGAAATAATTACCTCCGAGATCAAGATACTGCAACTCTGAGAGATTCCCAAGCTTATGAGGAATTGCCCCCTGGAATTGTGCTTGAGAGAGGATAAGATATGTTAAACTCTCCAGGAAACCGAAAAACTCGGGGATTTGTATGTTGCTAAAATTGTTATTGCTCATGTCCAGCCAATTAAGATGGTGCAACTGGAGCAGAGAAGGATTTATTTTGCCTCCTAGAGCTACACGACGGTAAGCTTCCCATTCAGCAAGTGGTGCATCATCAAAAGGAGCTGAAAAAGGAGCAGCCAAGTGCAGTTGATTGACGTGGCCTGTTGAGTTGTGGCAGACGACACCGTTCCATTCGCAGCAATCCCCAGCTTCAACCCAAGAAGATAGCCTGTTTGAAGGATCAAACAGATCATGCTTCAACTTCAAAAGAGCTTCTCTCTCACTTTCAATGCAAAGCACGTTGGAATTACCATCGCAGAAGCTAACACAGATAGCTGCAATGAGAAGAAGAAATGGGAATAAGGAAATTGTAAGACTTGTCATGGTTGCAATTGCATTGTACCAACCATTGCTAACAACTCCGAATATATAGAGAGAGAGTAAGCTAAAACAAAAATATTATCCACATCAGACGCAAGGAACCTTTCCAATACCCCAAATTTCCAGCTTGAATGTTCCACAAAAAAGCATTTATAGTATGTTCAATATAATTTCGTTTCTGGGAAACTTGTAACTAATTGCATTGTAAATTTTATAAAACCACTTGTCCCTAATGTTTATATATCTTTGTGCTCATCAGTCTTCATATTAAACTTAATGTCGATATGATCACGAAGGATATCAAGTAAAAGAAAAAGTTTTGGTTACAAACAACCAATATGTCTAGCATGACGGGGTAGGTCACTTAAGCAATGTCAGGGGTTTGAACATAAAAAAATCTTGTTTACAAGTCTAGACTCATTCCAACATGAGTTTCAATCATTAAATTTTATGTAAGAGGTCCTTGTATATTCAAAATTTAAAATTTATTTTTCATACTTTGATTTTGCCGTCCTTATATTATTTTTTATTTAAAAGATCTCGATCCTCCACATTTGTCATTTTGATCAATTTAGCCATTAAGGTTGAAAAATACATAAAAATCACCATTAATTTAACAATACAAATTTTTAGTCCTTTACTTGTATTGTTTTTTAAGGGGCAAGTTGATAAAAATTGTAAATGTAAAGGACTAAAAAAGTTACTTCTCTTTTTTTATCCCCGTCAAATAAGTTGTTAATATTAAAATTGAACATAAATTAAGAAAGGACTAAATTTTCAAATGAAAAATAGTACAAAGACTCAAAGTCACAAAATTAAAATATGAAGATTAAATTTTAAATCTTAAAATGATACAAAGGTTATTTATTTTTTCGTTTTTGTCCACCCAATGTGGAATTTAACACGCTTTGAAATTCCACAAGTTTAGAAAGGCGAAGAGAAATCCACTTGACAAAGAGGTCAAGTAAACTAAGTCAATGGAGTAAGTTCCACTCCCACGGCATTATGGCTGGCCAATTAAGACTCGTTGGTCTTTAGAATGGAGAGAAGGAAAAGCTAAATTTACACGAAATTAAAATATGGATTTGTAGAATCAATTTGACCTTGGAGTGGTTAGTATAATTATTAGGGTAAAGTACACAAACGGTCACTAAATTATCCCTAAAAATACAAAACGGTCACTAAACTTTCAAAAATTATATAATGCTCATTAATATTTAGTTTTTATTACACTAGCGGTGGAAACATTTATTTTCCACAAGTGCCTTAATTTTAGGGTTTAGGGACTCATTTTAGGGTGTAGGATTTAGGGGTTTAGGTGTAGAGGTTTAGAATTTAGGGGTAATGGTTAGAATTTAGGAGTTAGGGATAGGATTTAGGGTTTAGATATTAGGGTTTAGGTTTTAGGGTAATATGTTGAGGATTTAGGTTTTAATCCTTAACCCTAAATTCTATTCACAGTCACTAAATTCTAAAGTACTAAATCAAAATCCCTAAACCATACACCCTAAACTGAGTCCCTAAACCTTAAAATTAAGACGCTTGTGGAAACTAAAAATTTTCACCGCCGGTGTATCAAATAATTATCCTAATTTAATAGGTTTCGTTTAAAAAAAGTTCTAAGTCCAAAATACAACAGTTGATCAAAGCACCCTCGTTTATTATTTTTAGGATGGGTCTACCACGCTCGACGAACACCGCTGAACATCACTAACACTGAACAGTATTAAATTGATTAATAAAGATTAAAAATCTTAAGGACTCAATATATAATTATAAATTATTTAAAATAAAATTTCAATTAAATTATTTTCTATAAATATTATATATTTTTAATTTTTTTTTAAATAATTAGATCCAATACCGACCTTAATCAATTTACAAAATAAAAAACCCAAAACCCAAACTTGAAACCATAAAACCTAAACCCTAAACCTTAAACCATAGACTATAAACCCTAAATCCTAAACTCAATGTTTGAATCTAGGGTTTAAGGTTTTAGTTTAGGGGTTAGGGTTTGTAATTTAGAGTTTAGGGTTTTGGGAATCTAGGGTTTAGGGTTTTTAGTTTAGAGTTTAGGGTTTTTAGTTTATGGTTTCGGGTTTTTTATTTTTTAAATTGACTAAGGTTGGTATTTGATCCAATTATTTAAAAAAAGATTAAAAATATAATATTTATGGAAAATAATTTAATTGAAATTTTATTTTAAATAATTTATAATTATATATCAAGTCCTTGAAATTTTTAATCTTTATTAATTAATTTAATGGTTTTCAGCGGTATTCGTCGAGCGTGATAAAATTTTCCTTATTTCTATCATTCACAATAGTTATATTTTTGAACACGTAATTAAAATAAATATTTTAACTTTTTGTGATATTTTTAACAATATATCAAATTAACAAATTGTTAGGATTTATGTTTTGATATAATAATTGAAAAATAGTTTTAGACTAATTCGAAAAGGTTTCAAAAATGGCTCTAAGTCCAAACAACTTGAGAATAAGTTTGAAAAGTTTTTGAGAGGTTTTTGAAATGTTTTAAATGTTTTAAAGTAGCCAAACTAACGTTTTCAACACATGCGTACCGATACGGTATACCCCGTATCGATATGGTCCAAAGGTTTCAGCTACAGTATTTTTCAGTAACCAAAAACCGTATCGATACGCCCCTAGGCGTACTGATACGGAGTGGATCGTTTCGATATGCCACGTGGCGTACCGATCCAGTTTTCAACCACCCCAACGGCTATTTCCCAACAGCTATTTGAATTGCAGGTCGTACCGATACGAACCTTGGCGTTTCGATACGGCGTACCGAAACGGACCAAGGCGTACCGATACGCATAGCCAGGATGAGCATAACGGCTAGTTCTCGTACCGATACGCCGACCCGCGTACCGATACGGATAGCTGCAGAACTACATTTATTGCGGGAAATAAATCCTCCAACTGCTCTAATTCAATACCAACGGTCTCCAACGGCTAGAAACTCAATTGGGAATATTTAAGGACCCTTCAAGCTTCAACAACAACTAATGCTTCCATTGTCAACAACATTATGATGCCAAAATTATCTTAGGGTTTTTAAATCCTATTCTTTGTATAGACAACACTTGCGAGCTTTAATTGTTATATTTGCTCAAGTGTTTAGGTTTGGGTGAGTGCTTAAAAGAGTGCAAACATCTACATTGTAGAGAGGATTTCTTGTTTGCTTTATTTCTTTTGTTTGAGAAGATTCCCAAAGCTTTGGTTGTAAGCTTTGGATGCTAGACTTGGTAATTGAGTCTAGGTTGTAAAGGTTGCCTCTAAGCCTTGTTAAAAGGGGAAGAAATCTTAGTGGATTTGGGAAATCCTTAGTAGGAAGCTAAGGTAATGGATGTAGAGCTTGTTAGAAGCTTGAACCACTATAAATCCTTGTGTTCATTGTTTATCTTTTTGCTTCCACCACCAACACCCGAAAATTGTCTTCTCCACCACTTGGCAAGAAAATCGATTGAAGGAATTCGAGCTCAATCAAACTCTTCAATTGGTATTAGAGCGAGGCTCAATCGAGAGGGATTGACATCCTATTGAGGTGATCCGGCAAGCTCGACCATTAAACAAGTCAACCGGCTTCCTTGGCGATATCCATCGACAAACCGCCCTTTTTCAACGGTGACAACTATGCTTCTTGGAAGCATAGAATGATGTTCTTCATGAAAAGCGAAGACTACTGTCTTTGGGATATTGTTGAAGATGGACTGTTCGTGCCAAATCGAAGCAAGGCAGAATGGAGCGCGGAAGATCGCAAGAAGATGGAGCTCAATTACAAGGCTTTGCATATTCTATTTTGTGCATTGGTCCCGGATGAGTACGCCAAAGTATCTTCTTGTGAGAGTGCCAATGAGTTATGGGATACACTTGAAGCAATCCATGAAGGGACAGATAATATGAAAGAGACAAAGATTGGTCTACTCAACCTCGAATATGAAAACTTCAAGATGGACCAATATGAAGACATCAAGAGTATGTTCGACCGATTCTCCACGATCGTCAACAAGCTAAAAGGACTTAGAGAGGAGATTTTGGAAGACAAACTCATTCAGAAGTTTATTTATTCACTTCCGGAATCATAGGAGAGCAAGAAGACGGCTATCATTAAAGTCAAAGACTTGAAGAAGCTCAAGTTTGAAGAGCTCGTAGGATCTCTTCTCACCCATGAGATGATGTCTCTACCCTTGAGAAGGGAGAAGGAGAAGATAATCCAAGAGTAAGGAATTGATGTCAACATCATTGCTCTACAACCCTCCACAAGCCAACAAGTAAAATAAAGCGAGGAAGAAAGTGAAGATGAATAGATGGTCTATCTCTTCAATAAATTTGTCCGATTCATGAAGAGCAACAAAGAAGGATCCAAGCATGAATCGAAGAAGAAGATGGTGGATCCCCCCAAGTGCTCAAATTGCAAGAAGACGAGGCACACCATATTCGATTGCCCTCGCTTCAACACGAATGAGTCATCATCAAAGAAAGCATATGTGGTAACATGGAGTGATGAAGACTCCACCGATGAAAATGGAGAAGCCCACCTATTCTTAATGGCCCTCAATGAGGGGGAGGTAGCTTCTAACTCATCTACTTCTAATTCGTATACTTTTGATGAGTTGCAAGATGCCTATGACAAATTGGTTTTTGAATTCAAAGCTTTATTTTCTAAAAACAAAAAGTTGATCTCTAAATTGAAAAATGAAATTGATTTGCTTGTGAAAACCAATTTGGAATTTGAAGAAAAAATCAAAGATTTTGAACTTAAAGTTTTAAATTTACAAAATTTTCTTCAAAATTTAGAAAAAGATCATCGAAAGGAAGTAGATGATCTTAAGAAAGAAAATAATTGATTTCTAAAGAGCTTGAAAAGAAAAATAATTTTGGAAAATCAAATTTTTATCAAAGACAATCTAGTGCCCCTAGATTTTTGAATGGAAAAGTTTTTAGAAGTATTTGGGTCCCAAAAGGACTAATTACTTCAACTAAAAAGGATGAAATTGAAAAATGGATTCCTAAGGGGACTAAATTATGTGCTACTAATGTCTATGGATCCAAAGCAATTTGGATACCAAAAATCAAATGATTGTCTTTTGTAGGTGTGATGGAGCTTTGATCAACAAGCGATAAGATTGAGGGGGAGCTCTATACACACAAGGAAAAACACTTGAAGAAGAAAGGCTTCACATCATCCCTTTGTTTCAAGTATGGTAAAATTAGTTGAATTTTGTTCTTTTTAATTTGATTTATTTATTTTAATTCAACTAGTTAATCATACATGTTGGACTAACATATGAATGATGCTTGAGTAAGGGGAGCCAATTTTAAAACAAAACTTATTTTTGTCAAAAAAATTTAACTTTCCATTGTTATTGGTCTTTAAAGTTTAAACCATTTTTGATATAACAAAAAGGGGAAAATGTTTTGAAAAATCAGTTTTTCAAATGAATATGGGGGAACTTATAATTGGTTCAACAATTAATCTCTTATTCAAATTTTATTTTTACTAAGGGAGAATCTCAAAAACAAATTTTCAAGTTGGTTTTATTATATCAAAAAGGGGGAGATTGTTAGGATTTATGTTTTGATATAATAATTAAAAATAGTTTTGGACTAGTTTGAAAAGGTTTCAAAAATGATTCTAAGTCCAAACAAATTGAAAATAAGTTTGAGAAGTTTTTGAGAGGTTTTGGAAATGTTTTAAATGTTTTAAAGTAGCCAAACTAACGTTTTCAACACAGGTGTACCGATACGGTATACCCTGTATTGATACGGTCCAAAGGTTTCAGCTACATTATTTTTCCAGTAACCAAAAACCGTACCGATAAGCCTCTAGGCGTACCGATACGGAGTGGACGTTTCAATACGCCACGTGGCATACCAATCTAGTTTTCAACCATCCCAACGGCTATTTGAATTGCAGGTCGTACCGATACGGACCCTGGCGTTCCGATACAGTGTACCGAAACAGACCAAGGCGTACCGATACGCATAGCCAGGATGAGCATAACGCTAGTTCCCGTACCGATACGCCTACCCGCGTACCGATACGGATAGTTGTAGAACTGCATTTATTGCGGGAAATAAAGCCTCCAACGACTCTAATTCAATCCCAACGGTCTCCAACGGCTAGAAACTCAATTGGGAGTATTTAAGGACCCTTCAAGCTTCAGCAACAACTAATGTTTCCATTGTCAACAACATTATGATGCCAAAATTGTCTTAGGGCTTTTAAATCCTATTATTTGTATAGATAACACTTGCGAGCTTTAATTATTATATTTGCTCAAGTGTTTAGGTTTGGGTGAGTGCTTAAAAGAGTGCAAACATCTACCTTGTAGAGAGGATTTCTTGTTTGCTTTATTTCTTTTGTTTGAGAGGATTCCCAGAGCTTGAGTTGTAAGCTTTAGATGCTAGACTTGGTAATTGAGTCTTGGTTATAAAGGTTACCTCATAAGCCTTGTTAAAAGGGGAAGAAATCTTAGTGAATTTGGGAAATCCTTAGTGGGAAGCTAAGGTAGTGGATATAGAGCTTGTTAGAAGCTTGAACCACTATAAATCCTTGTGTTCATTGTTTATCTTTTTGCTTCCACCACCCACACCCGAAAAACGTCTTCTCCACCACTTGACAAACAAATCGGTTGAAGGAATTCGAGCTCAATCAAACTCTTCACAAATTATATATTTTTACTGTACTTTTCAAAAATACTTCTTAACTATAACAAGAATAAAAAAAAAGTAAACTTAAATATGAAAGAATATTAAAAATAAAGTTGGCAAGGAAGTCGCTCAACGAAGTCTATGGAGTAAATCCCAATCCCAACATCAATTTCAATCATCAAATTAGCTATCATTTTCAATTCCAATTCCACGAGCTTATGAAATAAACATGACAAGGTCAAGTGAAAGGGAATAAGGCCACTCCAACGACATGCTCACTAGGATGAGAAAAAATCGATTGGATCTAAAAGAATAATTTTTGTGCTTTGAGTTATTCAAGTCGGTTTAAGTTTTTGGTTCGAATTTTGAGTTTAAGTAGAATTTCAACTTCCAAAGTTTGAATAATCAAAAAATCAAAAATAAAACCACGTCATTTTGATCTTTAACTAAATAATTTGATTGTTTTGTGATTTGGTCGTGATTTTTTTTTATTTTTTTCATTTTTTTTCGTTTTAAGTCAATTTTGACCAAATTTGAACCATATTATTCTCAAAGCACTGTAAAATAATTGTGTAACATCAATTCATCTTTCTGACACCGAATTTTCTCTTTTTATAATTTAGTCTCTTAACTTTGCATTTTATTCAATCTGGTCCTTTGATTGCAATTCTTTGCAAATTCTTTCTTCACAACAATTTCTTGACTCCTTCATACTACAATCGATTTTTTCCTCAAATATATCTTATTTAAAAAAGAATATGAAAAATATATATTTATATCGCGTATGGTTAGAGGGAATCGTTTAAATTAGAACCAATAAGTACCGTATCATTATAAATAATTACATTTTTTATAAAATAAATAATGCATTTAAATTTGAACAGAAGCACGAACTAATATATTTGCTTCGACTCAACTTAAATTTTATAGACTTGACTCGAAAAAATTTCAAAGATAAAATAATACTTGCAAACTCGATTAACTCGATTTTTTTCATTCGACTCAATCAAATACTCACATCAAACACCAATAAAATAAAATAATATAAAATTTAAAGTGTACTGAATCTTATTTTCGTAACTCTTAACCATCCAAAAAAATCAATTTATTAAAAAATAATAATTTCAATGTCTAATATTTTAAGGAATTTTGATAATCTAAAATTAAAACTATCCGCTAGAATTTTTTTCAATGAAAAAAGTGTTAAAAATATTAAATAAATAAGGACATGCTTATCATTTAATAGTAAATATTTTCAACAATGTTTGTTTATTTAACTACACAGGCCTTTAAAATTCACAGGCATCAAACAATCAAATTATATTCTGTATTTAATTTTCAGGAAGGTAAAGGTACAGAGTAGTTCAACTCTATGTTGGCTTCAACAATTCCAAAAGCTGAAAAGCTTCTTCAACCACCCTTGAACAAACCAGGCAAATCCAGGCTCTCATGGTCAAAACCCACTTCAGTGATGCCAACCTCCCTTCAGCACAATTCAATCTTGGGGTTCAAAGGGAAAATAATTAAGCAAGTCTCGAGTTCTACGTGTGTATGCAGAAAATCTTCACTGGAAGACCCACCCACCAAAATCAGGTGGCGACACGGATCAAAAATCGGAAGGCAATAAAAAAAAAACACATATTCATAAGAATTCTCGTGTTCACTCTTTAAGCAAACCACATCTTCATTATTGACATAAAATTAAACATAATCACACACTTCCATCCGATTTTCCATAAATTATATAAACATAAAGGGGATACATGGAACAAGTGTACTTTAATAGATCTGAGATATAAATCCTATATAATCAACTGCATACAAACACACACAAACCTTAATTATTTCTGCCATCTTTTATCATCAAACTAACTTGCCCATAGTAGCCTAAAACACGTACAACTTACGACCAACATGATCTAGCTTCTGATAGTATGCATGCCTCCAAGACCTGATGAAAAACAGGGGAGCCACCACACCCCAAAACCCCATTACAAACCCAACAATCATGCTCACATAAAACCCATTCAATTTCCTTCTTCTCCCACTGCTCCCTCCATTGTTTGTAGCATCAGAAGGAACACTTTTTGTGCTGCAATTTTTACTGACAGGAGGCCCGTAGAGATGATTGGCCATGTAAGAAGAGTTCTCAAAGCTTTGAAGCTGAGTGCTTGTTGGGATTTGTCCTGTCAGGTTGTTGGACACGTTGAAGTGGTTCAGGAAATTCAAATTGGACAAACTCGAAGGGATTCCACCATGCAACCGATTCATCGACAAATCAAGAGATTCCATCAACTCCAAGTTGCCAATGCTGTCTGATATATTTCCCTTTAGGAGATTCCTTGACAAATTTAATGAGCGTAGCCCAGTAAGATTTCCAAGTTCTTTGGGGATCTCTCCTGTGAGACTGTTAGCAGAAAGGTCCATGCTGGTAACAAGTGACAGTGTGGTACTGTACTCATCCTCTCTTCCTTTCAGCACCAATGATGCACTCAAATAAAACTTCAAACCTTCGCCGGACTTAGTGTACGACCACTGAAAGTAGTAGTTAATTTGTTTTTCTTTAGTGGCCATTGCACTTAAATTTCTAAAACATTTAGGAATAGCTCCAGAAATGTTGTTGCGTCCAAGGTTCAAGTTCTGAAGATATTGAAGAGTGCAAATTTTATGAGGAATATAGCCATCAAAGTTATTTGAACGGAGACTTAGAACCATAAGTTGTAGGAGCCTGTCACCAATCCATGCCGGTACACTGCCACTGAAATGATTTTCACTAAGATCAAGAATAACCAAACCCGTACAATTTTGTAATGTGGAGGGTGTGTCTCCAAACATGCTATTGTTCCGAAGGTTTAGCATTAGAAGACGTGCATTTTCCAAAGAAAATGGGATTTTCCCTGTCAAATTGTTGTTTGCCAAATTTAAGCACGCCTGTCCATGCCAAGCGTTCCAGCAATCTGGAATTTCTCCTGACAAAAGATTTGTATCGATGTAAAGAAAATACATTTGCTATGTTCTGATGAATAGCAAACAAATTCAAAAAGAGATCCTGAAAATAAATTTCTTGACAAACTTAAGAATTCCAAAGGTTGCAACAATCCTGAAAATATATTCATGTAATATTTAAACTAGTCTTGGGCCAATGAGTGAGCATGCAAATCAAGTCCAAAAGTCTTCTTCATAAGAAAGATATTTTATTCATGAAGATAACAAACTCCCATGGCTATGGACATGAACTCAACAAGTGGTCTCAGTAGAAAAGCAGATAATGTTTATCTTAAAAATCCTGAGCTCAATCGGTTTGTTTGTACTGCCAAAAGATTAAGAATTTGTATGATCAAGTACTAAAACACAAAATTTCATCCGATTTTCAATAAATTATATGAACATAAAGAAAGGGGATACATGAAACAAGTAAAGAGTAGTTCAATAGATCTGAGATATATATCTTATATAATCAACTGCATACAAACACACACAAACCTTAATTATTCCTCTTATTTTCTTTATCAAACTACCTAACCCTAGTAGCCCAAAACACGTACAATTTACGACCAACATGATCCAGATTTTGATAGTATGCATGCCTCCAAGACCTTATGAAAAACAGGGGAGCCACCACTCCCCAAAATCCCATTACAAACCCAACAACCATACTCACATAAAACCCATTCAGTTCCCTTCTTCTTCCACTGCTCCCTCCATTGTTTGTATCATCAGTTGGAACACCCTTTGTGATGCAGTTTTTACTGACAGGAGGCCCACAGAGATGATTGGGCATGTAAGAAGAGTTCTCAAAGCTTTGGAGCTGAGTGCTTGTTGGGATTTGTCCTGTCAAGTTGTTGTAGGACACATTGAAGTGATTCAAGAAATTCAAAGTGGACAAGCTTGAAGGAATTCCACCATTCAGTCGATTCATCGACAAATCAAGAGATTCCATTAACTCCATGTTGCCAATGTTGTCTGGTATATTTCCTGTTAGGAGATTCCAAGACAAGTTTAACGACCGCAACCCGACCAAAGATCCAAATGCTTTGGGGATTTCTCCTGTAAGACTGTTATGTGAAAAGTCTACACTGGTAACAAGGCCTAGTGTGGTACTGTACTCATCCTGTCTTCCTTTCAGCACCAACGATGCACTGAAATAAAATGAGTTAGCATTGAATATCCAGGACTTAAAGCTTTTGTTCTTTGTGGCCATTGCACTGAAATTATTGAAACAGGTCGGAATGGATCCTGAAATGTTGTTATGGGCAAGGTCCAAGTTCTGAAGAGACTGAAGAGCACAAATTTTATGAGGAATAGGACCATCGAAGCTATTTGAACGAAGACTAAGGACCTCAAGTCCAGAGAGCTTGTCACCAATCCATGCTGGTACACCTTTATCAAATTGATTTTCACTGAGATCAAGAACAACTAAACTTGTAGAATTTTGCATTGTGGATGGCAGTTCTCCAAACAAGCTATTGTTTCGAAGGTTTAGCACCACAAGATTTGTATATCCCAAAGAAGATGGGATTTTCCCTGTCAATTTGTTGTTTCCCAAATTTAAGTGCTCCAACTTCAGCCAACGGTTCCAGCAATCTGGAATTTCTCCGGAGAGAAGATTTGTATCAATGTAAAGAACTTGCATTGATGTCGTTGATACACTGCAAACGAATTCAGAAAGGGATCCTGAAAATAAATTCCTTGACAAACTTAAATATCCTAAAGGTTGCAACACTCTTGGCAGTGGACCAGAGAGTTGATTCGAACTCAGGTCGACAATGATTCCTACATTCAAATATGAAATCCCTCCAGTAAGTTGATTAGAGGAAAGATTTACAATTTGAAATTGAGTGGAAAGGTTCCAAAACCAAGTGGGCACTACATCTGAAATTCCTGCATGTGAGATATCTAGAACAGACAAGTTCTTTTGGAACTTCAGCCACTGGGGAAACTTTGGGCCAAGATGCCACTGACCTAACTGGATAATTTCACATTGAAATGGTGGAATCCAGGTAGAGTCTGGCTTAAATCTCAACATGTTTTCAGATGCCATCAAAGTTGCCAACCTTGTGAGATTAGAAAAGTGGGTTTCTGATACAACTCCTTCCAATTTATTGTGCTCAAAAATTAGAAATTCTAAAATTTTCAACTGCCCAAAACTTGGAGGAAAAGTACCATTCAATTGATTTTTTGAAACATCAAAGACCTTCAAAGATGATAACTCCCCTATGGACAATGGAATGGGACCAGAAATGTTGTTTCGAGCAAGGGACAAGTAAGCTAGATTTTTAAATTGCCCAAGTTGATCTGTTAAATGACCAGAGAGTTGGTTATCTGCCATGCGCAAAGACTCCAAGCAATCCAAACAACATTTAGACAGAGTCTGTAGGATTTCTGATATGTCTTGATCAATTCCATTAGATGACAAATCCATCTCCTTCAATTTGCAAAGATCTCCAAAAGAGGGCGGTAGTTTCCCTTGCAGCTTATTATATGAAAGATCAAGATAAAGAAGAGAGCTCAAGTTTCCGAAGGAACTCGACATTTCACCTCGGAAATCGTTATTGTTAAGACTAAGGGATTGAAGATGGTTTAAACTATACAAGGAGTTGGGTATGGATGAATTGGGTGAGATGAGACCAAGATCAAGAACTTCAAGAAATGAGAGGTTCCCAAAGTAATCTGGAATTGGGCCTGTCTTATAATTGCGACTAAGATCGAGGGACACAAGACCATGAAAACTAAATATCGACATAGGTACAGAAGATAAGTAGTTCCCAGAAAGATCAAGAACAGCTAGTGATTTTGTAGAATTAACACTTATTGGAGATGGATCAGGTACTAAACCGCATCCTGACAAGTGCAACTCTAGCAAGGAAGGATGATTGTATGTTACCTGCTGTAGCCAATCACTTGCTTCACGAAGATCCACATAACTCAAATCAAGGTACTGCAAGGAAGAAATTCCAGAAATCCATTGAAGACTTTTAGCTTTGATATCCCACCGGTGCCGAAAATAATCACCTCGAACATCGAGATACTGCAACTTGGAAAGATTCCCAAGGTTGTCGGGAATTGCTCCCCGGAATTGTGCTTGGGAGAGGTTAAGATACGTTAAACTCCCTAGTGAACCGAAAAATTCAGGGATCTGTATGCTGCTAAAATCGTTATTGCTCAAGTCCAGGGAACTGAGATGCTTCAACTCGAGCAGAGAAGGATTTATCTGGCCTCCTAGTGTTGACCGTTCGTAAGCTTCCAATTCAGAAAATGGTGCAAGAATATCCGGAGCTGAAAGAGGAGCAGCCAAGTGCAGTTGGTCGACATGGCCTGTTAAGTTATGGCAGACCACACCGTTCCATTTGCAGCAATCCCCAGCTTCAACCCAAGAAGATAGCCTGTCTGAGGGATCGATCAGATCATTCTTAAACTTCAAAAGAGCATCTCTCTCACTTTCAATGCAAAGAACATTGGTGTTGGCATCGCAGAAGCTAAAACTGATAGCTGCAGTGACAAGAAGAAAATGAAACAAGGAGACCGTAAAAGTTCTCATGGTTGCAATTGCATGGTATCAACCACGGCTAGCAACCCCGTCTATATAGAAGTAAGCTAAAACAAAAGATATTCTCCACATCAGGCGCAAGGAACTTCTTCCACCAAGACATGGAATTTAACAGGCCTTAAAATTAAAATTCCGATAGTCTAGAATGACCAACGGAAATAAACTAGGAGGTAAGTCTATGGAGTAAGTCCCACCCACACGGTATGGCCAGCCAATTAAGACTCTTTACGTCTTAGAAAAATGAAAATAAAATAAGGTTTGACTAATAAATAGGTGCATGATGTTTTTTTTTATTTATGAAATAGGTGCCTAAAGTTTTTATCTGTTACTGTTTTACGATAAGGACATTAAAAAAACTCATCATCCTATCAGAATTTGACACGTGACTTTTATTTTATTTTTCAGTTTTTTTCAAAAAATTGAAAATAAGAAAATATTTTTAAAAAATATCCCAAAATTTTCAAAAGTTACAAAATAGCCTTAAATCCCTAAATCTCAAAATTAACGTTTTAGGGCTAAGAAAGAAGAAGATATTCTCCGCATCAGGCGCAAAGAACGTTTTAGGGGGGGTTTATTTCCGTGTTGAATTTTTCCGGACAGCATTTATAGTCTGTTGAATCTTATTTCAATAATTAAATTGGCTATATATATTTTTTCTATTTTTCTCTACCTAATGTGGAAATAATTTAACAAGCCTTGAGATTAAAATTCCACAAGCCTAGATAGATAATGGAGTAAGACACTTTAAAAGAAAATAAAATGAAAGTTTGGAAGGAAAAAATCATAAAATTATATAGGTCATGTTTGGTAAACATGAGCCAAAATTAGAGATTTGACCAGTCAAATCCGTTAATTAAGATGTTTGATAAATAAAAGATTATAATTACGAATTGGGATGAAATCTTTCAATTTGAAAAGACTCAGTTTAGGAGTTTTTGAGTTAGAAGTTTGGATAAAAGAATTATAAATACCTTTTTGTCCTTGATAATTAAAAAAATCTCTAAATAACATAAATTTGAATAACTAATAAAATTTAAAAAAAAATAAAAAATAAAAAATTAATATATAAATTAATATATACATCTAAATTTAATAATTAACAAAATTATATTGAAATGATATTTTTCACAAATAAGAAATTAATATATACATCAATCATATATACTTAGTAATGTTATATTAAAAGATTTATTTTTATAATCTAATTAATATAATAGATAAGAAATACTAATAGCTAATAAATTATTCAAACAAATATTAAATATAATCATGTCCTTATATGTCATTTTGCTTGTTCAATTAATCAAACAACTATCAGTTATCAATTAATTTTAGCAACACTTTTATACAATCAGCTAATGCACTTCGTTGTTCAAATTAACTAATGATATCTGCTATAAGCAAATGTAATATGCTATCAGTTATCCGCTAATTGTCAAACAAGACCATAAACTTTGGGTAATTATTCCATCAGAGGCGTTGGAAACAAAAAGCTTTTACAAGTGTCTTAGTTTTAGGGTTTATGGATAGATTTTATGGTTTAGAGATTAAAGGTTTAGGTTTAGTGGTTTAGAATTGATTTGTTGTATTTAGAAGTTAGGGTTTGGGTTTGGGTTAGAATTTAGGATTTATGGGTTAAAACCCAAATTTCTAACCATATTACTCTAAATTCTAAACCCTAAATTCTAACCACGGCTCATAAATTATAACCCTTAAATTTTAACCCTAAACGCTAAATTTAAAGTGTTTTATAACTTTTTATTTTCACTGCCTGTGTATTGAATATAAATCTATAGACTTTTTATTAGTTACAGACAAGGGTGTTCATTTCCGGATATCAGATCGGATCCAAAAAATTGGATTTTTGGATCGACTAAATAGTAATCTGTATCCGATAAAAAAAAAACGGATATCCAACTTTTCGGATATCGGATTTTCGGATTAGATATCCGATAAATTATTACACAGACAAGTGGAGACCCTGAGCAATTCAACGAATAAAAACCAAATCACATGTTGCCTACTGCTTACTATCATTTTTTTACTTCATAAATCTATATAAATTTAAGTACAATCTAATAAGCAGAAAAGTCATCGAGTTAAGAAACAGGGAATGCTAAAATATTTGTCTCTAATGAATGAGTTAGAGTGGATGCAATATCTTCAAATATGACTAAAATAAAGGAAAAAACAAGCAGTGGAAAGATATAAAGCTCATCCAACTTGATAGCAGATGCAAGGCAGCAATATTTTGCAGCAGTAATACAACTATGGTGGTATGGCCTATAAGAGACTTTGGCAGCAAACCACAATCTTTGACATCATGCAATCTTAATTTGGAAATTAAAATTTGCATAGATAGATATAACACCAACACTATTGCAAACTATAATCTCAAAAATTCAGCAAATATTAGAAGTGAAAACATTCATAAAGATCACCCGTGAGAAGAGTAAAACATGGTGCATAACATTAGAAATCGTCCTTAATCTTTAATGTTTAACTTTTAAGTACATCAACTAAATTGAAACTAGACATTAATACATCTTAAAATATTTTACTAAAACATAGTGCATAACAAACATACTACAAAAGTCTCAACAACACAATAGAATAAATACTAAGATTACTGAGCACTTCAAAGTTTCAATGTCCAAAATTAATATTCATAACAAGCACCAAATTGTTAAAAATAACAAAATTAATATTCATAAAAATTTGAATTTTCGGATAATCCGAAACTTAAAATATTGCGATCCGTATCCGATCCGAAAAATATAAAATCGAATCGGATATCCGATCCAGAAATAAAAATCGGATCGGATATCCAAATTTTCGGATCGGATCGGATCGGATATTTTTGAACACACCTAGTTACATATATGTTTTCGTTCAGCATTGTTTTGAAAAACTATTTTTACAGTGAAAATACTTTTTAGAATTATAATCAATGTTAAACAAATGTTTTTCAGATAAAAAAATCTACACGGTATAGCTAGCCAATTTAAACTCTTAGGTCTTACGGATGGTGAAAAAATAAAATTTAGGATACATAAAAACTATGAATGTGCGAAAAAAATATGACAAACCGAAATTGAATCCAAAATTTAAAAAACTGTTTCGAAAGTATGGTTAATCGAGCCAAAAAATTTAAATTAGGTAGTTTTTTTTAATATATTATTTTGGTTCAGTTACAATTTATAATTTTGAATAAAAAAGAATAATCGAATCGACCGGTTATATAATAAATATATATAAATAACATATTTATTCAATTATATTGGTAAAGTTTTAGTACCATTATTTATTTGTTCTCTTTCCTAAATATTTGCATATTTTTTTGCCATGGGAACTGAAAGGTTATTTGCATATTTTTATTGTCATGGGAAGTGAAAAGTTAGCGGCAATTTTTAATATCATTCCCTCTCAAATATTAACAGATTTATATTACTCTGGGAAGTAAAATTAAACCACAATTATCAATTATTTCATCTTTCCAATTCTCATACATTCATATTTTTCTTTGTAAAGATTTCAAAGTTCAAACCCTAACTTATTTTCAATATGTTATTAAATTTGATATTTTTAATAAGAAAAGTAAAAAAACTATTATTTGAATCGAACTGGATCAAATATTTCAGTTAACCGATCAATCGATTAACCGGTTTAATAGTTACAGGTTATGATCGAAAATTAAGCACCCCAAATTTACCGGTCATCCAAAATATTTTTCTAACAATTAGTCGAACCCGGTTGTAACACCCCATTTTTTCCCCAAATCATAAAATCCCTAATTTCTAAACCCTAAATTTTTGAGAATTTAAATCGAATTTTCCAAATTGGAATTTTGTGCCAAAGTGTGGAATTTGAAACTTAAGTGACCACTGTGCAATGCGGGTAAGAGTTGGGCCTTTAGTTTGTGTTTTACCCATTCCCTAGGGTATTTATACCCACTTATAAGCCAAATTCCCTTAGCCCTCATTTTTGAAAACCCTAGCCGCATTGCTCATCCAACTTTCTCTGAAATTTTAACCCTTATTCTTTGCACCTCCGGCCAAGCTCCGATTTAGGCGCTACCGCCAGTTGTACGTCGAACTGAAATCGTCAACCGACTCTTCTTTCTGTCCCGTCCAAAACCGCCCACTTATCGTGCTGAGCCAACGACCGTTGCTCCAAAACCGGCGAGGAGCTGGTTCGAAACCTCTTTGTGCCGCCGTTTCCTCTGCTGTTGTCGTGCGTGGTGATTGGGTAAGCTTTCGAAAAGAGGTTCTCTTTTTTTGTGTGTACGGGTGTTATGTGGGGTTGTCCAAGAACTATGGTTCGTGTGTGTGGTCAGGATATGTCTTTGGGGTTGTTAGGGTGGCCTCTGGTGAGCCGTCGTCGTTGCTGGTTTTCCTTCAGGCCGCCGCCGTCTATGGGTGTAAACCCTAAGCTATCGAATATAAGGGGGAAAAGGGGTGTTACGGGCCAGTAGGTGTGTGAGAGGGTGTGGGTCGATGTTTGGGGGTGAGGGGTGGATGAAGTTGGGTTTAACCCAAGTTGAGAGGGAGAGCCCGAATGAGCCAAATCTGGTGGGATAACCAAACCAGCTGGACCGAGTGAACTGACCTAACCTGTTGACCATCTCGACCCGACCCATTGACCAGCTGACGTCAGCGTTAACTTTTTGTTGACGTCAGCATTGACTTTTTGCTGACGTTAGCGTTGACTTTTATGATAACGTTAGTGTTGACCTTTTGATGACGCCGGTGTTGACTTTTTGCGACCTAAATCAACTTTACATTTTTCGACGTTCTGATTCTAAAACCGCTGTCTGTTTTCCAAAATTCAAACCCGAAAGACCATTTTGCTATCTACATTTAATTTTAGTCAGTATTTTGAGAATCCTGGATATCAGAATCTGATAAGAATATGATTGTGTTCAGGTGATGTTGACTCGGAGCCTGAGAATCTTCCTCCTCCTCTACATGTTCGACCTCCTCCTGCACAGCCTATAAGTTCTGCACGTGAGTATGGTTTCGTTTAATGGTTATGTTAGTGTGACATAGTAGTAGGGTATAATTATGTTTTGTTGAACTCGTAGGTGTTGACTCTATCCGACCGAATACTAGAGCTGAGCGTGGGAGACGTCACTCTCGACGATGAGTTATTAGCTGTCTAAGGTGTGTATCTTCTTGTGCTATATCATTTATGTGCTCTATGTTATACGTGCATGTTGTATATGTGACTGAATGAATGACTGTGATTTATGGTATGTTTAGTATGATGGCATGACACGCATTAGATATCAGAATCGGACTAAAATAATATCGGACGTATATCATATGCACTCAAATTAAATTAATAGATCAGACATACTATCGGATTCAAAAAATATAAATCGGAACATGTCATATCATTTGGGTTGGGAAATTGTACGGGAAAGTACAGCAGGTTCACCCTTCAGGCTGAATTCTGCTTCGGATCAATGGTTCCACCTTTGGGTCGTTCCACTTCGGATGGTGACGATATAGTTAAAGTGGTTATGGGGAACCTTACTCTTCGGACGGTGTAAAGAGATAGGTGCATGACATTACATTTTATGTCTCAGATTGTATGCATATGTATAATGTGATGACTGTTGAGCTGTGCTGGTTGCTCAAATTTTTTATATGTGTTTTTATCTGCACTTTAGAGGCACACTGAGCTTTATAGCTTACTCCCCCTTAGTTCCTCTTTCAGATACTCAGGCTTAGGCGTACGGTACTTGGAGGATTTTCGTATCATCATACTCTATCTTATTTTACAGTATGGTTATTCAGACATACGTTTTATCTATTATTATTATTTCAGATATTTTGTATTTGGGACTTGGTAAATTTCATTAATTGAGACTTATTGGTTTGACATGCATTATTTAGATTTTTTTTCGAATTTTATAATATTTTTTGGATTTTGCTAAATGGTTACGTTTTATTTAATTTGGTATAATTTTGTGGTTCCGATCCTTTATAACTAGATTGTAATTGAATTATTAAACCTAATAACCTTTCTTGAGGGATAAGCTTTTCAAACTTAACTTCCAGGATTCGACTTAAGAAATTAGGTCAAATTTAGGAGGTTACATTTAGTCGTATCAGAGCATAGGTTCAACCCTCAGACTGTGTGGCTCGCATGGAATTTTAAACCGAAAATGATTTTTGCATGCATACTAAGTATTTTGGGCAAAATGAGATTTTCTAGTAAATATAATATTTTTAAGGACTATGTCTATTTTGAATAGAAACTCCAATTACCGACTCTAACTTAGGATTATCTTCATTGTGTTAGACTACTATGCCACATCGTAGGAGTTCTAGATTAGCGACCGGACGTGGTCGTGGCCATGGCTGAGATCGTTCTACAGCTGATGAGAGTGATGATCTGCCTCCTACGGATCTACCGTAAGATTAGAATGAGGTACACGATGATGTTGGAGAGGAACAACCTGGGGATCAAGCTGAAGCCCAGAATACAGCACCTGGCCAGCGGACGCAGAGTGTTGGTCTACATGATTTCGAGGATAGTGAGGCAGTGGGCATGGATTCTGTTACAATGCAGAGGAAGTTGCTTCGTTACCTCCGTCAGTCTGAAGGCATGAGAAAACCTATTTCTACCGAGTTCTTAGCTGCTAGGATGACCATGTTTGATAGCAAATTGGGTACAAACCCGGCTGATGCGGAGTATTGGTTGAAAAAACTTCAGTGTTTGTTTGTTGAGATAGAATATCCTGCCGACCGAAAATTGAGAGGTGATGTATCATTGCTGCAGGGTAAGGCCCAGAACTTGTGGGAGGTAGAGGAAAAAGTTGTTCCAGACAGTCAGATTACATAGGAGTTTATCAAACAATTATTTTAGGATTGGTATGTTGGGCCTGAGTATCTAACTAAGTGCCGAGACGAATTTATGAATCTAGAGCAGAATGACATGAGCGTTAATGACTATGAGATTGAATTTTTGAGACTTCTCCAGTATGTTCTGAGGTTGGTTACTACAGAAAATGAGAAGTGTGACTGGTTTTTGAGAGGGTTACGTTTTCCTATCAAGACCATAGTTACTTTACATTAAGATAAGAAGATCACCCAATGGGCCAGAACTGCTGAGAGGATTGAAGCTATGAAGAAACAACAAGAGTCTCGGGGTAATGATCGGGCCAAGAGGCAGCCGACCGTATTAGTTTAGCACAGTCAGGGGAATCAGTCTAGAAAGAAGGCTAGAGATGAGTATGACCATCAGAGTTACTCTAGAGCTAGACCAGTGGCATCTACCGTTCCGACAGCCAGTGTTGGAGGTTCGACTAATTCTCGTGGGGTGCTACAGTGTTCTTTTTGCAAGAAGTGGCATCCAAGCGAGTGTAGGAGGCAGTTTGGGGCTTGTTTTCGATACGGTCCTTTTGAGCATCTTTTTAGAGATTGTCCAGTAGCACCTTCTTATGCCTATGTTCCGAGTCAGTCTCAGGCATCTGTTCAGACTCCCAGTAGAGGGAGAGGTCATGAGAGATCTGCTGCTGTTTTGGGTACTGCTAGTAGGGGTAGGCCTGCTCAGAGTTGAGGATAAGCTGGTTCTGGGACGAGACAGCCAGGGTTCGTTTATGCTACTAGGAGGCAAGATGATCGAGATGAGCCAGATGTCATTGGTGGTACTTTTTCTATTCATTTTATCTCTTATTTTGCACTGTTGAATAATGGTTCTACACATTCATATGTTGCAAGTTCTGTATGTGGGGGTCTTGAAATTCATGTTGAGGATGTTGCTAATGTTGTTACTGTACACAGTTCGGTAAGTAACCCTGTTGTGGTACCTAGGGTGTATAAAAATTGTCTTCATGAGATCCAAGGGGAAATCTTTCCATCTAATCTGATAGAGTTACCTTTTATGGAATTCGATCTAATTCTCGGCATGGATTGGTTGTCTGCTCACCGAGTCAATCTGGATTGTAAGAAGAAAAGAGCAACTCTAAAAACTTCTGATGACCGAGAGGTAGTTCTTTTTGGAGAACATCGAGGCTTTCTATCTAATGTAATATCGGCTCTCAAAGCTGAGAAGATGATCAGGAAGTGGTCCATTGCCTACCTTGCTTACATTTTAGATCTGAGACAGTCTGACTCTGGGATGGATAAGATTCGGGTTGTGAGAGACTTTCCTGATGTATTTCCAGAAGAATTGCCTGGTGTTCCGCTAAAGCGTGATGAGATTGAGTTTGGCATCGAAGTTTATCCGGGCACATCTCCTGTGTCTATGGCACATTACTGGATGACACCGAATGAGCTTAAGGAATTAAAGGTACAGTTGCAAGAATTGCTAGATATGGGATTTATCCGACCCAGTGTTTCTTCGTGGGGAGCCCTTGTTCTTTTTGTCAAGAAGAAGGATGAGACACTTCGGTTGTGTATCGATTATCGGAAGCTGAATAAGTGACAATCAAGAACAAGTATCTCATTTCTCGTATTAATGATCTATTCGATCAGTTCTGGGGAGCTATTGTGTTCTCTAAGATAGACTTGAGATCTAGTTACTACCAACTCAAGGTTAAGGATTCTAATGTATTCAAAATAGCTTTCCGGACATGTTACAGTCATTACGAGTTCCTTGTGATGCCTTTTGGGTTGACTAATGCTCCTACCGCCTTTATGGATATGATGAATAGAGTGTTTCAACCCTATCTCGACTAGTTTGTTGTGGTCTTTATAGACGATATTCTGGTTTACTATAAATCTGATGATAAGCATGAGGAACATCTCTGAATTGTTTTACAAACTCTGAGGGAGAAACATCTTTATGCAAAATTCATTAAGTGTGAGTTCTGGTTGTCAGAGGTAATGTTTTGGGGGCATATCGTTTCTGCTAAGGGTATTCTGGTTGATTCGAAGAAGATTAATGCTATTATGAGTTGGAAGCAACCCAAGAATGTTCTTGAGATCTGAAGTTTCTTGGGTTTAGTCGGCTATTATCAGAGGTTTGTTGAGGGTTTCTCGATCATCGCAGCTCCGTTGAGTAAACTTCTGAGAAAGAATGTTCTCTTTGTCTGGTCTGAGGCCCAGCAGACTAGTTTTGAAAAGCTTAAGACCGTGTTGACTGAAGCACCAGTCCTAATTCAGCTTAAACCTAGGAGGCTTACACCGTGTACAATGATGCTTCTCACACCCGATTAGGGTGTGTCCTGATGCAGGATGGTAAGGTAGTAGCCTATGCGTCCCGATAGCTAAAACTGCATGAGTGCAACTACCTTACCCACGAACTTGATCTTGCTACTATAATCTTTGCTCTCAAGATCCAGAGACACTATCTCTATGGAAAGAAGTGTTATATCTTCACGGACCATAAGAGTCTGAAGTATCTCCTCACCCAGAATGAGCTGAACTTGAGAAAACGCTGTTGGTTAGAGCTTCTTAAAGACTATGAGTGTGAAATTGAGTATCATCCAGGCAAGGCTAATGTTGTTGCCGATACCTTGATTCGTAATTCCATTTCAGATTTGAGAGCCATGTTTGCTCGGATGAGTTTGTATGAGGATGACAACCTTTTGGCAGAATTTAGGGTTATTCCTACCTTGATTTCAGATATCCGAGCTGAGCAGCCTTCTAATCTGTTCTTGATGCACCGCATAAGAGAGGTTGAAAAGGGTACATCTCGGGATTATTCAATCGATCAGAATGGTGTTCTGTGTTTCCGAGGCCGATATTGTATTTCGAGGAATTCTGGCTTGAAGCAGGTTATCATTCGTGAAGCCCATGATAGTCCCTACTCTATGCATCCCGGTGGGGATAAGATGTATAAGAATCTTCGCGATAGATACTGGTGGAAGAGCCTGAAGAGGGATGTTGTTGGTTTTGTGTCAAAGTGTTTGACTTGTCAAAAGGTAAAAGCAAAGCATCAGCATCCATCTGGGTTACTTCAGCACATTAAGATTCCTCACTGGAAATGGGAGTGTGTGACGATGGATTTTGTCAGTGGTCTTCCTTTGACTCCCTCAAAGAAAGACTTTATCTGGGTTATTGTTGATCGGTTGACTAAGTATGCACATTTTATTCTTGTTCGTGTTAACTATTCTTTAAGTAGGTTAGCTAAGCTCTACATATCGGAGATTATTAGACTTTATGGGGTGCCTTTGTTTATCATTTCTGATCGGGACCCAAGGTTCACAAAGAAGTTTTAAAGGTCTCTTCATACTGCTTTGGGTACTCGGTTGAATTTCAGCACTGCTTATTATCCACAGACCATGGCCATTCTGAGCGTGTAATCCAGATTCTTGAGGATATGTTGAGGGGTTGTGTTGTGGATTATAGAGGTAGTTGGGATGATTTCTTACCGCTTGCGGAGTTCGCCTACAATAATAGCTACTAGGCTAGTATCAAGATGGCACCGTATGAGGCTCTGTATGGGCGTAAGTGTTGTACACCTATTGGTTGGACTAAGCTTAATAAGCACAGATTGTTGGGACCGGATATTGTTCATGAGGCTGAGCAGACTGATAGATTGATTCGAGATTAGCTTAAGGCTGCTTTTGACAGACAAAAGTCTTATGCCGATTTGAGACGTCGGGATATTGAGTATGAGGTTTTCTTGAAAGTATCTCTGTGGAGGAAAGTACTTCATTTCGGTCGGAAAGGCAAGCTGAGTCATCATTTCATCGGCCCTTATCAGATTATTCGACGAGTTGGACCAGTTGCCTATCAGCTTGAGTTACCACCTGAGCTTAATCATATTCATGATGTCTTTCATGACTCTGTGTTGAGATGCTATCATGCTGATATGTCTCATATTATTCATGTGGAGGAGATTGAGATTCGTCCCGACTTGCGTTTCGAGGAGGAGCCAGTTGAGATTCTTGCTGAAGACAAGAAAGTTCTCTGGAGGAAAACCATTTAGATGGTCAAGGTCTTGTGGCGTAATCGTGGTCATGATGAGGCTACATGGGAGCCTAAGGCCGTTGTCAAAGCTCAGTATCCACAACTCTTTGATTCAGGTAAATTTCGAGGTTGAAATTTCTTTTAAGGGGGGAGAGTTGTAACACCCCAAATTTTCCCCAAATTAAAAATCCCCAAATCATAAAATCCCTAATTTCTAAACCCTAAATTTTTGGAAATTTAAATATGATTTTCCAAATTGGAATTTTGTGACCAAAGTGTGGAATTCGAAACTTAAGTGACCACTGTGCAATGCGGGTAAGAGTTGAGCCTTTAGTTTGTGTTTTACCCTTTCCCTAGGGTATTTATACCCACTTATAAGCCAAATTCTCTTAGCCTTCATTTTTGAAAACCCTAGCCGCATTGTCCATCCAGCTTTCTCTGAAATTTTAACCCTTCTTCTTTGCATCTCTGGCCAAGCTCTGATTTAGGCACTACCGCCGGTTGTACGTTGAACTGAAACCTTCAACCGACTCTCATTTCCGTCTGGTCTAAAAATGCCCACCTATCTTGCTGAGCCGACGACCGTTGCTCCAAAATCGGCGAGGAGCTGGTTCGAAACCTCTTTATCTCATCGTTTCCTTCGCCGTTGTCGTGCGTGGGGTTTGGGTAAGCTTTCGAAAAAAAGGTTCTCTTTTGTTGTGCGTACGGGTGTTATGCGGGGTTGTCCAAGAACTGTGGTTCGTGTGTGTGGTCGGGATATATCTTTGGGGTTGTTAGGGTGGCCTCCACTGAGCTATCACCACTGCTTGTTTTTCTTCGGGCCACCGCCGTCTATAGGTGTAAACCCTAAGCTGTCGAATATAAGGGGAAAGAGGGGTGTTACGAGCTAGTGGGTGTGTGAGAGGGTGTGGGCCGGGGTTTGAGGGTGAGGGGTGGATGAAGTTGGGCTTAATCCAAGTTGAGAGGGAGAGCCCGAATGAGCCAAATCTGGTGGGATAATCGAACTGGCTGGACATAGTGAACTGACCAAATCGAACCGAATCGACCCGACCCGCTGACTGTCCTAACCCATTAACCCGACCCGATACGTTGACTGACCCGACCCGTTGACCCAACCCATCACGTTGACTGACCCAACCCTTTGACCCGACCCGTTGACCAGCTGACGTCAACATTGACTTTTTGGCTGACGCCAACGTTGACTTTTTGATAACATCGGCGTTGACTTTTTGCGACCCAAGTCAACTTTATGTTTTTCAACGTCCTGATTCCAAAACTGCTACCTGTTTTCCCAAATTCAAACCCGAAAGACCATTTTTCTATCTACATTTAATTTTAGTCAGTATTTTGGGAATCTTGGATATTGGAATCTGATATGAATATGATTGTGTTCAGGTGACGTTGATTCGGAGCCTGAGAATCTTCCTCTTCCTCCACCTGTTCGACCTCCTCCTGCACAGCCTGTGAGTTCTGCACGTGAGTATGGTTTCGTTTAGTGGTTATGTTAGTGTGGCATAGTAGTAGGGTATAATTATGTTTTGTTGACCTCGTAGGTGTTTGGCTCTATCCGACCGAATACTAGAGCTGAGCGTGGGAGACGTCACTCTCGACGTTGAGTTATTAGCTGCCTAAGGTGTGTCTCTTCTTGTGCTATATTATTTATGTGCTCTATGTTATGCGTGCATGGTGTATATGTGACTGAATGAATGATCTATGATTTATGGTATGTTTTGTATAATGGCATGACACGCATCAGATATCAGAATCGGACTAAAATAATATTGGACATATATCATATGCACTCGAATTAAATTAATAGATCGGATATACTCCCGGATTCGAAAAATATAAATCGGAACAAGCTATATCATTTGGGTTAAGAAATTGTACGGGGAAGTTTAGCGGGTTCACCATTCAGGCTGAATTCTACTTCGGATCAGTGGTTCTACCTTTGGGTCGTTCCACTTCGGATGGTGATGATGTATTTAGAGTGGTTCTGGGGAACCTTACTCTTCGGACGGTGTAAGGAGATGGGTGCATGACATTACATTTTGTCTCAGATTGTATGCATATGTATAATATGATGACTGTTGTGCTGTGCTGGTTGTTCAAATTTTTATATGTATTTTTATCTGCACTTTAGAGACACACTGAGCTTTATAGCTTACTCCCTCTTAGTTCCTCTTTCAGATACTCAGGCTTAGGCGTACGGTACTTGGAGAATTTTCGTATCATCAGACTCTATCTTATTATACAATATGGTTATTCTGACATGCGATTTTATCTATTATTATTATTTCAGATATTTTGTATTTGGGACTTGGGACATTTCATTATTTGAGACTTATTGGTTTGACATGCATTATTTAGATTTCTTTCGGATTTTATAATTACTTTTGGATTTTGCTAAACGGTTACGTTTTATTTAATTTGATATAATTTTATGGTTCCGATCCTTTATAACTAGATTGTAATTGAATTATTAAACCTAATAACCTTTCTTGAGGGACAAGCTTTTCAAACTCAACTTCCAAGATTCGACTTAAGAAATTAGGTCAAATTTAGGAGGTTACACCGGTTTTGTACACCACTAATAAAAACTATATACAATGGTTGGTTACTCTATATATTTTGGAAAATACTTTGATACACAAGCTTGTGTAAAGTTTACACAAGCCTTTCAATTTTAGGGTTTAGGGTTTTAGGTTAATGTTTAGAATTTAGGGATTTAGTGTGTAGGGTGTAGAATTTAAGGTTTATAGCTAGAATTTAGAGTTTAGAGGTTTAGGTTTTAAGGTGCTAGGGTTTGGGATTTAGGTTTTAAATTTTATAGAATGGTTGTGTAATTTTTTTTACACAACCTGTGTATTAAAATATGGTTGTGTATTAAAATATAACCCATATATTTTATATAATCCAGGATTGTATTTTTATATTAAAAAACTAAGCATATTGTTTAAAACGAATATAAAATGTAATCCTAGTTTATAAAACAATTGTATAATGGATTATATTTATATAGGTTTATTATTTGATGCACAGCTAGCGTAAAGAAAAATAAATAAGCTAGGGTAAAGTTCATAAATGGTTATTAAACTTTGGTTAGTTATTCAATTTGGTAGCTAAACTTCTAATTGCTTCAATGTCACCATTAAACTTTATGTTTTGCTTCAATTTGGCCATTGAGCACTTAACAAACGTTAAAAAGATGATGTGGTTGTTAAAAACTTTGTATAATAACACATTTAGTCTTCCATAATTGTGCATTCAAACAATTTAGTCCTAATTCAAATAATAATAATAATAAATTAAACCTATAAACTTTAAATCCAAAATCTTAAACCCATAAACCTAACCCCCTAAAACCCAAAACCCTAAAGCACATAAACTCAGAACCCTAAAACCCTTAAAGCCAACAACTATAAACCTAAAACACCTAAACTCTAGCCCTAAAACTTGAAACCTATAAACCCTAACTCAAAACTTTAAACCTTAAAGTTTAAATTTAGGGTTGTGTTTATGGTTTAGTGGTTTAAGATTTTTATTGTATGGATTTAGGGATTTATGGTTTAATGTTTAGGGCTAGGGGTTATGGGTTTCATGTTTTGGGTTTATGGTTAGGGTTTAAGGGTTTTGGGTTTATGGGTTCAAGGTTTTGGTTTTGGATTTATGGTTTTAGGTTTAGTGTTTTAGATTTAGGGTTTTAAGTGTAGGGTTTAGGGTTAAATTATTTTTAATTAAAAATAGGGCAAATTGAAATAATGTGTAAATAATGAGGGTTAAATTTGTTATTATTTTTCGAACTAGGACTAAATTATTTGAATGTACAAATGTAGAGGACTAAATGTGTTATTGTACAAAGTTTGTTAACTGCCACGTCATCTTCTTAAAGTCCGTTAAGAGACCAATGGCCAACTTGAAGCAAAACACAAAGTTTAATGGTAACATTGAAGCAATTGAAAGTTTGATTACCAAATTAAATAATTAACCAAAGTTTAGTGACCATTTGTGAACTTTACCCAATAAGCTAATGTGCTGGTATACCCACAATCCATGTTCCTGAGCAGTCTCATTTGAACATCTAATTCTCCTTAGGGCATACACTTCAAGAAAAAAACCTTAACCGTTAGAAAGGTGCCCAACCTATACTCTTTATTCTAGTTTGGTGCCTAACGTTTATTTCGGGCCACTTTGGTGCCTAATGTTTTCTTCCGTAACTTAAATCAAATTTTTCTGTCAACTGCCATTAAAAGAATACTGCCATCCAATTATAACACGACATGTGACCTAGTTTTTTAATTATATAAATTTTGAATTTCTTTAAGAATATGAATTTCTTAAAAAATCCTCAAAGTTTTAATTTCATTCAATCAAACTCTCAAATCACATCTCCCTCACCGTCTGGCACCCCTCACACGTCGATGGTTTATCGTTAGCTACCCAAGTCTCGCGTACCTCACCGTTCGGCATCCTTCGTCCTCTAGTCGTCGGTTAGAAACTCAATCGGTCTCTTTTTCTTCATTGTTGGATGTTTTTCGATGAAGAAATCGACGGTTCGTTCGCAGGTTTTTGACGACCTTATGATGAGGTTTATAGTCGTGTGGGTTCGTCGAAGGCAAGGGTGGCTGGTGGTGATTGAATCGGTGGTGGGAGGGGAGGAATTTAGGGTTGGGTTTGTGGTTTTTGGAGATATTAAAGATTTTGGATTTTTTTATAAAATTAAATATTTTATTATTTTAAAAAAATTAAAGAAAATACTATAAATATGCCACGTGTTGCGTTATTATTGGATAACGATCATTTTTAACGTTTGTCACGGAAAAACATGATTTGAGTTACAAAATGAAACGTTAGACACCAAAGTGGCCCGGAATAAACATTAGATACCCAACTAGAAAAAAAGTTATATATTGGGAACCTTTCTGACGACTAAGCCAAAAAAAAAGAGCTTAAACCTCTGTCTATGATTGAGTTCAGTAAACATGGTAATCCCTTCTGCATCTACGCTTCGCTCTTTTTAAGTAAACCTATTTAAAATTTGGGTAAACTACACAAATGACAACTCAACTATCAATCAAGCCATCCACCGTTAAAACCTAACGGAGAGAGTGACGTGTCACCATCTGATTGGATGGAAAAAATTTTAAACCTATCTCTACCTCCAGTAGGATTCAATCTTGGGCTGCATAGGTGGTTTTAATCAGCCAAAACCGCTGAGCCAATAGCTCTTATTTGTTTAATTTTAAAACCTTTTGAATTTAAAGTTATCTTATGGGTGATAATTAAAGAGAAAATTTATGCTCTTATTCGTTGAGAGAGCTCATGGCAGAGGGGTGAGTGGGTCTAGATTTCTTTTGCTTTCTCTTTAATTAGATCCGAAAAAAACAATTTCTTTTGATAAAGACAGAGATATAATTAATGGAGATGGAGAGTAAAACACAGCAGTCAAAATTTAGGAGGATTTGTGTGTTTTGTGGAAGTAGCCAAGGCAAGAAGGGTAGTTATCAGGATGCTGCTATTGAGCTTGACAGAGAATTGGTATTTAGCAAAAAGAAGCTCTGTTTTCATTTTCTATGTTGCTTGTGGTCTTTTACACAATGATACTTGTTTTGGTTATGGTCTTTATTGGAAACTTCTTTTAGTAACATAGAGGAAATGGGTTCTTGAAGAAAACTTTTGAAATTTGCTTAAAGCCTTAAACTTTTGTTTCCATATGGTTGTATCATTTTTTTTCAATGTTCGCCACTTGTTTGTGAATTGGCCCAAGTTATCTTCCATTTTCGAAATTCCTCAAGCTTTTCAGCCGTCTGCTTTTGGTTGCATCTAGCTATCTTTGGTGGGAAACTCCATTTCTGTTTCAGTGTTTCTCAATGTGTACTGTAGAGGTAGAAAAGAAGGGCACTGTTTTTCCATGAAATCCCATCAGTAAAGTTATTAAAAGTTCGGAAATTTTAATGTAGGAACAAGTATCACTCTATTGAGTGAATGAACAAAAAAGCATAATTCACAATCTTATTGTTGGTAATCTTAGGAATGTACTCTGAAGAAACATTGGTTTTTAGCCTCTTTTTGCTGTGAGCTGACTTGTTTGTGTTCTTTTTGCAAGTATCAAGGAACATTGTTCTGGTCTATGGAGGAGGTAGCATAGGTTTAATGGGTTTGGTTTCACAAGCTGTTCATGCCGGTGGTCGCCATGTCATTGGGTCAAAAGAAATTGTTTTTTCCTAAGATTTGTAGCCATCCAATCAGATAGTGACATATGTCACCATCAGATCAGTTGGGAAAAATATTAGTTAAATAAGAAGAATTAAGAAAATTACTCCTCCAATCAGGGGTGACACATGTCACTATCTGACTGGAGGAATAATTTTCTTAATTCAATTTAGGATCAAATTGATAGAATATGTAGATAATGAGGATCAAATGTATAATTATGCCAATTTTGTTTAACAACCACGTTACTCTCCCCGTTAGGTTTTAACGGTGAGTGGCTTGATTGATATCAATTTAATAGTTATGTGGTTATATTGCCATAATTGAAAGTATGGAGGTTAAATCTAGACCAACCCCATAGTTGAGTGGTCATTTGTGTAGTTTACCCTTGAAACTTTAAAATTTAAATCCTAAAGCTAAAACCATAGTCCCTAAACTTTATGCCTTAAATTTAAATCATAAACTCTACATTCTAAACTCTAAGCTAATTCCTTAAACCGAAAAATAAACATACTTAAAGAAAAAATTTCGCATCAAATCTTTTATCATATATATAGTAAATAAATAAAGTAATATTCAAAATTTTCTATATGTACAAAAAAGCATTGGGTCAAAATTTGCTTTTCCAATAAAAAATATCAAATAACGAAGATGCATTTATTTCACATATCTTCAAGGAAATTAAGCTACAGAAGGGTTCAACTCTATATTGTTCATGAATCGTGAATTCATCATCATTTAAATAGAAAATTAACTTAGACGTAGTCATTAAAAATGTTTTATCCTTGCGTTGATCGAGTTGAGTAAAAAAATTTCAAGTTAGTCGAGTTTACAAATTTTATTTTACGAATCAAAATTTTTTGAATTTTTTTAATTCGAATCGAGATAGATCAAAATTTTCAAATAAAAAATAGTACTAAAACTTAAAGTCAGAAAATTAAAATATGAAAAACTAAATTTTAAATCATAAAAGAGTGCAGACATATTCAAACCTATTTTTTTTTTTAATTTTTCTCCACCAGATTTGAAATTTAGCAAGCATTAAAATTTCACAAGTTTGGAAAGGGAAACAGAAATAAACATGACAAAGAGGTTAAGTCAACTAAGGGTCCATTCAAGAACGAGGTTAAAACCAGCTTTTCGTTGTCAACGGTAGTTTGGGAAAAAATTACGACGAACGACACAAAATACTTATCGTTTCAACCAGTTTTTGCGCCGGATTTGGTCTCCAAACTAAGCTTTTGAAAATGCTGAAAATTTCAACTTTTCTCCAAACCACCGTTCTCACCACTTTTACCTTAAAATATCGTTGAAATCTTTCTAAACCATCGTTCTCACTGCTTTTACCTTAAAATTATGTTGAGATTTCAACAAGATTTTAAGATAAAAGCGGTGAGAATAGTGATTTGGGAAAAAGTTAAATTTTCAACGTTTTCAAAAGCTTGGTTTAAAGACCAATCCGGCGTAAAAGCTGATTAAAACGGTAGTATTTTATGCCGTTTGGTGTAGCTTTTCTCTAAACCATCGTTGACAACCAAAAACTGATTTCAACCTCGTTTCTGAACATACCCTAAATCTATGGAGTAACTCACACTCCCACCGTCCTAGGGCAATATGGCCGGCCAAATAAGACTCATTGGGTCTTAGAAAGGAGAGAAGGGAAAAGATAAAAGTACACAAAATTAAAATAGGCTGTATAATCAATTTAATCTTAGTTTAATTGACATAATTGCTATTACAAAGTCTAAGAGCTCGTGAATTCAAATAAGCTTAATAGTATTTTATGCTTCGATTTAAGGATTTGGATTGTTTAATAGGCATTGTTTAAAAATAAAAACTTTTCGAGCTAAATACAAAGTTAAAAAGGTGTTGTGGGTGTAAAATTATTAGGGGTGTAAATGAACCGAGTTTGAACGAATAAGATTATGTCCGTGTTAGTTTATTTATTTTTAAAGGTGTTCATGTTCGTTTCGTGTTCATTTAAATTTTTAATATGGTTTTCGTGTTCTCTTATTTATTTTTAAAGGTGTTTGTGTTCATTTGTTAAGTGTTCACAAATGTGTTCATTTAAGTGTTCGCGAACGTGTTCATTTATTCGTTCACGAACATGTTCGTTTATATGTTCAAAAACGTTAACTAAATTAACAATAAATAAATAAACCACAAGCAACAAATTAAAACTTACATTTCAACATGAACTTATATAAACATCTTTAGCAACACCAAAAAATAGTATTTAGATACATCAACAAGCATTTTCATCCTATAAACGAGCTTATAAATAAGCATATAAACGAGCTTATAAACGAGTCTATAAACGAGCTCATTCGTGAACATCAACGAGCCGAACACACCTCTATTCATGTTCGTTCATTTATTAAACGAACATAAAAATTTTGTTTATACTCGTTTACTTAACTTAATAAACGAATATTATATGAACGGTTCGTTGGACGCTATGTTTATTTACACCCCTAGAAATTATCAAAACACGCTCATTTATTCTTTATATTTCCTAACTAATTATTCTTTCCGGCATATGTCTAAAATAAACATGGCATAAAGCCAAAAAAAGTGCCCCCATCGTTCGACTGAATAGTTACTTGGGCCCCTATTCTCTTTTGGAGCAATTCAACCCTCAACGTTTCATTTTGGGTCAAAACGACCCCTCTACGGATGAAAACTGTCAGTCAACTGACGGTAAATGGCTTAAAATGAAGGGACAAATCTATATGGCAGTGCATGTTGACATGGCAGTATCATATAGACAAATGTGTTAACTTGAAAACGTTACATCAATCAAAAAATAATTTTATAAAATTATATAAAATATAAAATAATTATTTCTGCTGACTTATCATTTTGCCAAGTCATTTCAAACTGTTTACCATCAGTTTTGTAATAATTTTCATATGTAGAGGGGCCATTTTGACCCAAAATAAAATATTGAGGGTTGAATTGCTACAAAAAAAAAGAATATGGGCCAAAGTAACTATTCGGTCAAACATTGAGAGTATTTTTTAACTTTATGCCAATAAACATTTTAACTTTCTACTATAGTTTTTTAGACTTAATGGCACCAATGGCCTTTAAAGTATACACATTATATCAAGTTGATATTTAAAGAATTTTTTAAGACGTTTTACCCCTCTATCATGGTTGCAATTGTGTGCTACCGACCACTCCTTGCTATAAACACCTAATATAAATAGGAAGTTCAATAATAATAATGTATAGAGCCAGGCCAATGGGCGGCCGATTATATATGCTCAAGTTGCTTTTATGTTATATTTTGATTCATATTCTAATTGATATTTGAGTTAGATTTTATTGTAATTTTAGTGGTTAAAAATCATTTGATAATTAGGGTTTAGTTTAAGGAGTACATATTTATATTAGGTAAGATATCTTATTAAATAAGGTTTCTTAGTGACCAAGTATGTGGTTCTATAAATATAGAGTAGGTTTAACATTTAGAATTATGAGAAATAGAGAGAATTACTCTGAAGATATAACCACTTTTAATATCTCTGCAACTATACTGGTTGTGTGGTAGACATGGGTATTATAGATAATTAGGAAGAGTGTTTTGGTTTATACCGAGTTTTGGGGTATATACATAGTAATGAATTACAATGGATATTATGTATTTGTACTCTTCATGTTCTCTACGTTGATAGTGGATTATTAGTTTTTCTCATTCGTAGAGGTAGACAAGACTGAACCGTGTTAAATACCGTCTATTGCGCATGTCTTATTTTATGTTGTTGTCGATTTGGTTATTTACTGCATACCAAACTTCTAACTGTTTAAAATCAATATCAACTCATGAATTGAGGTTTATATAAAAAAAGTTAGACGAGCGGATGAAGATCAACATTGTAATCACTAATTTTATCCGAGGCGTTGCCCGCTTTTATTTTTGTGAATATTTGAAATAATGAGTTTTGGTTATTATTACTTTTTATATTATTCATTAATGCAAAACTCAAAAAATATTATCAATATTAATATACTATATCTATAATTTTCTATATCATTATTTATTGTTAATATATTACTTTTATTATTAGTATCATAATATATTATATGTTATATGTCATTATGTTTAAAAATCCTCAAAATATTATTAGTATTATTTCTTTTATTTGGTTAGTGTTATTATACTTATCATGCTTATTACTATTAGTTTATTATATGTTACTATGTATTATGATTTGAAAAAAGAAAAGAAAAAAACAAAATACAAAAACATTATTATTTGTTATTTTTTATTATTATATATTATTTTATTATTATTTATTTTTAGTATAGTTATTATTATATTAAGTATTATTATTAATATCATAAAACAAAACAAAAACCAAAAAAAAAAACTAACAGTTAATGTATAACAATAAAAAGCCCAAGTTATATATATTTATTTATATATATATATATATATATATATTACATAACTGTCCATTACATAATCAAAAAACCCCCCAAAAAATATAATTATACATGGATTGGCCCGTTAAGGCCCAAGACTAAAAAACCCTAATCTTCTTATGTTTTCGCGTAGCCAAATCTGGACTGTCAGATCTGGCTAATTGATCGAACGGTCCAGATGCATCTTGAAGCAAACCCTAGAAAAGGTTTTGTCTATCCCTTAGCATCGTATCCATCTTGACCGTTAGATCATTGGGCACGCCAACGGCCGTGATCAACGGGAAGCTTCCAGATTCAGCACGCGCCATGCGCGGCTCTCCGGCTTTCCCCACGCGCTCACTTGCGACTCTTCAACTGGCACCACACGCGCGTCCGGCTTCTATGCACGACCGTTTTGAGCTCTTCCAGTGTCCAGCTCTCCCACAGTGGCACATGCAACAGAGAACAAGCACGTCAGAGCTGGCAACACATGCAAAGCAAAACAGAACCATAAGCAACAAAAAATGAGTCAGAACAGGCAAATGCATACAAAAAAAGCAATCACAAACATGTAACAGAGTCAGAGCAACATGAATCCGGCCAAGAATTCACAAATCGGCCAATAAGGACGAAGTAGTTGCATTTTTTATTTTTAAAAAGATATGTAATTTCAGAGGGCTATATAAACAGAAGCCTAAGACAGTTATAAACCCTAACGGGGGATTTTCGAGAAAATCAATACAAAGCAAAAACAAAAAATATTTAAGGTACTCTTTTTTATTTTGCATGCATCGAA
Source organism: Hibiscus mutabilis (assembly GCA_019671005.1). NCBI lineage: Eukaryota > Viridiplantae > Streptophyta > Magnoliopsida > Malvales > Malvaceae > Hibiscus > Hibiscus mutabilis. The sequence goes on along the minus strand of CM033737.1, from coordinate 5,489,690 downwards.
GGAAAAAAGGAAATTAGATCTAGAACATAGGGTTTTCACCTTGGGAGTCGGTGCTGTTTGTTAGCCGTCTAGGGTGTCCACCGGTGATAAGCCCACTGCCTTCGGGCTTAAAGTGTGAGCCGACAACGAAGGTTTTTTTTGAGTGTTTTTATTTTTGACTCGGCCTTTTAGATCTATAGGAAAGAGGGTTCTTTTGGGTGAAGTGAAGGTCGTTTTTTGAGTTTAGAGTAAAAAGGTGAAAGTTTTGGGGTCGTTTGAGGTTTTTGATCACCAACTAGCGGTAGCCGGTGCGGCGGAGTGCTGTGACGCACTCGCTGATTTCTGGAATCGGTGGTGGTTTCTAGGTTTGGGATGAACACCACGACGGTGTTCATCCAAGGTGGAGAGAGTTTTCCAAATTTGGTGGGGAGGATGTCTTTTAAAATGGCTAAGGGCTCAGTTTTTTACCCAAAATATTTCTTTTATACCGGTCATAACTTTAAAAAAGGTTTTATCTCAACATAAGTCCTCCCGCACTTTTTATTTACGTGCAGAAGGGGCTTCTGCCTTTTAAAATAACACTCTGGGTCCCTCTAAATTTTCCCTTAATCACAATTTCATCCCCATTTCAAAGCCGGTTCATATTTGAAAATGGTTTATTTTTGTTTTAGTCCCTCTGTGATTTTAAAATACCTTTTTAAGCCATTCTGCTTTTTTAATTTACCTCTGCAGTCCCTCCCCTTTTATTTGCATTTTAATTTGGTCCTCTATTTAATTAATTGGAATTTAGAAGGGATTAATACCCCGTTTGGCCCTTGTTTTTTAAAATCCTTTTAGAAATGGTCATTTCCAGTGTTAAAATTACCTTTTTTAGTCCCTTTATTTTTTATTTTGTCTTGATCTAGTCCTTGCATTGCATATTTATTTTATGTATTTAATTTATGTAATTTATTTATATTCTCTTTTTCTCTAATGTTTGTTTATGCTCGTTTTTATCTTTGTTTCCTTTTTTAGTGGTAGGTTAGGCCTCTTTTAGCTAGTTTAGGGTTTAATTAATTTAGTTAATTTAAATTATGAGCCTGGCTTATTGGGGCATAAGTTTTTAAATTAATTAAATTAAGTTTAGGATTAGTTTTTTAAGGAGCCTTAGTTAGATTTAAGATCCGAATTAATTTAAATTTATCATTGGCTCATTGGGATAAATGTTAAATTCATCAAATTAGTTTGGCGTCTCTTAATTACATTTTAGGATAAAATTCATATTTGACATAGGTGGACACCTAATGAAAATCACAATTAATTAATTCGATCTTAAATAGTATCCTTGGCTTAATGAGATACTAGTTCGAAATTAATCAAATTAATTATTTTGATTTAAGACACTTCATAAAATATTATGGTTTTCTAGTTTTAGAATCTTAATTAATTTAGGGTTAATATTAGACTGACTTAGTTAATAATTAGATCACTAATTAAGTTTCCATAATTTGGGCATTTTTTAGGTTAGGACTTTAGTGGATATAAGGTTTAATTTCAAGCTCTTCCTTGTCATGCATTTTAATTGTCATTCATATGACTTTAATATTTTAATGGACATGCATTTAGTTAATTAATTTAAGTTATAAAAAGGATGTAGTTATTAATTTCGATATTTGTGTTGTAACAGTACTGACTCAATGGATGTTGACCAAATATTCGAGTTAATTCTTACCGTCTGAAGGTAAATTTAATTTGAGATAAAATTTTGACAAGTCATGACATCATTCTTAACGCTTGCATCATGCATAAAGATGATGAACGAAGTTCGAACCATAAATTAACACGACAACCGGTCTTATTCAATGTCGGTTTAATCTATGGTCTGGGGTATCGCCACCATTAAATATTCAATTAATTCGAGTTCACCAATTTGATAAAAGCCCTTCTGATTAAAGTCTATATTCAATCACGAACGATTTAATTACATTCAATTTAAATTTCGATAATCTCCATCAATTAAAAGCAACATATATTTTGGTACCGATTTTCGGGCGCGATGGGGGTGCTAATTTTCCCCCACACGTAACCAACTTCCGAACTCGTTTTTGAATGAATCTCTGGTTTTATGATGTCCGGTCTACCTTAGTGGCCGGTGGCGACTCCAAGTCTTATGTTTTAAAAAACAAAATAAATAAATAAATAATTGTTTGGATTATGTATTATAAACTTTTAAAATTTATGTGTTTAATATGTGATTTTTTTAAAATTTTAAAATAAAAAAATTATGAACCGAGTACCCGTTACCCGATTACCTAGGTTTCACAGGTACCCAGTAGTGGGTACCCGAATTAAGTAGGTAACTGAAAGAACCGGGTACCCGGTTATGACTTGGAAGTTATTCCTGAAATTAATAGAGTCAGGAGGATGTTTGCTTCAGAAAAGACTGCGACAAAACCTGATGAGGCAAATGAACCTATAATTGAGCCTAGTGAGGCAGTTCCTAGTGGTGCTGGACCTGGTAAGGCAGTTGAGTCTAGTGAGGCAGTTTCTAGTGATGTTGGACCTAGTCATGTTTAAGCTTTACAGAAAGAAGTTCTTCGCAAACATGATATTTGTAATGTTCAAAATGAGTAGAGAGGCTCTACTGGAACACACATGGTTCCTAAAATTGACGTGAGAGGTCACTATGAAGCATCATTAGAGTAGTCACTTGAAGATCAGAGCAATGTTGATCCTATAGAGGTTATTGATGTGCATGGATTGATTGGATGAGCATATAGGAGCAACCAGGAGCTCAGATGCTGAACAGCAAGCTAATCAGCATCCGATGATTACAAAGAGCAATAGAGGCATATTTAAACCTAAAATGTACTCTGCTGATACTGTAGACATTGACAAAAAACCAGTTACAGTGCAACAAGCCCTGGCAATCCCTGAGTGGAAAGAAGCAGTAATGGCAGAGTTTGCAGCCTTGCAAAAAAATAATACCTGGGAGTTGGTTTCTCTTTCAGAAGGTAGAAACATAATGGGATGCAAATGGATATTTAAGATCAAATGCAATTCTGATGGTTCAATTGCAAGGTACAAGGCAAGGTTAGTGGCGAAGGGCTTCTCACAAGTGCCAGGTCAGGATTATCATGATACATTTAGTCATGTTATAAAGCAGTCAATTGTGAACATTATTTTGGCTCTAGCTGTGTCAAATGGGTGGAAGCTACGCCAAATAGATGTAAATAATGCATTTTTAAATGGGGAGCTCAGTGTGAATGTGTTTATACAATAGTCCCCTGGGTTTGAACAACTATCTTCCAATGAAGAGAAGCTTGTGTGCTAATTACAGAGGGAATTATGTGGCCTAAAACAGGCCCCAGAAAACTAGCATTCAAAACTAAAACAAATTCTATTGAAAATTGGGTTTAGTGGTACAACAGCAAATGCCTCTCTGTTCATAATAGAGGAGTGTACATCTATATGTTAATTTATGCCGACGACATAATTCTAATTGGTGGTTCAAATGAAGAAATTGGCGAGGTAGTACGAATGTTGAGTAAGAAATTTTTCTTAAAAGATTTGGGGGAGTTGAGCATCTTTTTAGGAATTGAAGTGCAACGTAAAGGAGATACTTTGTTCCTAAGTCAGAAAAAGTATGTTATGGACTTGCTTGTAAGGACCAAAATGACTCAAGCCAAAGCAGCCTCAACCCTTATGCTTCCAACACTCAAACTCACAATGGATGCAGGTAGTCATTTGGAAGATGCACAGGGCTACAGAAGTGTTGTAGGGGCACTATTATATCTAAGTCACACTAGGCCAAAATTCTTTTTAGTGTGAACAGGGTTGCACAATTCATGCATGCACCCTGTGAGGTACATTGGGAAACTGTAAACAGGATACTTCGATATTTGAATGGTACACTAGATTTTGGTTTGGCTTTTACAGCTTCCAACAATGGTCCTGAGCTTGTGGCTTTCACAGATGCAGATTGGGGAGGCAATTTGGATGATAGACGTTCTATAAATGTTATTTCTGTATCAGAAGCTTAGAGGAGAGAGCAGGGGGAATGTTAGGCAACCCCATTTTTGGAGAAAAATTTAAAAATATAGTGTAATTTGTAAAGAAAATTTTATTTTGCATACTCATTTATAAAGAAAAAAAAAGGGTGTATTAAAATTTTGGACCCCCATTTTTTAGATCCTGGATCCGCCATGACTGGTATTCAGTTTTATGAGTAGTTTAGTCAGTTAGGGGTTGGTTATTTGGTTAAGGCCGGTTAAAGGTTGTTGGGTTGTTAACCCAGAGTCATATAAATGTAACTCTTGGGCTATACACCTTCATTCATTGACTCAATGACTATTATCGTCTATTAACAAAATCCCTAATTTCCTTCCCTCTTCTTATCTTCTCCGGCAACATCAGCAAGATTTCGATCACCGGAGTTCTACATGGTATCAACCGCCGATGATCCTGCGGCCGCTCTTATCACTCTGCTTCGGTTGAGCTCTTCCGTCTTTGCTTCTTTGTTCGTTTTTCGAGTCTCAGATCTTGAAGCCATTTTAAGTGGGATCTGATTTGTTGATCCTACGGTTCTGCATCGGTGAATCGCCATTCGCTTGGATACATCGATTGTTTTCGCTGGGTTGCAGATTTGGTCCGTTCTTCGTCGATGCTTCATTTCAGATTCGATTTTCTCGTTTATGTGCTTCGCTCATTTCTCGTCTTTCATCACTCCACTGACCTGCCTCTTCTAGGTGATGTCCTTTTGTGTTTGGTTTCAATTAATGTCAGTGTTCTAGTCTTGGTTTGTGTTTCATTGATTTGGATATTAGCTCTGAATGTTTTCGGCTCTCACTTTATATTACATCAAGTGTTTGAGTCTAGTTCAAGGAGAAACTACTGATACTATAAGTTGGAAAGTGTTTAATTTGTCTACTGGTGTTGTGTTCGATTCTACACTGTTGATTAGTTATTTTCTCTCTCACAAAGGTTGGAGCATCTATGGTTTTTTATTCACTCTCGAGCTGTTGATTGGTATGATGGAATATTGCTCTACTAATTTACTTCATTTCAGTTGATAGTTTCCTTGTTTTAAAATCAATCAAGCAGCATCGATCTTCAATTTCTGGAAATTAGTAAGTTCCTTTGGCAATTGTTGCATTACTCTAGTGATTGGTGAACAGAGTGCTCTTGGTTGCTATTGGTGAATGATGGTCATCGTGCTCTAGTATAATGATGGTCAGTTCATACATTTTCACAAAGCAATTCACTGTGGATTCTTCACTGCTGCTCTCTGGAATTTCTTTTCTAATCCCTAGTTGATTATCTACTGGTGTTGTTTGGGTATGGTTGATATTCAGAAATAGCTGATGGTTCCTATTGCTAAGAATTGTGTTGAAGTCAGTTTTGGAATTCTTCATTGCTGTTTATTTCTTCCACAATGTGGTTTTGGCACTTGATGCTTAACAGCCAAATGACCATAGAAGAAAATATCTGGGGAGAGTTAAGTGTTTAACAGCCTTGTTCCCCTTAACCAGACATAAGAGGGTGTATTCTTGCTCAAGAGAGGCTTCAGATTACATCCGGGAGCATGTAGTGTAACTGCCTTGCTCCCAACAAAAAGAAAGATCGAATAAAGACAGTGAAGATGAAGAAAGAAAGATTTCTGAAGGAATTCCATATGAAAAGAATTTTGTATGACAGAAAGGTAAGTAAAGAAGAACGAAAGGAAGAAGAACAATTTCGATTCTCGGTAAACCACCAAGTAAGAAGTATGAATCTTTGTTTTGATGGAATTTTGGATGAAAGAATGGTGAATGGGGAAAGAATGATGCTTTTAGCATTTGGAATCGAGCTTACTAAACCACTATCAGAATTTGCAGGATGTTTTTTTTTTCTCTTTTTGCAACTCATCAGTTCGAAGAAGAAGGAATAAATTGAGAAAACAGGGAGAATGTTGGACTAATCAGCTAGTTTTAGTATCTTCAGCTGAAGCAAGTCTAGCTTCTTTGTCATCCCATCATTGCCAGTTTTAGTATCATATTTCAAGGTAGCAGCTTCATCTGTGTCATCCTCCTCAGTCGCAAATGGAAGATTACATATTTCATCTTTTAATTTACTTGCTGTTTCTGAAAAGTGTAATTAAGTTCAGAAACGACATAAAAACACAGCATCAGTAACAAATTTTGTACGAGTAGGAAAAGGGAATCAGTTTTGTCACAAAGCATTTTAGTCAAGATGATGTACGCAGAAATATGAATAACTCGAGAAAACCAAGTCAATGAGGAAATCGTGGTTGCAACATCTCAGTTGGGAAGCATATCGTCGTTCAGCTCTAGGAGGCAAAACAAGTTATTAAATACACCTTAACCTATACTCTAAGCGCATAAGTTAGACAAAACCATATAGCATTAGCAGTGCATAGGTTAGACAAAGCCATATAGCATTAGCAGAAAGGATGGGGATTTATGGATAAAAATTCTCTATCTTTTTCAACGTCCTTTTCTATGCCTCAACACTAAACTTTCAAATTCTAAGTACTAACCTCAAAATTTAAATATTAAACCCTAAGCAATATACCTTACTCCAAAATTTTTAAACTATAATTCTAAACCTTAAATTTAAACCTTAATCATAAATACTGTACCTAAATTTTTAGTGGGTTGGGGGAGGGGGGTAGTTGAGATTTTAGTTAGTCCTGCCTAGTCTTGGACCGATGGGTGAGCAAGAAAACCAAGTCCGAAAGTTTTCTTCATAAGAAAGATATTTTATTTGTGAAGATAACAAACTCCCATGACCATGGACATGATGAAAGTAGTTGTAATACAGAAACCACCACTTTCTTCTTCTCCTCCTTCTGTCTTGGCTTCAACAATCAAATTCATCCAAATTCCAAAAGCTGAAAAACTAATTCTTCAACCCACCCTTGAACAAACCAGGCAAATCCATGCTCAAATGGTCAAAACCCACTTCAATGATGCCAACCTTAGCCCTTCAGCACAATTCAATCTCCTCATTACATCTTACACTAAAAACAGCCAACCCCATAGTGCACTTGACATTTATGCTTATTTACTAAGAGTGGAACATGAAGTTGACAACTTCATGGTCCCTGCTGTCCTCAAAGCTTGCAGTTTTGTTTCAATGACACGATTGGGAAAAGAAATACATGGTTTTGCTGTGAAAAGTGGATTGGCTGAAGATGTTTTTGTAAGTAATGCTTTGATACAAATGTATGGTGAATGTGACAGTGTGGTCTCTGCCAGGTTGTTGTTCGATAATATGCCTGAAAGAGATGATGTTTCTTGGAGTACAATGATTAGATGCTATGTTAGAAACAAATTGCACAAGCAAGCATTGGAGACCATAAGGAAGATGCAAATTTTGCAAATAAGACCTAGTGAAGTTGCCATGATTAGCATGGTTACTTTATTTGCAGACATCATGGATAATGAAATGGGAAAAGTGATGCATGCTCATGCTACAAGGAATCTTGAGAAAATGGGTGGTCATTTAGCTACTGCTTTCATTCATATGTATGCCAGAAATGGAAACTTAGCTTCTGCAAGACTGCTTTTCGATGAATTGAACCAGAAAAGCATTGCTTCATGGACTGCTATGATTGCTGGATATATTCACTGCAATGAATTAGAAGAGGGAATGAAGCTTTTTGTTGGAATGGTTGAAGAAAGGATTAAGCCAAATGAGATCACTTTGCTGAGCTTAGTTGTAGAGTGTGGTTTTGTGGGGGCTCTAGAATTGGGAAAACAACTACACGTTTATATTTTGAGAAGTGAGATTTGTATTTCTTTGGCTCTAGCTACAGCTTTGGTTGATATGTATGGGAAATGTGGGGAGATAAAGAATGCTAAAGCAGTTTTCGACTCAGTTAAGAACAAAGATGTTATGCTGTGGAGTGCAATGATTGCAGCTTATGCACGAACTCGTTGCACAGATCAGGCTTTTGATCTTTTTGTCAAGATGAGTGACAATGGAGTGAAACCTAACCAAGTAACAATGGCGACCATGCTTTCACTTTGTGCAGAGGTTGGAGCCCATGATATGGGAAAATGGATTCATACTGTCATACGCAGGCAAGTTGTCAAAATGGATACGATATTAAAAACCGCACTTTTGGAAATGTATGCCAAGTGTGGAGGCATCGATGGAGCTTGGAAATTGTTCAGGGAAGCTAAAGATCGAGATATCGGCATGTGGAATATGATGATGGCAGGATTCGGAATGCATGGATGTGGTAAGGAGGCTTTGGAGCTACTCTCCGAGATGGAAAGAGGGGGTGCTAGGCCTAATGATATCACATTTATTGGTCTTCTTCATGCTTGTAGCCATGCAGGATTGGTGGAAGAAGGGAAGTTGATGCTTGAGAGAATGGTTCATGAATTTGGGCTGGTTCCAAAGATTGAGCACTATGGTTGTATGGTGGATCTTCTTGGTCGAGCAGGACATCTAGATGAGGCCTATGAGATTATCAAAAACATGCCTATAAGGGCAAATGCCATTATATGGAGTGCTCTTCTTGCTGCATGCAAGCTTCACCAGAATGCTGTATTAGGGGAAATAGCTGCAAGGCAGCTTGTTTACCTGGAACCTCAAAACTGTGGTTATAATGTTTCGATGTCAAATATATATGCAATGGCAAACAGGTGGAATGATGTTGCAGGGGTGAGAAAAGCAATGAAGAACAAGGGAATGTGGAAAGAACCAGGACTCAGCTGTATTGAAGTAAATGGATATGTTCATGAGTTCATAATGGGAGATAGGACACACCCTGAAATAGAAAAGATAAATGATATGGTATCTGATATGGGAAACAAGCTAAAGGAGGCAGGGTACAGGGCAGACACTTCTGCAGTCCTAAAAAATATAGATGAGGAAGAGAAAGAAACCGCACTCAACTATCACAGTGAGAAATTGGCAATGGCTTTTGGTCTCATTAGCACAGCCCCAGGGACTCCAATTCGGATTGTGAAAAATCTCAGAGTTTGTAATGACTGTCACACAGCAACTAAGCTGCTGTCTAAAATATATCAGAGAGTAATAACAGTACGCGATCGAAAGCGATTTCACCACTTCAGAGACGGAACCTGTTCCTGTGGAGATTACTGGTAGCACTACAGTTGAGATATGTATGTTTCAAGAACACAGTGAAGAGATGTACAGTACAAAGTAAATGGAAGGGAAATTGCAACTCTGTCTCTCTGTTTTTCACCTGTTATTTAAACCAGCAGACCTTGGATCAGCACTTAATCACCTCCTACAAGTTCATCTCTTACCTTCATAGAGATCACCACAATATTATTAATCAGCTAGAAAGGTAAAAGTGATTAGTTTTGTCACATTAAGTGATATGAAAAGTATCAAAGATATGTCATTCTCAAACTATAAAACCTTCTATCAACCCTTTGGAAGCAAAGCTTATGAGTAGGGTCTTAAACCGGTCGTGTTTCATCAATAATCACCACAGAACCCAGCAAAGCCATTTTTGAAGAATTAAACCAACCGAAGGAAACACGTTGGAAAGTAACCAAGTATCCTGAATTGTTTTGATTAAAAATGTTACACGCTTGGAGAGTATTACAATCAGATTAACAAATGATCAATCAACTATCTCAGTTTGTTTTCTGGATATGAGTTAACATCATAATTCTTCTGAACAACAGGAAAGTAAAAGCGTTTAACCAAGCCATTGTTGACATCGACGGTCCCCACTAGCTCCAACAGAATGCCGAATGCTGATTTTCTCGGTAGAATACTTTTGCTGAAGCCATTCAAAAGCATTCACATCAAGTTTTCAGAAACAGATTTCCCTTGCTTCCTACGGATTTGTTGCTCCCGGACAGAAGCCCATAGTTTTTCAATGGCATCCCGTTGCCGAGACGTAAACCTTGCTACATTGTCAAATGCATGCTTTACCAAGATGTCTATAACTGTCTGGCACCTAAGAAGAATACAACATGAGATTAATCTCCTAAATAAAATTAACACAAGCAACTATCTAAAAGCAGAGTTCCCTATCCTTTAAATAGCCGCAGAAAACAATGAACACTTACCACGGAGTTTTATAACGTCGAGCAGCAATCTCTAAACAAGAAATCAAGGCTTCTCTCTTTGACTTAAGAAATCTCTTAGTATCTTCCTCGTCATCTTTCCTGCTCTTGGCTGTCACATCTTTATTTCCTTTTGCTCTATCATCATTTTTCCCAGATCTAGGAATTAGAGCATCGAGTCCAAAAGGATCAGACTCATCCTTGTTATTTTCTTCAGCTGAAGCAACTAGAGCTTGTTTGCCATCCTCATCATTGCCAGTTTCAGTCTCATCTTCCAGGGTAGCAGCTTCATCTGTGTCATCCTCCTCAGTCGCAAATGGAAGATTACATATTTCATCTTTTAATTTACTAGCTGTTTTTGAAAACTATAATGAAGTTCAGCAACGACATAAAAACACACTATCAGTTACAAATTTTGTACAAGTAAGAAAAAGGGAATCAGTTTAAACGGTATTGTCACAAAGCATTTTAGTCAAGATGACATAAGCAGAAATACGAATAACTCGCGACTAACAGTGCTGTGACAACAAAACATACTAAAAGTAAAAGTAAAGTCCATACCACAAAGTTGTCATCAGTTAAAAAGTCATTTGCCATCACTGCCCCAAATGTCCATACAGTCAGCTGGTTCTTCTGCTTCTTGTTTAGGCACTGCAAGGAAACAAAAAATATAAGAAAATGCTCAAAAGAGAATGCCTTACATTTGTAATACAAACCAAAGTCATACTGCAGGTGCATCTTGTGCGGCTGAGAACAGTGAATGATAATCGCCTCGCACTGAAGAATCAGTACAAGACGTTGTTGACAACATTGCAGCCTCCAATATAGCAAAAAAGTGTTCACTAGTCCCGGCCTTCACGCCTCCAGCTTGTATCAACTGTATGGCAAGCTTTGAAGCCTTAGAAAACTTGGCGGGGTTCTTGATATGCAATGCAATCTTTTCTGCATTGCCTCAATAACTTGTGTTTCTGAAGCATCTGTTGTCATCTTAAATCTCAAGCGCTTTTCTTGTACAGCGGCTGGGAAGTACAACAATGCATAACTAATCAGCTACTTAAGGAGAGAACTTAGCCAAAAAAAGAGAAGCTTCAAGGAAAAGTTGTCGAGTAGAAAAATAAAATAAGAGAATTTAAATAAATAAACAAACAACAACAGCGTACAAGTACTTTCCATTAAAATCCTATTATGCCAAATCAAAACATTTCTATATCCAAGTCCCATATAATTAAAATATTATGACACAATATCCTCAAATTCTTCATTCTCTTGCCCTCATTCCCCGCTCAGCCCGAATGAAAATAGAACCATTTCATGTCAAAACATATATTGAAACCAGTACAACTAGAATCTATAGTCGAATACTCAAATCAATCTGAGGACTAAAATTCTTCTTTATGTGGACATATGAGAATAAATTTAACCAAACATATGTTCATGTTCATGTTTGTGCATGAAATGGTTCTATTTTAACCAATAGGCATATAAAAGAACCGAACGAACACGAACGATGGTATGTTCATGTTCGTTCGTTTAATTTTAACCAAACATATGTACGAATACGAACAACCAAACGAACATAATTTTTTTGTCTGTATTCGTTTGTTAAGTAATGTAGTTTTTTCGTGTTCGTTCATTAAAATGATAAACGAACGTTAACGAACATAGACGAACGAACATAAAAGGACATATGAGAATAAATTTAAATGAACATGTGTGAATAAATTTATTTTTTAAAAAAATATAATACTTTTGTTATGAAAAATAATAAATGGATATATGTAAATAAATATAAACGAACATAAACGAACGGATTATCGAACGTTCACAAATGTAAATGGACGAACGAGCCCTTTGTTCGTTAAATATAAACGAACATAAACGAATGGATTATCGAACGTTCACAAATGTAAATGGACGAACGAGCCCTTTTGTTCGTGTTTGTTCATTTAATTAAACGAGCAAAAAATCTTGTTCATGTTCATTTGTTTAATAAATAAACGAGCATAAACGAACTTCTCGCTAAACGGTTCACGAATAGTTCGTTAGACGTTTGGTTCATTTACATACCTAGAAATCAAGTAGGGATGACAACGGGGCAGGGCGGGTTTGGTTTTTGGCCGCCCCGATGTATAAGCTACTAAATTCGACCCCACCCCGCCCGAACCAAAAAATTTCAAAAATTTTAATCTTCGTCGACAATAAAAGTTAGATCCGACCAATCCTCTACCACAATGACAAATTATGGTTTCAAGAGACTTCAAACCTATATAAAAATAAAATAAAACCAATTTTAAATTACTCACATGTTAAATTACATATTTAAAAGAATAAACGTTAACCATTAACCGTCAGAATTGAATATATTAAAACTTGAACATCTAACAAAATTTTACAATAAGCACAAAAACAAAAAGAAAACAAAAAATAGCTTAAAACCCATAAAAGTGTTTATATATAGTGTTTTTTATAAATATAATATATATATATATAAAATAAAAATATATCGAGGCGGGGTGAAAAATTTCTAACATATACTCGAACCTGCCCCGCCTCGACTTCATGCGACTTCATGCTTTTTTAGCCCTGCCCTGATCTCTGAAATTTTAGAAAAAAATTGGTCGAATTAGATCGAAACACTCTGAATCGAGGTCGACTAATTTTGCTATCCCTGCAATCAAGAAATAGAGTTAGTGATGAATGATGATACGATGCCCTCGCCTCTTTACTTGAAAAGGCGACGGACTAATTTTACAGAACGAAATGTGAATGAGATGATGTGAAATGACCCATTAAAATGGAGTCAAACTTGGAAAAGTCACAATAGTCCTTAAAAAATATTTCTTCCGCCTCACAAAAAAACGTGAATTGTTAATTTTTCACGTAGTTTTAAAAAAAATTGTATGAGAAATATAATGTAAAATAATTGAAACGACAATTTTATCCTTAAAAAAGTTAAATTTTATTTTGTTGAAAAACTAAAAAATGAGTATAAAGGGAAATATACCTTTTAAAAGTTATTAATTTTTTCAATGAGACATTTTAAGTGAGACAATTTTAAAATATAAAAAGGACATATTAAGCGGGGCAGAGGAGTATTGGATTTGATGTTTATTGTACCTGTAGTATTTTTTTTTTTGGAAATTATGTCTCTCTCATTCCTTCCCTAGTAGCAGGAACGAAATTAAAAAAATTATATATATATAAAAAAGAAAATTATAAATCTTAAAGTGTTAAAATATGATTTTATCGTTATTTTAACTGATGATTAATGTGTTGTCCCTCATCGTTTTAGTCATAATCGCATTCATTCTTAAATTAAAGATCCATTTCCTCACAACATAATACAAATAGGGCTATACTACTTTAACCTCTACTCCTTTAAAAACGTTTATTTATTAAAATATATCAAAATCCAGCTGCTTCATAATACTAATACAAGGTTAATAAACGGTGATTTTTTGTTGAAACCGAAATTCTTATCATATGGATAACATTTTAAGTTGGACTGAGTAACATTTTAGTTTGTAACCGAAATTATTATGTCGTCCATAACACTTTAAGTTATAATCAGAATCTTTACCAATTGAATAACTTTTTAGGTTGGATCCTACCTCATAAAACATTTTAAAAAAAACATTAAATTTTTACCAATTGGATAACATTTTAAATTAGATTTAACATTAATTTAGATTTACTCTAAGCTGTCTCACTATAGAAAGAAGAGAATTATATAAAAACTTTTGAGTAATCCATGTGGCGGCCACATTTATTATAGTTAAGAGTCTAAAAGTGCATCTATGCCATTCGGAATTTTAATTTAAGTGAAAAATCACAAACATAAAATTTTAGCTTAAATAATTCATCTGATTTTCATTAAAAAATTAGAATATTATTATTTTCAAGGAAAATAAAAGGAATGAAGATCCGTTAAAAAGGGGTTGTTGCGTTGAGTGCAATTAGAGTACCCTTCGAATGGGCTGCTTAAAAGGATGGTCATGCAAAGAGGGCTTTGCAACTATTATGTAGCACTAGCTTATAATTAAGTACTAATTTATACACAATTTCTTTTGGGGTTAATGCTTAATATTTAATAAATAATTGTACAATTTATCTGCCTTCTAAATTAATGAAAGGATTTTATATAATTAAATTTCAAATACATATCCATGATTTTAGACTGTGCCATATGATATCTAAAATTGAGAATAAATTGTTGGTCAAGTCTTCTTCCCAAAAATCTTATTTTTAACAACTAATAATTATCATAAAATATTAAATTTTCAATGAATAGAGTGGTCGTCAGTTAATTTCGACGAAGGATTCATTTGATCAGAAAATTTATATGATTTGACTTCAAGTTGATGTGGTGGTTAATAGAGGAACTCGGAAAGTTTTACATTTAATTTATGTTGAACAACCTCCTCCTTCTGTTGTCATTTCTATAGTCATTTGATGATTTTTCTGGTCGAAAACATTATCAAGCTACTTTCATTCTTCTTTTTAATTTCATCAGTTCAAACTCGTCGAAAAACCTCTCAATCTCCTCAAATCCATTGAAACTAAGAGCTAAGACTTTCTTATTTGTCACATTCAACCTTCATATTAACTTGAAAATCAACCTATATTAATCTTTTGACCAAGTAGATTCTCTTCATAATTGGGATTGACCGACGACCGCTTCATTCATCGAAAATTTAGCCTTTATAGCGACGGTAAATTTGGGAGATTAGAGTTTTGTTTCGGAGAAGATACTTTCAGTGACTATCAACATGGTTTACCCTTATTAATAATATCTTTCTATTTGGTTTTATTAACTTTTTCATATTTTTTTAACTATTGGTATCAACTTATTGGACAACTAATTCGGGGCGACTCTCTCAACTCAATTTTCTTCATTCACAACGTCAAGATTCGAACTCTTGATCTTCTTTGAGAAACTTAATGTCTCTTCACACTCGACCAACTGATTATTGGTATTAATAATTTTCTTTACTCACATAATGGACGTTACAATTCCTAATATACTTGTAATATATCATTTTCAACATGAAATGGCATTAATGCTAAATATTCGCAGTATATGTTTGCATGCCCGAATATATAGTATTCGAATTCAAGTACGGTCATGGATAGGGGTTAATAAAGATATATTTAATTTTAAAATTTTAAAATTCATAAAATGTAAGGCGACGTCGTGACAAGAGGAAGAAATAAGACGTGCACCCCACTTTCTCACCTTCCAAACACAAATAAACCCTAAATTTTCCCATCACTCTCCCCCATTGAATTTCCCAAAAGAAAAGGAAAATGAAAGATTTTGCATGGAAAATACAAAGAAACCACAGCTCCCCAAGGCCCTTGACAGTTGACACACCCAAAACCAAGGCAAATATAAATCCAACAATTCCTTGGAAATAATAAACGAATTTTTACTTACTATATCCCAAAGAAAAAAGGTCTAATTATGCCTATAGTCCCTATACTTTTTATTTTTGATATTTAATCTCTTCTAATTCTAGGGATCTAGTCCCTTTATTTGAGTATTTGTCTTGTTTAAAAGCTAATTCTAATTGATAATATTGTTAAGTGACTTGTGTTAATTTTTTTAATATTATGCTGTGATTACAAGATAATATATGTTATTTCATTATAGTCATTTGATAATATTGTTAATATGTTATATATTCAAATTTAATAAAAAATCATTAATAACGTTATTGATTAAATTTTAATGTTTTAGGTCAGACAAATCAATACTAAAAGCAAATGCTCATCCTAGGAGATCCAGGTTCGATCACTGTGTGTACTTTATCAAATGATTAAAAAAATATAAACATATACTATAATGTAATCACACCAGTATATTGAAAAAATCTATCATAAAACTAGATGGACAAAAATGTCAAAAGTATAAAAAGTGCATGAACTGAGGGTAGAGCTAAAGCCAAAAAAAATTTCTTAAAACGTTTTTTGTTGCTCTTCCGAGTTATCTAAGAATTTACCCTGACTAGTTCGGACCGACCAGCATTGCACACCAACGGAGATTTTTTGCACACACAAGACCTCGAACTCGAGACATACTTAAGTGATACCAACCTACTTAAAATGTTTTTTTTTTGTTTTCTTGTCCTTAGCAATTCTTTAGCTTTGATAGATTATCATACTTGCTTTCCAAAAAAACCCTCACATAAAAGCATATGGGCTAAATTTCAAAAGTATGAAAAGTACATAGATTGAGGGTAGAACTAAACCCAAAAAAATCTCTTAAAACGTTTTTTTTTTCCATTGCCCTTAGCAGTTCTTCAGCTTTGATCGATTATCATACTTGCTTTCCACTAGCTTCTCTCTCTATTTCTCTCTCTCAGCCAACTTTTCTAGAGAGTTGAATTCTTCCATATTTTCTCTTGTTCTTCAAAACCTTGATTCGGTCATATCCATAAAGATCCTAGCAAAAACAAGATCCAAACCCAGTTTTCTGTCGCTTTGTTTGTAATCTTTTCTCTTTTCCTGAGCTCAGAAAACTTGAAAAAACCATGGCTAATCTATGGTGGACGGGGCAAGTAGGGTTACCAGGAATGGAAACATCGGCCACTTCATCATCTCCGATGAAGAGGCCAGATCTG
>CM033737.1:5274609-5472948 GCA_019671005.1 Hibiscus mutabilis | reverse complement strand
GGTGCTTCCTCCACGGCCTTCAGCTGCTCCGGCACTCCCAATATCTTGCTTGCTTCCACCTGCCATTGGCCTGCCACCATGGATGCCTTCTCCAGAAGAACCGCGTCTGAAATCCGGAAACCCTCCAGCACTAAGGGCTGCACTGCCACCTGCAGTGCTGGACTCAGTTTGCAACATGTGAAGGCCTGTGCTTCCACCGGAGCTCATGCCGAGCTGACCGTGCAAGGCTTGTTGTTGTTGCAGTGCAGAAAGTGGTTGCTGAGCATACAACATTGAGGACCGTGCAGCCATAAGCGATTGTTGCGTCATCTGTTGAGTTTGTTGGTGCTGCATGTAATGTCCAGCTCCTGGCTGCATAATGCCACCCGATGGAAACTACAAGCAATCCACAAAGACAATTACCGACTGCATGTACCACTTAAAAGAAAACTGTTTGAGGGATCTAGAAATCGGATTGGTACCTACGAATGCACGGTTGGTGGTTGGGGTTGAGAATCTGCAATTGCAGCCAGGTACATGAGGTTTCGCTGCAGCCTTGCTTGGTTCCTGCAAAAATCGGAGCTAGTTAGTGACCCTTTGAAGATCTAAACGACAAATATGCATCGATTCTTACGACTATCTGATCGCAACCAGATAGAAGAGTTGAGTCGAAAGGTCATGCAGAACCTTAATATGCACTGATTCATAATCACTTGCTTAAATTACAACTAACAACTTCTCGGACTTCTGTTAGTAGCTTAAGCTTAGCAAATTCAGGTGGATTCGAAACCCTTTTTCTTCAGCCAGATATGAAAATCTCATCGGAAAACGAATGGAAATGAAGGCTTGACAAACCAGAAAAGGGAGTAAAAATTAACTTTATAACCATAAAGAGAGAGAAAGAATATTGAATCCACCAACCAGCTAAACTCGTATTCGGAACCTTGACTCTAATACCATGTTTTGCTATTGATAGATACTTTAGTAGGATTTCATATTTATCGAGTAACACTTATTTTCCGAACCTCTTGCCAGACGAGAAGAAATTCAGGAACAAATTAGCAATGCAGTCATATGTTTGATATATATTAAGCATCAGATTAGTAGCAAATATTAAGCATCGGATATTACAGACTAAAAAATACCTGAAACTTGATTTCGATAGATATCAGAGACCAAAAATTAACACTTACTCAGCACATTCACTCAATTTCCGGAATTCTGGCTCTCGACAATTTTCAAGATCAATGACTTGTTCTCATCAAGATACTGCAAGCATCAAAACGAAGTCATTGAACAAATTAAGAAATATTTAACAATAAATTGGAAAAAATGCAAATACAGCTTCAGAATCTTAGTGAAGTTCCTCCGGGGACATAAAACAACTGAACAACCATTTTGATCCATAACCAGTCTCAAGTAACTCAAAGCATCACCGGCTTAATTATTAGTAAGAAAACAAACAGGGGATTATCTCAAAATGGCAACCAAATCTAAGTATCATAGGATTTACCTTAATCCGAAAGCTTGATTTCATTTGACCAACTATACAAGAAAGTAAGGACATGTTTGCATACATTAATAAAGATTCCTTCCGACATGCTTCACCCAAACAACTAGTAGGATACTGTGTTAGTTTCAGAAAGATTTAGGTTGTAAAGCATGTTGTGACACCGGGAAACACATTAAAACATAGGAAATCATATAGAAAGGACCACTGATAAACGATCATCAAGAAAGGACCACATAAACCAGAAAGGTCATTGTGTCAAATGGAACTAATGCAGGACCACTGCAGAGAAACATTAAGAACTGAAGTCATGGGGCCCTAGACCATCGAGGTAACAAAAGATTGCAAAACTTTTTCATGCATAACAATCCGAATCCGAACAAGGTTATTAGTATCAACAAGAAAAGAGTTCCGATTAGCAATCTCAAACACATTCTCCTTAGAATCTCCTATTAGAACAAATCCTCACTATATTATCCAGATAGGTCCAAGAAAATGGTTTTTTTTTCCAACAGTTTTCCACATTCACATTCACTATTGCAGTTCCGTGACCGTGAGCCGCCGGCGCAGCAGGCAAAAGAAGAAGAATCTTACTCACTTCTTTTGGTATTGTTTATAGTGAGTAGCTAATCATCTGAACTTCTTTTGTTTGTATGAGTAATTTAACATACTCAACCAATTCCAACAAATGAATCCAATAAAGAAACTTCCTTAGTCATTTTGAAGTTCCGAAATAATCGAAGTTTATAACATATCAATTCATCACAAGAAAGTAATCATTTAGAAGGAAATTGGAATAAGAATAGCTAACACCAGAAACAGTAAACTATTGTGTGAAGCATCACAAGCAGCTAAATGGCTGAATCACTAAAAGAAATAAAGAATAAAACATATATGAATCCCTAGTAAGTAGTAACTGGAAAATAAGTCCCATATCCAAAATGACAAATACCCAAACCCATATGCCAAATGCCTGCAAATTTCAGGATGAAAAGAACATTAAAATCTATATGCATATTAAACCTACAAATTACCACTAAAAAACTCTCCTTAGAATCCATGAAAATCCATCATACAAAACAATTAGAAGTTGAAATCCACAGACCAACAACAGTCATCAAACGAAAGGAGGAAAAATAACTTCTTTTCAAGCAATAAAAAGAAGAATGCAGTTTCTTCCATTAATCTTGCACTAATCAAAGGATAAAAGAATGAGAGCATGAAGAATAAGTATTAAGAAAATAAAAATAGATACTCATATCACATACATACATACAGGAGCGGATCTAGGAATTTAAACTTGGTAGTTCACCCACCGATAATAAATACAATCGTATTAAGATAAAAATAGATTGAATAAGTCATCAAAATTACTTACGATGTTCATAACTGACGTGACAAAAAACCATTCAATCACACCTAAATGTATATATGTAAGTAGGGACGGACTTAGGGGGTGCTGGGGGCAGCCGCACCCCCTAAAATTTTCAAGTTTCTCTATATTTTATATATTTCCTTTGTATTTTCTATTGATAATCTAATTCTACACCCCCTAAAATCTTGTAATTTTGCACCCCTACATTTCTCATATAGCTTTCTGATAGTTTGCACCCCCTTACATGAAGTATGGGTCCGTCCTGTATGTAAGAGGTCCACTATGATTTAGTTACTAACTCTCTTTAATAAAACACATGTATAGAGGAATTCACATTAATCTATACAAATTTTCTCCATAATCAAACCATTCCAAAACATCATTTTTACAACTAATGCTCTGAACACAAAACATTTTATATTACTTGTAAGTAACTGAAACTATCTAAAATGACTTCCCACACTTTTATATGACTGATCACTAATCTTTATCAACTTCACTTTTTAATGAAAATACACAGACTTGCTAAGAATTTAAGAAATTTGTTAAATAATAAAAATTTAGTAACTTAAGAAGTTTAATTATTAATTTATTTTAAAATAAAAGAAAAATAATGAAGTCATTCAAAAATATATTAAATTATTAAGAAAACTATATAATAATACAAAAACCTTAACTTTTGTAAAAATTACGGGATAACAATAAATAAAACCAAAGGTTTTCATAAATAATTTTAAATAGATTTCAATGAATTTAATTTTAATGTAGATACTAATTATATATCTAACATTAAAAATAATTATGAATCTATTTACATTTATAAATTTGTGTACTGGATTAATTAATGATTTTAAATGAAGTACTCTAGTGTTAACGAGGATATACATGCGATTTGGAGAAGACAATGACTAAATTGGTGTCTTTTTTAAGTATTAAGTGTTTAATTTATTAAATTATTTTGAATTAGGATTAAATTGGTAGAATATGTAAGTTTTGAGTACTAAAATTGTCATTATACAAAATCTCGTTAGATGTTCGTTTATATTTTAACAGATGAGTGATCCGAGCATAACTAAAACTTTAATTGAGTGACTTAATTATAACTTTTAATAATTGAATGACCCAATTATAACTTTATTAATAATTAAGTGACCCATAATATAGTTTATCCAAATTTTTTATGATAGGTCAAGTGGTAGATACGCCCCTGCATACATACATACGTAATGATCAACAACAGAAAGAAAGAAAGAAAGAAAGAAAGAAAGAAAGAAAGAAAGGAAAAGGGGAAGACTTGTTGAATATGATCAGTGGTGACGTTGTTGGGATAATAAGCTGCCATCATGGGCTGCATTTGCTGCTGCATTTTTTTTCTTTTTATCCACATACACAAACTCTATCAAAAATTAAAAATAAAAAACATATATTTGTCTCACTCGCTCCTTCTCTTATATATATATCTCCAAGTCCAAAACCTACTAACTGAGCTGAAACAAGAAAATCACTGAAAAAAAAATAATTTGCAAAAGAGAAAAAAAAAACCCAGAGAGATACCCTTTGCTGTTTTCAATGTTTCTTCACTTTCTATGCTCAGTTTCCCACTTAGGCCAATTTGTAGATGAAAAAGAAATATTGGTAAAAGTTTTGTCTCATTGAGAGATCCGGCCCAGTTAGACTCCTATTATAGCAAGGACTTATACAACTGCCAGTCATCAGGGAATATTAGACCCCAATAAAAACAGAGTTTGGTGCAAAGGGAAAGGGAGTGTAATCACCCAAATTCGTCCGGCGTTTTTTTTTTATTCGGTTTTAAATTTTTTTTTGATTTAATTTAGTTTGGAAAACACCTGGCCGATTTTGAGATTAAAGATATGGAGTTGCCACCGGTCATTTTTAAAATGGTAGATCGGACACCAAAATAAAACCATAGATCAAAATATTAGGGTCTGGGAGTCAGCTACAGATGGGGAAGGATGAGCACCCCCACACCGCCCAAAATTGGTACCTAGCCGATTATTTAATGTCTTAGTGTTGAAAATTTCAAATTCGAATAAAATTTAAAATATGATTCTTGAATGCATGAAAATATTCTAAATATTTGAAGAAACATTCCGTTATTTAGAATAATCGAGAAATTCGCTTCTCTTTACGCCCGGGAAATGGTTTCTCAATTTTCTAAATAAAATAAAATTCCCTTAAATATCGTATCCTAAAATGGTAAGGATATCCTTTTATTTAGGGATATCGAAATGGTCACATCACTTTACGCCCGGAACACTAATTCTCGAACTCCCTAAATAAAAGAATATTACCTTAATATTTCTATTTATATGATGCAATTTATAACATAGCATATAGACATGCACACATACTTAAAAATATAACACTTACGATAAAATTATATTTAATAATTATATTTATCAAAAAAATCTATATATATATATATATTTAAAGTTATTAGTTTTTATATATTAATTTTTACAAAAAAAAATAAGTATTTCTTACTATTTTATATATATATTTAAAATATATTATTTTAAAGTAAAATACGTGTATGTATTATTTATTAAAATATACCTATATTAAGTTAGTACTTTTATATATATTTTTACAAGAAGAATAAGAGTTTATTATTATTTATATATATTGTAATTAAACAAAGTATTATATATTGTTTTACAAATACATAAAACTTTATATACATTACCATATATATAAATATATATATATATATTTACAAAATGTTATACATAAAAAATATGAACCATAAGTAAAAAGAATATATATATCTTATATATAATATTAATACATAATATGTATAAACGAACTACTTTGTATAATAATAATAATATATACACATAATAATATGAAACATATATCAACAATACATATATAATAAACATAATAAATACATATATGCTAGAAACATAAAATAATAAAATTATATAATATAGCAAAATACACAAAAATATATATACATAATACCACGCTATACATAATAATAATGATGATGATGATGATATCAAATAATAATATTGTTAATATGTATATATGAATCATATTAAAATGCATGAAACAACCTAAGGTTAAATATCAAGGACTAAAATGCATGAATACTAAATTACATAGCAAGAAATAACATAAAACAAGGCTAAAATGAAACAAATATAAAATACATGAACTGGAAAGTAAATAACATAAAACTAAAGTGCTGAAATTAAATTCAATATAAGGGCAGTGATTAAATTGAATAAAACGCAAAACAGAAGTGCGAAATTAAAGAAAAAAATGATGAAAAATGAGGCAGTACTAAAAGGGGAGGACTGAAACTGTAATTAACCTGTGACCACAAGTGAAAGCGAGAAAAGAGTTTAGGGACCTGAAAGGCAATTTGCCCATTTAAAAAGACGTGGATCCTTCCCGGGTTACTGGTCACCGCGTCGGGTTGGGGCCTCAAAATGGTGTCGTTTCACATGATGGGCTTAAAACATAATAAGGATATTTTTATTTCGAAACCAGTTTAATAAAACTAAACCTAAACCTATTTCTATCAACCCTAACATCTCAAAACTCTCACCCCTTTCAAACCAACGGCGACGGCCTATCCATTTCTCCTCCTTGTGTCGTTCATCGATCTCGCGGCCTCACGACGTTGCTTCAAACAACCAGGTAATGTTCGAATCGTCTTTGCTATTTCGATTCAGATTTAAAAAAAGGATTTCAAAATAAAAATGGATTTCGAATATATCAGATTGAAAAAAAATTATCTTTTATTTGTTCAAAGTTTCTTTTCACAGATTTTTTCGAATCCTAAATTCCCCTTACAAATTTTTAGATCTCCCCCTTTTGATCTCTCTATTTTTTTCGATTTCAGCCCCCTCCATCTGTTTTCATTCAGGTTTTTACAAACCCATAACAACTCCCCTATCTTTATGGTTGCAGATTTGCATTGATGGGTTGAGCCGGATTTTTAGTGGGATTTTCAACCGAGTAGGGCGGCTAAAACAAAGGGTAATGGTAGGTTTAGGAATAGGGTGGCTGCAGATTAGGTTTAGGGCTTGATTTAATTTTGTTATTATATTATTTTTTTTGTTTGACTCGAATAAGATGTGGGGTTTGACAGTTTAGGGTTTTGGGATTCATATAGGTTATTTGAGGGATTGAAGGTGGCCGGCGGTAGTTGTCAATGGCGGCAACTGCAGTCGGACAGTAGAGATGGCGGCGGAAGGCTGGCAGTTGGATATTAAGTTTAGGGTTAGGGTTTTTTGTTTTAGGGTTAGGTTATTGGGTTTGGTTTATTTTAGGGGCCTGGTTTGGATTTGGGGTTTGGCTTAAGGCCCGGATAGAAATTGGCTATTACAACTGCCTCTCTTTGCTCATTGTTGTACAACGGCAATGGAGTAAAGACTAAAAGAGTCAATTTCGTCCGGTCATGCTGAGCTTCTCCATTTGTTATATGTCTTATTTCTTCGGTAAATCTTCTTTCTCTTTGATACATAACTTCTTTCTTGTCTTGTTGATCTACCTTGTCACTCTTGGAGAAGCAAAATCTTCAAAATAGGGGGTTGTTTGTTGGGGGAAGCAAAATGAGTTTCACTTGCTGTTTTCTTCTTCGGCATCGGTTTTCTGTCTCCGGTCTTTAGTAGGTCTTCGATCTTCGCTCTTCGAGGATGTTGAGTTCTCGATCAATCTGCTCCTCTGCTTCCTAGGTTGAGACTTACCAAAGTAAAATGGTGTTCAATCGAAAACAAAGGCATTCTTGCTTGCCATTTTCTCTTTTACCTCTCTTTCTCTTTTTTTGTTTTTTGTTTTTGTTTTTTTAGCTTTTTTTTAGCTTCATCTTATATTGAATGGGTGACCCGCTCCATTGGAAGTTCAATGAGATAGGGTCAGGTGATCTGTTCCATTGGAAGGAGTAAAGATCTGAGGTTGCAGTTCATCTTCTATTGGATGTCCCGCTCCATTGGTAGTTCAAGGAGATAGGGTCGGGTGATCTGCTCTATTGGAAAGAGTAAAGATCTGAGGTTGTAGTTCCTCTTCTATTGGATGGGTGACCTGCTCTATTGGTAGTTTAAGGAGATAGGGTTGGGTGATCTGCTCCATTGGAATAAGTAAAGATCTGAGGTTGTAGTTCATTTTCTATTGGATGTCCCGCTCCATTGGAAGTTCAAGGAGATAGGGTCGGATGATCTGCTCCATTGGAAGGAGTAAAGATCCGAGGTTGTAGTTTCTCTTCTATTGGATGTCCTGCTCCATTGGTAGTTCAAGGAGATAGGGCCGGATGTTGTAGTTCATCTGCTCCACAGACTTGTGTTGGTACTCATTCCGTTGCCACTCCAGGGAGATAAGACAAACGTATCTTCATTTCATTCATTTTGAATGTCTAAGGCCTCTTTATGGGTTCGTGCCTTGGAGATGTTTGAAAAATATCTTTTCAATGCGCCCATTTGGATTTTTACCTTGATTTTCATTTTTCATTTTTTTCTTTTTTCTTTTTTCTTTTTTTCTTTTTTATTTTTTTATTTTTTCTTCAAGCAAAATATTTCTTGATTACATCTAAAGTTTGCTCTGCTGCAACTCCAGGGAGATAAACTAGGTCAGGTCCATTCCGCTGCCTCTTCAGGGATATGAACTCTTCTTGGTTCTCATTTCGCTGCCACTCCAGGGATATGAGATAAATATGATGAAGTTTGTTCCACTTCTCATTCAGGGAGACAAACTTCATATTGGGTCCATTCCGCTGCTACTCTAGGGATATAAGATAAATGTGATGAATTTTGTTCCACTGCTTCTCTAGAGAAACAATCTTTATACCGGGTCTATTTCACTGCCTCTTCAGGGATATAAACTTGTCTTGGTTCTTATTTCGTTTCCACTTCAGGGAGATGAGACAAATGTGATGAAGTTTTGTTCCACTGCTCCTTCAGGGAAACAAGATTTATACCGGGTCCATTCCACTACCTCTTCAGGGATATGAACTTGTCTTGGTTCTCATTCCGCTGCCACTTCAGGAAGATGAGACAAATGTGATGAAGTTTTGTTCCACTGCTCCTTCAGGGAAACAAGCTTTATACCGGGTCCATTCCACTACCTTTTTAGGGATATGAACTTGTCTTGGTTCTCATTCCGCTGCCACTTCAGGGAGATGAGACAAATGTGATGAAGTTTTGTTCCACTGCTCCTTCAGGGAAACAAGCTTTATACCGGGTCCATTCCACTGCCTCTTCGAGGATATGAACTTGTCTTGATTCTCATTCCGCTGCCACTTCAGGGAGATGAAACAAATGTGATGAAGTTTTGTTCCACTGCTCCTTCAGGGTTCGTACCTGAGATATTTTGAAAAAAAATCTCTTTTTTCAACGCACATGTTCGGGTTTTCACCTTGTTGTTTTTTTCTTTCATTTCTCTTTTTTCTTTTCTTCTCTTTTTCTTCTTTTTTATCATTTTTCCTTTTTGATTTTTTTGATTTTTTTCATTTTTCTCTTTCTTCTTTTTCTTTTCATTTTTTTTCTTTTTTTCTTTTTTTATTTCTTTTTCTCCTTAAGTAAGGATGAAATAGGACATTTATTTTGTCGAAAAATATATCCTTATGAAAGGATTGAGCTATGAAACTTGATTTTTGAAAATATCTTTTTGGAAGGATTAAGTTATGGAACCCAATTTGGAAACTATCCGGAAGTTAGGAAAAATATTCTTATGGAAGGATTGAAATTTGAAAATTATTCAGAAGTTTGGATAGATGTCCTTATGGAAGGATTGAGTTTTGGAACTCAGTTTTGGAAATTATCCAGAAGTTTGGAAAAATATCCTTATGGAAGGATTGAGTTTTGGAACTCAATTTTGGAAATTATCCAGAAGTTTGGAAAAATATCCTTATGGAAGGATCGAGTTTTGAAAATTTTCCAGAAGTTTGGAAAAATATCCTTATGGAAGGATTGAGTTTTGAAAAGTATCATTATAGAAGGATAGAGTTTGTTTTTTAAAGTTATTTTCTGTATTTATGCAAATGGGATGCATGTGTATACTTTTGCAATGATGCAGAGATGCAATGTTATGTATGTCCTGGTGTATGGTCATATTTAAAAGATGCAATGAAGTATATGCCTCCAAGTATTCTTTCATGATGCATGGTCACATTTTGGTGATACAATGATGCAATGTTATGTTTGTCATGATTTATGGACATGCATGAAATATTCGTAGGGGTCCTCTTCTTTTGGTTCAGTTCGATCTTCTGATTTTCTCGAGCAAAAGCTTGCCCCACCAAATCTTCTTTGTTCTTATCTTCTTAATCCGAATTTTTGAGCTGAATGACCTTCGCGAGCTCGTTTCTTTTCATCTTCTTGAGGGAATGACGGCTTTGTCCGATCGAATATTGCGTGAGATATCTTTCAGATGTCATTTTGACTGGATACCTTTGAAGGCTTTCTTTCTTGTTTTGAATAGACATGGGTCTTAGATCTTTGTACCTTATATCTCTGATGCAAGAAACCTTTTGTTTCAAAAATATTTTCAAAATGAGAATTTTTCTTTAAGTGGAGGGATTAAGTGCCTCCATAATGTTTGGAATCAATTGTCAGGTTAGAACCGATGTGGTTCTTTGAAAATATGGATAAAATTTTTGTAAAGGTATGAATGAATTAAATTTTGAAAATTTTGTTTTTGTGGTTTTTTTTCACGATAAAACATGGGGGATGCATTGAATAATCACATGCCCTTACAAAAGATTCCATTTTTACCTTCGGGTCTAGGTAAAAGGTTGATTTCATGCATTACTCAAAAAGATTTTAGGCTACAAAGATGTCCCAACAACAAGAATTTAACCTCTGAATGTCATTCATCCTTCTTCAATCTTCAATTAACTCCTTTGGGGGACCCCGTTGTTGAACTTTAGAGTTCTAGTCTCGATCAGGCTCTGTACCTTGTTCCTCAATGCCCCACAATTCTCTATGGTGTGGCTCGAGCTTCCTATATGATAGTCGCAGACAACATCGGCATCATATCCTTCTAGGTAAGGAGGCTCCTTTGGTTTAGATTGGAGTGGGGCTATCAAGCTCTTCTCGACAAGCATTGGAAGTAGCTTTGTATAAGTCATCGAGATTGGGTAGGCAATTTTCTGAGAAGCTTTCGGTCGATGTGAGGATGAGTAGCTTGGCTGACGTGTGGACCAAAGTCAGCTGTACGAATAAGGCCCCACCATGTAAACTTCTGACTCATCTCTTTCTTGGCTAGGGTCGGTAATCTTCTCTTCTCTGATAGCCGCTTTAATGGGTTCTCTAGACATCACAAGGTCTTCCAAACTCTTGGATGGATTGCCCAACATATATTTTAAAAATGGGTCTTTTAGAGTCATCACAAAGGTAGGCGTTATCTCTTTCTCTAGCAGCGGTGGTTGTACTTGTGCAACAACATCCCTCCACCTTTGCACGTACTGTCAAAAGCTTTCATCAAGCCTTTTTTCCATATTTTGCAGTGTTTGACGATCTGGATCGATGTCAGCTATATGCTTGTACTACTCGATAAAGGCTTTGGCCAGATCTTTCTATGATCGTATCTGGTCTCGGCTTAGTTGGTTATACCACCTGGTAGCATACCCTTTTAAGCTTTCTTGAAAGCAATGGATCATAAGTTTCTCGTTGCCAACATGCCCCATCATTCTTAGGCAGAACATTGTAAGCTTAGCATACAGAGAGCTTGTTCCTTTGAACCTCTCAAATTCTAGCATTTTGAACTTTAGAGGTATCACCAGATCCAGGACTAAACTTAATTTTCTTGCATCTACCTCACATGATGCACTTGCCCCTTCTACAACTTTAGATTTCTCTTCAACCCGCTTGTACAAATCTTTAATCTGCTTGACCGCCTCAATCCCTGATTGACCCATCTTATTAATGATGCTCGAATTAGGGATGACATGCACACTAGGGTTATTTTGGGCATTAATTCCCTCGTGCAATGAAGACCAGTTTGCGAACCTTGTAGCCTTTCAACTGGAACTGGTACTTGTAGAGGTGCCTTGTCGTATGTACTATTTGCCTTTTCTAGAGCGTTGGGTCTATGACTAATCTTTTTCTTCTTTTAGGATTTTCGTTGGCCAGCATAGCAGCTATCTGAGCTAGTAGATCCACGTATGATTGCACGATGTGATCACGAGTTTCTTGTTGCGCCTTTTCGAGCTTTTCGTTTATGTCCTTCTTCAGGTCTTCGCATGATTGCTCTACTCTTGCTAGACGACTCTCCATTTCTTGAGTTTTGCTTGGATGAAAGACAGATACAAATGTAGCTGACTCGGATGCCCTAGAATGGCTGCGATCGGAATTTTTGGAATCAGACCCCTTTAATTTGGAAATGATAATGCATTATGATGAAATGCAAATATAAAAATGCATGAGATGTACCTGCAATGTACAAACAAAATAAACGGGTTAGTACCAATAAAAAATAGTAATTTTTATAAAAAAAAATGGTATAAAACCTACTGGTAGACATGCTTTGATTGAAAAAAAATCCTACATGTCATGCTTTTCACCCGAATATTGTTATTTACAGGAAAAAAAAACTTACCCGGCATGGTATCTACCCGGCATAATAAAATATAAACAGATTCCTATCTGGCATGATATATACCCGGCATATTATTATTTACAGAAAAAACTTATCCGGTATGATTTCTACCCGGCATACTTTTATTTGCAAAATGAAAGATCCTACCCGGCATGGTATCTATCCAGCATGTTTTTATTTTCAAAAAGAAATATCCTACCCGGCATGGTATCTACCCAGCATATTATTCATGAAAAAAATTTATAGGGTATACAAAAGGTTAAAACCGTTTCTCCTTTGAACTTTTAACGAGTTCCATTTCTAAAGCGAGGCTCCTATGGTCCATTATATGAGGTTCGATTCTAGGGAAGGGTACCCAAATTATCCTCGTTGTCCCTTACTAAAGGTAGTAAGGCCCCTAATCCTCACCCATTATAGGCTTCAAACGGACCAAGTTCAATTCAGGGGGATACATCATTTATGCCTATACGGAGGTAACCCACACGAAAGCATAAGAAATATATCTCGAAAGCGATTTACCAACCTACACAGTGGTAACCCACACGAAAGCGGTATCACACTTTCACTTAAAATATGACGGAGCTCGGGTAGAAAGCTCATGAAATGTAATGCAAGTGCATTGTGTGTGAAGAGAAACTCCCAAATCTTTTGACGCCCTATTTCTATATTCACTTATACTAAGCAGTAAAAAAGGCAATTATATTTTTAGAAAATAAAATGCATGTCTTTTTTAACTAAAAGACATAATCATATTTTAAATTAGAATCGAATTCATCAATTTTCAATGACCAAGACTAGAAGATAATCGACTCGTGGCTTGACTCATTTTTTATTTTAAAAGGTCCCCAGCGGAGTCGCCAGCTGTAATCACCCAAATCCATCCGGCGCTCTTCTTTTTATTCGATTTTAAAAATTTCTTTTGATTTAATTTAGTTTGGAAAACGCCCGCCCGATTTTGAGATTAACGATATGGAGTCGCCACCGATCATTTTTAAAATGGTAGACCGGACACCAAAATAAAACCGGAGATCAAAATATTAGGGTCTGGGAGTCGGTTACGGATATAGAAAGATGAGCACCCCCACACCGCCCAAAATTAGTACCTAGCCGATTATTTAATTGTTAGAGTATGGCCAAAGACCAATCATGAGATGATTGTAACCACATACTTACTTTACCAGTTCTATTAAGGCATTGCCATTTATTATTTTTGATTATATTTCTGTGTTCTTATATATAAGCTGTATGATAATAAAGTCCATAGAATAATATGATTATTCTTAAAAGGTCCATAGCCAGGTATTATCGTAGGCTTGGACAACGATAATACATTAAAGGCTATTGTGTAGTTGATTGATGGCAAAGTGTTGTCATTGCCATAGAGATGTCAAAATCAATACATGAGTATGTTTTAGAGGACAACATACTAGAATGACCCGTTTTGAGCACGTTTCTAGGATTATTATGTGACAGTCACAAACATGTTCATAGTGATGACTAATTGTATGATCCTCAGACTTGAGATCATTATTATCTCGACATCTATAGTCTCATATTTTGATACAGTTAAAAGTGTGTCGTAACTGGTTGCATCATAAAGACTGATATTGGACATGCCACAATCTATGTAGTGAGATTTAAGTGATCAACATAGGATTTGTCCCTCCTACATAATAGGAGTATTATCACATGCCGCTTGATCGAGTGAGACTAGAAATGCATGGCCATGCTCGAATAAGCTGATATGAGATATCATAAATTATTCGTTTGTTATAGTCTAGTCAAGATATCAAGAAACATTAGATGGACTATACAAGTGTGACTATTCCATGACTTGTGTTCAATCTAGATATAAAGGGAAAAAGGATGTAATGCAAGAAAGAAAGTTAATTACATAGAGGTTATGTCAAATCATGACTTCTTGTAACTTATGTGACAGTGATACATTGCTAGATGTCACTCATTGTTTGTAATATTAGAATTGTTCTAGTACTTACTACTAATGTTACAAGAACCTACAGGGCCACACCCTATGGTTTGATCAAGCAAATGTTAAATGAATAATACACGTACAAAATTATTGTACATAAATGAAGATATAATTAAAATTTATGTGTATTTTGATATATATAGATTTTGATTATTCGAATTTAAAGTTTATATATATTTGATATATATAGAATTTAAATTATTTCAAATTTAAAGGATAAACATTAGAGGGGAGTAATTAAATGTAATTATAACTCTTTAATGCATGAAATTCTGAAATAGTCAACAACTCTAATTCAAGTTGAATTAGGGTTATTTGTATTATAAAAGGAACATAAGGGTCTAGCAGCCACTTATGCTTTTCGCGAAATTCTCTAAACAGTTTAGAGAAGAAAATTATTTGCTTGCAACCGGGTGAACTGAGTAGAGGTTGAGACATTTTCATTGCGACTAAGGATTCGAAACGCGTGATCGTGATTGCATCTCTGTTCTCTTCTACCTCTTTCCAGATGAACTAAGGTAGTTTTCTACATCTTTCTTCCCGATTTCGATTAATCGTATATGGATCACTGGTGAGATCACCGGAATAATTTTTTCTGCTGCGTGTACCAGCGGTCCTTACAGTGGTATCAGAGCCACTTGTGCGATACGAAATAGGGTTAAATACTTGTGTGATGCGATTATATGAGATGCATATATATATCTGTCAATTTTTTTAACAAATATATGATGTTTGTACAAATAAATCTGTTTAATCACGATTAATATGTTAATCCTGTTTAATGTAGTTGCTGCAAATTGATGGCTAAACGTTAATCACCACAGTGGTTACTATTTAGGATTTGATAAATCACACGTTAACTGTTAATATGTTGATTATGTGGTGATGATCGTTGATCATTATCGGCACAGGAACAATGGTTGTTCTAAGGCAGAAAAACCTCCGGGATTGAAAATCCCAAAAACATGATTCTGTTGTTAAAAGTTATCAAATCGTGATGTTTTTCCACAGTAACGATGAGAGCGATTTTTTAAAAATTATCATCCACTAACCGGGCAGCGGCACCCCCATCGACCACACCGGGTTCGCCGAACCCCCGCAAGGGGCTCCGCCCCTTGACCCCTTCGTAGGTAACTAAGTTCGCAGGTTCACATCGGTAATTCTAATAAACAAGATAAAACATGTGTATGTTATGATTGATATGCACGGTGTTTTTACAATGCATGGTTATAGCCCTAAAACCCATTTAGTTTTATTTACAAAAGGTTGTAACTTTAAATACGGCCTGCATGTCGTGCCTCTCTATATTTCTATTGTAAATTCTCTTCTCATCTTACTCCCTCGTATGTAAAACGAGTTTCTCAAATTGTAATTTGCGAAGATGAAAAAGAATTAGAAGGATGGGCCACGTGAAGCTTGTGAAGCGATTATTACCTTAGGACTCCTTTTGGTTCTCTCATTGGCTTAGGATAAGCCACCATAGTTTAAAGGGCCATAACCATTGCATTTATTTACTGCTTTATTTTTTCCATGTATGTGATGCTATGGATGATATGTTAACATGCTATTTAATTGATAAGATCATGTAAAAGATTAAATGGCGAGATTATTATTAAAACCCCTCAACAAAATCTAAGTTAATATAACCTCCCAATATTTACCCTCGTTAAAGCCTCGATCGATATTATGTGGGTTTTGCCAAAGCAAAGGGAAATGGATCTATCCCGGTTAAACACGAAGAATAAATAAGTGATATTCGTCGGTTGAAATATTGGTTGATAACTTAGCTAGGTTACTCTAATAGGATTAGAAACCTAGAGGTTAGTTATTTGGTTAATCATGAGATGATCACCAAAATAAGGAATTACATGAGATGTAATTAGAAAGAAGTTGCTTACCTAAATAACCATTCTCTTAAGAGTTAAAGCCAAAGCTGACTTAGGAGAAGGTGAAATATGGATCCTCACCCACTAAAAAAACTTTAAGATGTTTTTTCGAAATTAAAATATGAGGGTTTTTAATTTTGAATAAAATAGTTGGAGCCTCTTTAATAAAGACCTATTAAAGATTTTAAACTTGGTGAGGATTTACTCACAATATATATTTCTATCGTTGTAGATTAAATGACAACAAACGCTTTATCATTGTGATCGGTCATTGAGAAGAACAAATTGAATGGCTTGAACTTCCTTGACTAATTTCATAATTTGAGAATTGTTCTCAAACAAGAGCGGAAATTACAAGTCATCGAAGAACACATTCTGATGAACCGCGACTCACGCCTCTAGAGTTTGAAAAAGACAAGTATAAGAAATACATGGATAATATGGTAGACATAGGATGTCTAATGCTTGCTACCATGACCCCTCGACTTGAAGAAGCAATATGAGGACATGGTAGCGTATGATATGATTCAAAACCTCAAGGAATTGTATGAGGGGCAAGCACGCCAAGAAAGGTATGAGACCTCAAAAGCTCTGTTTCAATGCAAAATGGCTTAGGGATCCTCCGTAGGAACCCATGTCATCAAGATGATGGGCTATATCCAAACACTGGAGAAATTGGGATTCCCTATCAAAGATGAGTTAGCTACTGATGTTATTTTGCAATCGTTGCTAAATAGCTTTAGTCAATTTGTCCTTAATTTCAACATGAATGAGATTAACAAGACTTTGCCATAATTGCTCGGCATGTTACGAACTGTTGAAGATAACATAAAAAAGGTTGGACCTAAGCCCATTCTGATGGTCCGCGAGGATAAGGGAAAGGGCAAGAACAAAGGAGTGGCAAAGCCTAAAGGCAATGGCAAGGCCAAGCCCAAAGGAAATGATGCATTGAAACCCAAAGGAGGAGTAAACAAGGAAGGAAAATGTTTCCACTACAACAAAATCAAACACTGGAAAATGAACTGCCTTGTTTATCTTGAAGAGGTCAATAAGGCAAAAGAAAATAGAACATCCGTTTCAGGTATTTATGTTATTGATATTAACTTATCAACATCTACTTCTTGGGTATTAGATACCGGTTGTGGTTCTCACATTTGTACTTTTGTATAGGGACTACAAAGAGAAGGAATCTGGCTAAAGGAGATATGGACCTACGAGTTGGAAATGGAGCAAGAGTTGCTGCATTAGCTATAGGGACATATGTTTTATCTTTACCTAGTGGACTTGATTTATGTTTAGAGGATTGTTATTTTGTGCCCAATTTGACTAAGAACATTATTTCTATTTCTTGTTTGGACAAGATAGGCTTTGAGATAATTACTAAGAATAATTGTTGTTCATTTTATCTCAGTAATGTTTTTTATGGATCGGCACAACTGGTTAATGGCCTTTACATTTTAGATCATGATAATTCCATTTATAACATAAATAATAAAAAATCAAAAACAAATGACCCAACTCAAACTTATCTTTGGCACTATCATTTAGGCCATATAAGTGCGAAACGCATATCAAAGCTCCATAAAGATGGAATTTTAGATTCATTTGTTTTCGAACAATTTGATGTATGCGAATCTTGCTTATTGGGAAAAATGACTAAGGCTCCCTTTAATAGTAAAGGTGAGCGAGCAAGTGATTTATTGAGATTAATACATAGTGATGTATGTGGGCCAATGAATACACAAGCCAGAGGGGGTTTCCAATACTTCATTACTTTCACTGATGATTTCAGTTGGTATGAGTATGTTTACCTCATTGACCATAAATCTGAAGCCCTTGAAAAGTTCAAAGAGTTCAAGAATGAAGTACACAACCAGCTAGGCAAAAATATTAAAGTACTTCAATCAGATCGAGGTGGAGAATATTTGAGCTTAGAGTTTGATGAACTCCTGAAACAATGTGAGATTGTCTCACAACTTACACCACCTGGTACACCACAGTGGAATAGAGTTTCTGAAAGGAGGAATCGAACTTTGTTAGACATGGTTCGATCAATGATGAGTCTTAGCGATCTTCTGACTTCTTTTTAGGGACATGCACTTGAGACAGTTGCTTTCACACTAAACCGTGCTCTATCTAAATCGGTTCAAAAGACACCATATGAGATATGGGTGGGAAACATCCTAGTATGTCTTTTATGAAGATTTGGGGCTGCAAAGCTTATGTCAAACATCGATGTCTACAAAGCTCAAACCCAAATCTTAAAAATGCATCTTTGTAGGATATCCTAAAGAAACTAAAGGGTATTATTTCTCCAATCATATCGAGAACAACGTGTTTGTTGCTCGAACAAGAGTTTTTCTCGAAAGAGAATTTCTCTCCAAGAAAGGGAATGGTAAAAATGTAGAACTCGGAGAAGTTTGAAAATAAGAGATCAACGAACCAGAGATTGAACAAAATCGAGTTCCACAAGTTGTTGAAGAACGATCAACCAATTTAGAAACACAACCACTGCGAAGATCTTTAAGAGAACACCATTTCCCTAAGAGATATGGATTTCTTGTTACCACTCATGTTGATGTTCTTCTTATGGATCAAGATGAGCCTAGGATTTATCAAGAAGCGTTGTCGAGCCCGGACTCTAAGAAATGGCTTGAAGCCATAAGATGCGAGATGGATTCCATATCGAAAACCAAGTATAGACTTTGGTTGAACCACTTGAAGGGTTAAACCTATTGGGTGCTAACGGTTTTTAAGAAGAAAATCGACATGGATGGTAATGTACAAACATACAAATGGTGATTGGTCGCTAAAGGGTTTCGAAAAATTCATGGTATAGACTATGATGAAACTTTTTCTCCTGTTGCTATGTTTAAATCTATCCGGATCTTGCTTGCGTAGCTGCATTCTATGATTATGAAATCTGGCAAATGGATGTCAAAACCGTTTTCCTTAATGGGAAACTTGAAGAGGATGTGTATATGACACAACCAGAAGGTTTTGTCGATCCAAAATATGCTAGAAAGATTTGCAAGCTACAAAGATCATTTATGGATTAAAGCAAGCTTCTCGAAGCTGGAATCTTCATTTTAACGATGCTATCAAAGAGTTTGGTTTTATCAAAAATGAAGATAAGCCTTGTGCTTATAAAAAGGCTAGTGGGAGCATTGTTTCATTCCTAATATTGTATGTAGATGACATACTAATCATAGGAAATGACATACCTACCTTACAGTCTGTAAAGACTTGGTTAGGAAGTTGTTTTTCTATGAAAGATTTGGGTAAGGTAGTATATATCTTAGGAGTTAAAATCTATAGAGATAGATCAAGACGACTCCTAGGTTTGAGCCTGAGTACATATTTAGATAAAGTGCTAAAAAGGTTCAGCATGGATGAATCCAAGAAAGGATTTCTACCTATGAGACATGGCGTGTCACTCTCAAAGAAAATGTGCCATTCAACATTACAAGAGAGAGAACGGATGAATAAGATTCCATATGCTTCGGCTATTGGTTCTATCATGTATGCCATGATATGTACTGTCGGATGTATCGTATGCTTTAAGCATGACGAGTCGGTATCAAGTAAACCCCAGTGAAAGTCATTGGGTTGCAGTTAAAAATATCCTTAAGTACTTAAGAAGAACTAAGGATGCATTCCTTATATATGGAGGTGAGGAAGAGCTTAATGTAAAAGGTTACACTGACGCTAGCTTCCAAATTGATAAGGATAATTCACGATCGCGATCGAGTTTTGTGTTTTGCCTTAATGGAGGTGCTGTGAGCTGGAAAAGTTCAAAGTAAGATACAGTAGCTAATTCTACAACAGAGGCTGAATACATTGCAGCCAGTGAAGCAGCAAAAGAAGCTGTTTGGATTAAGAAGTTCATTTCTGAACTAGGGGTTGTTCCCAGCATATCAGATGTCGTGGAACTCTGTTGTGACAACAATGGAGCCATTGCACAAGCAAAGGAACCCAGATCTCAACAAAGATCCAAACATATTCTCAAGCGCTTTCATCTCATTCGAGATATCATTGATCGAGGAGATGTGGAAATATGCAGAGTACACACGGATGATAATATTGCTGATCCACTGACCAAGCCTCTGACACAGTAGAAGCATGATCCTCCCACTGAGTCACTCGGTATTAGATATATGAGTGATTGGTCTTAGTGCTAGTGGGAGATTGTTAGAGTGTGCCCAAAGACCAATCATGAGATGATTGTAACCACATACTTACTTTACCAGTTCTATTAAGGCATTGCCATTTATTATTTTCGGTTATATTTCTGTCCTCTTATATATAAGCTGTATGATAATAAAGTCCATAGAATAATATTATTATTCTTAAAAGGTCCATAGCCAAGTATTATCATAGGCTTGGACAACGATAATACATTAAAGGCTATTGTGTAGTTGATTGATGGCAAAGTGTTGTCATTGACATGAAGATGTCAAAATCAATACATGAGTATATTTTAGAGAACAACATACTGGAATGACCCGCTTTGAGAACGTTTCTTGATTATTATGTGATAGTCACAAACATGTTCATAGTGATGACTAATTGTATGATCCTCAAACTTGGGATCATTATTATTCCGACATCTATAGTCTCATGTTTTGATACAGTTAAAAGTGTGTCGTAACTGGTTGCATCATAAAGACTGATATTGGACATGCCACAATCTATGTAGTGAGATTTAGGTGATCAACATAAGATTTGTCCCTCCTATATAATAGGAGTAATATCACAGGCCACTTGATCGAGTGAGACTAGAAATGCATGGCCATGCTTGAATAAGCTGATATGAGATATCATAAATTATTCGTTTGTTATAGTTTACTCAAGATATCAAGAAACATTAGATGGACTATACAAGTGTAACTATTCCATGACTTGCGTCCAATCTAGATATAAAGGACAAAAGGATGTAATGCAAGAAAGAGAGTTAATCACATAGAGGTTATGTCGAATCATGACTTCTTGTAACTTAGATGACAATGATACATTGCTAGACGTCACTCATTGTTTGTAATATTAGAATTGTTCTAATATTTACTACTAATGTTACAAGAACCTACAGGGTCACACCCTATAGTTTGATCAAGCAAACGTTAAACGAATAATACACGTACAAAATTATTGTACATAAATGAAGATATAATTAAAATTTATATGTATTTTGATATATATAGATTTTGATTATTCAAATTTAAAGTTCATATATATTTGATATATATAGAAGTTAAATTATTTCAAATTTAAAGGATAAACATTAGAGGAGATAATTAAATATAATTATAACTATTTAATGCATGAAATTGGAAATAGTCAACAACTCTAATTCAAGTTGAATTAGGGTTATTTGTAAGGATGGGGCCACGTGAAGCTTGTGAAGCGATTATTACCTTAGGACTCCTTTTGGTTCTCTCATTGGCTTAGGATAAGCCACCATAGTTTAAAGGGCCATAACCATTGCATTTATTTACTGCTTTATTTTTTCCATGTATGTGATGCTATGGATGATATGTTAACATGCTATTTAATTGATAAGATCATGTAAAAGATTAAATGGCGAGATTATTATTAAAACCCCTCAACAAAATCTAAGTTAATATAACCTCCCAATATTTACCCTCGTTAAAGCCTCGTCGATCGATATTATGTGGGTTTTGCCAAAGCAAAGGGAAATGGATCTATCCCGGTTAAAACACGAAGAATAAATAAGTGATATTCGTCGGTTGAAATATTGGTTGATAACTTAGCTAGGTTACTCTAATAGGATTAGAAACCTAGAGGTTAGTTATTTGGTTAATCATGAGATGATCACCAAAATAAGGAATTACATGAGATGTAATTAGAAAGAAGTTGCTTACCTAAATAACCATTCTCTTAAGAGTTAAAGCCAAAGCTGACTTAGGAGAAGGTGAAATATGGATCCTCACCCACTAAAAAAACTTTAAGATGTTTTTTCGAAATTAAAATATGAGGGTTTTTAATTTTGAATAAAATAGTTGGAGCCTCTTTAATAAAGACCTATTAAAGATTTTAAACTTGGTGAGGATTTACTCACAATATATATTTCTATCGTTGTAGATTAAATGACAACAAACGCTTTATCATTGTGATCGGTCATTGAGAAGAACAAATTGAATGGCTTGAACTTCCTTGACTAATTTCATAATTTGAGAATTGTTCTCAAACAAGAGCGGAAATTACAAGTCATCGAAGAACCTGTTCCTGATGAACCGGCAGCTACTGCCTCTAGAGCTGAAAAAGACAAGTATAAGAAATACATGGATAATATGGTAGACATAGGATGTCTAATGCTTGCTACCATGACCCCTCAGCTTCAGAAGCAATATGAGGACATGGTAGCGTATGATATGATTCAAAACCTCAAGGAATTGTATGAGGGGCAAGCACGCCAAGAAAGGTATGAGACCTCAAAAGCTCTGTTTCAATGCAAAATGGCTTAGGGATCCTCCGTAGGAACCCATGTCATCAAGATGATGGGCTATATCCAAACACTGGAGAAATTGGGATTCCCTATCAAAGATGAGTTAGCTACTGATGTTATTTTGCAATCGTTGCTAAATAGCTTTAGTCAATTTGTCCTTAATTTCAACATGAATGAGATTAACAAGACTTTGCCATAATTGCTCGGCATGTTACGAATGTTGAAGATAAACAAAAAAGGTTGGACCTAAGCCCATTCGATGGTCCGCGAGGATAAGGGAAAGGGCAAGAACAAAGGAGTGGCAAAGCCTAAAGGCAATGGCAAGGCCAAGCCCAAAGGAAATGATGCATTGAAACCCAAAGGAGGAGTAAACAAGGAAGGAAAATGTTTCCACTACAACAAAATCAAACTTTGGAAAATGAAGCGCCTTGTTTATCTTGAAGAGGTCAATAAGGCAAAAGAAAATAGAACATCCGTTTCAGGTATTTATGTTATTGATATTAACTTATCAACATCTACTTCTTGGGTATTAGATACCGGTTGTGGTTCTCACATTTGTACTTTTGTATAGGGACTACAAAGAGAAGGAATCTAGCTAAAGGAGATATGGACCTACGAGTTGGAAATGGAGCAAGAGTTGCTGCATTAGCTATAGGGACATATGTTTTATCTTTACCTAGTGGACTTGATTTATGTTTAGAGGATTGTTATTTTGTGCCCAATTTGACTAAGAACATTATTTCTATTTCTTGTTTGGACAAGATAGGCTTTGAGATAATTACTAAGAATAATTGTTGTTCATTTTATCTCAGTAATGTTTTTTATGGATCGGCACAACTGGTTAATGGCCTTTACATTTTAGATCATGATAATTCCATTTATAACATAAATAATAAAAAATCAAAAACAAATGACCCAACTCAAACTTATCTTTGGCACTGTCATTTAGGCCATATAAGTGCGAAACGCATATCAAAGCTCCATAAAGATGGAATTTTAGATTCATTTGTTTTCGAACAATTTGATGTATGCGAATCTTGCTTATTGGGAAAAATGACTAAGGCTCCCTTTAATAGTAAAGGTGAGCGAGCAAGTGATTTATTGAGATTAATACATAGTGATGTATGTGGGCCAATGAATACACAAGCCAGAGGGGGTTTCCAATACTTCATTACTTTCACTGATGATTTCAGTTGGTATGAGTATGTTTACCTCATTGACCATAAATCTGAAGCCCTTGAAAAGTTCAAAGAGTTCAAGAATGAAGTACACAACCAGCTAGGCAAAAATATTAAAGTACTTCAATCAGATCGAGGTGGAGAATATTTGAGCTTAGAGTTTGATGAACTCCTGAAACAATGTGAGATTGTCTCACAACTTACACCACCTGGTACACCACAGTGGAATAGAGTTTCTGAAAGGAGGAATCGAACTTTGTTAGACATGGTTCGATCAATGATGAGTCTTAGCGATCTTCTGACTTCTTTTTAGGGACATGCACTTGAGACAGTTGCTTTCACACTAAACCGTGCTCTATCTAAATCGGTTCAAAAGACACCATATGAGATATGGACTGGGAAACATCCTAGTATGTCTTTTATGAAGATTTGGGGCTGCAAAGCTTATGTCAAACATCAGATGTCTACAAAGCTCAAACCCAAATCTTAAAAATGCATCTTTGTAGGATATCCTAAAGAAACTAAAGGGTATTATTTCTCCAATCATATCGAGAACAACGTGTTTGTTGCTCGAACAAGAGTTTTTCTCGAAAGAGAATTTCTCTCCAAGAAAGGGAATGGTAAAAATGTAGAACTCGGAGAAGTTTGAAAATAAGAGATCAACGAACCAGAGATTGAACAAAATCGAGTTCCACAAGTTGTTGAAGAACGATCAACCAATTTAGAAACACAACCACTGCGAAGATCTTTAAGAGAACACCATTTCCCTAAGAGATATGGATTTCTTGTTACCACTCATGTTGATGTTCTTCTTATGGATCAAGATGAGCCTAGGATTTATCAAGAAGCAGTGTCGAGCCCAGACTCTAAGAAATGGCTTGAAGCCATAAGATCTGAGATGGATTCCATATCAGAAAACCAAGTATAGACTTTGGTTGAACCACTTGAAGGGGTTAAACCTATTGGGTGCTAACGGGTTTTTAAGAAGA
Organism: Hibiscus mutabilis; assembly: GCA_019671005.1. Classification (NCBI taxonomy): domain Eukaryota; kingdom Viridiplantae; phylum Streptophyta; class Magnoliopsida; order Malvales; family Malvaceae; genus Hibiscus; species Hibiscus mutabilis. The sequence goes on along the minus strand of CM033737.1, from coordinate 5,448,011 downwards.
AAATCGACATGGATGGTAATGTACAAACATACAAATGGTGATTGGTCGCTAAAGGGTTTCGAAAAATTCATGGTATAGACTATGATGAAACTTTTTCTCCTGTTGCTATGTTTAAATCTATCCGGATCTTGCTTGCGTAGCTGCATTCTATGATTATGAAATCTGGCAAATGGATGTCAAAACCGTTTTCCTTAATGGGAAACTTGAAGAGGATGTGTATATGACACAACCAGAAGGTTTTGTCGATCCAAAATATGCTAGAAAGATTTGCAAGCTACAAAGATCATTTATGGATTAAAGCAAGCTTCTCGAAGCTGGAATCTTCATTTTAACGATGCTATCAAAGAGTTTGGTTTTATCAAAAATGAAGATAAGCCTTGTGCTTATAAAAAGGCTAGTGGGAGCATTGTTTCATTCCTAATATTGTATGTAGATGACATACTAATCATAGGAAATGACATACCTACCTTACAGTCTGTAAAGACTTGGTTAGGAAGTTGTTTTTCTATGAAAGATTTGGGTAAGGTAGTATATATCTTAGGAGTTAAAATCTATAGAGATAGATCAAGACGACTCCTAGGTTTGAGCCTGAGTACATATTTAGATAAAGTGCTAAAAAGGTTCAGCATGGATGAATCCAAGAAAGGATTTCTACCTATGAGACATGGCGTGTCACTCTCAAAGAAAATGTGCCATTCAACATTACAAGAGAGAGAACGGATGAATAAGATTCCATATGCTTCGGCTATTGGTTCTATCATGTATGCCATGATATGTACTCGTCCAGATGTATCGTATGCTTTAAGCATGACGAGTCGGTATCAAGTAAACCCCAGTGAAAGTCATTGGGTTGCAGTTAAAAATATCCTTAAGTACTTAAGAAGAACTAAGGATGCATTCCTTATATATGGAGGTGAGGAAGAGCTTAATGTAAAAGGTTACACTGACGCTAGCTTCCAAATTGATAAGGATAATTCACGATCGCGATCGAGTTTTGTGTTTTGCCTTAATGGAGGTGCTGTGAGCTGGAAAAGTTCAAAGTAAGATACAGTAGCTAATTCTACAACAGAGGCTGAATACATTGCAGCCCGGTGAAGCGACAAAAGAAGTCATTTGGATTAAAAGTTCATTTCTGAACTAGGGGTTGTTCCCAGCATATCAGATGTCGTGGAACTCTGTTGTGACAACAATGGAGCCATTGCACAAGCAAAGGAACCCAGATCTCAACAAAGATCCAAACATATTCTCAAGCGCTTTCATCTCATTCGAGATATCATTGATCGAGGAGATGTGGAAATATGCAGAGTACACACGGATGATAATATTGCTGATCCACTGACCAAGCCTCTGACACAGTAGAAGCATGATCCTCCCACTGAGTCACTCGGTATTAGATATATGAGTGATTGGTCTTAGTGCTAGTGGGAGATTGTTAGAGTGTGCCCAAAGACCAATCATGAGATGATTGTAACCACATACTTACTTTACCAGTTCTATTAAGGCATTGCCATTTATTATTTTCGGTTATATTTCTGTCCTCTTATATATAAGCTGTATGATAATAAAGTCCATAGAATAATATTATTATTCTTAAAAGGTCCATAGCCAAGTATTATCATAGGCTTGGACAACGATAATACATTAAAGGCTATTGTGTAGTTGATTGATGGCAAAGTGTTGTCATTGACATGAAGATGTCAAAATCAATACATGAGTATATTTTAGAGAACAACATACTGGAATGACCCGCTTTGAGAACGTTTCTTGATTATTATGTGATAGTCACAAACATGTTCATAGTGATGACTAATTGTATGATCCTCAAACTTGGGATCATTATTATTCCGACATCTATAGTCTCATGTTTTGATCTGATTAAAAGTGTGTCGAATCTGGTTGCATCATAAAGACGATATTGGACATGCCACAATCTATGTAGTGAGATTTAGGTGATCAACATAAGATTTGTCCCTCCTATATAATAGGAGTAATATCACGAGCCACTTGATCGAGTGAGACTAGAAATGCATGGCCATGCTTGAATAAGTGATATGAGATATCATAAATTATTCGTTTGTTATAGTTTACTCAAGATATCAAGAAACATTAGATGGACTATACAAGTGTAACTATTCCATGACTTGCGCCCAATCTAGATATAAAGGACAAAAGGATGTAATGCAAGAAAGAGAGTTAATCACATAGAGGTTATGTCGAATCATGACTTCTTGTAACTTAGATGACAATGATACATTGCTAGACGTCACTCATTGTTTGTAATATTAGAATTGTTCTAATATTTACTACTAATGTTACAAGAACCTACAGGGTCACACCCTATAGTTTGATCAAGCAAACGTTAAACGAATAATACACGTACAAAATTATTGTACATAAATGAAGATATAATTAAAATTTATATGTATTTTGATATATATAGATTTTGATTATTCAAATTTAAAGTTCATATATATTTGATATATATAGAAGTTAAATTATTTCAAATTTAAAGGATAAACATTAGAGGAGAGTAATTAAATATAATTATAACTATTTAATGCATGAAATTCGGAAATAGTCAGCAACTCTAATTCAAGTTGAATTAGGGTTATTTGTATTATAAAAGGAACATAAGGGTCTAGCAGCCACTTATGCTTTTCGCGAAATTCTCTAAACAGTTTAGAGAAGAAAATTATTTGCTTGCAACTAGGTGAACTGAGTAGAGGTCGGGACGTTTTCGTTGCGACTAAGGATTCGAAACGCGTGATCGTGATTGCATCTCCCTTCTCTTCTACCTCTTTCCAAACGAACTAAGGTAGTTTTTTGCATCCTTCTTCCCGATTTCGATTAATCGTACATGGATCACTGGTGAGATCGCCGAAATAATTTTTTTTCGCTGCACCATGGGGTGTACCGGCGGTACTTACATTAATGTCTTAGTGCTGAAAATTTTGAATTCAAATAAAATTTAAAATATGATTCTTGAATGTGTGAAAACGTTTTAAGTATTTGAAAAAACATTCTGTTATTTAAACTAACCGAGAAATTCACTTCCCTTTTCGCCCGGGAAATGATTTCTCAATTTTCTAAATAAAAAAAATTCCTTAAATATCGTATCCTAAAATGGTAAGGATATCTTTTTATTTATGGATATTGAGATGGTCGCATCCCTTTACGCCTGTGACACTAATTCTCAAACTCCCTAAATAAAAGAATATTACCTTAATATTTCTATTTATTATGATGCAATTTATAACGTAGCATATAAACATACAGACATACTTAAAAATATAACACTTACAATAAAATTATATTTAATAATTATATTTATCAAAAAAATCTATATATATATATTTAAAGTTATTAGTTTATACATATATATATTAATTTTTACAAAAAATAAGTATTTCTTACTATTTTACATATATACTTAAAATATAATATTTTAAAGTAAAATACGTATATACATTATTTATTAAAATATACCTATATTAAGTTAGTAGTTTTATATATTTTTTTACAAGAAGAATAAGAGTTTATTGTTATTTATATATATATTGTAATTAAACAAAGTATTATATATTGTTTTACAAATACATAAAACTTTATATACATGTATCATATATATATATATATATATACAAAATGTTATACATAAAAAATATGAACCATAAGTAAAAAGAATATATATATCTTATATATAATATTAATACATACTATGTATAAACGAACTACTTTGTATAATAATAATAATAATAATAATAATAATAATAATAATAATAATATACACATAATAATATGAAACATATATCAACAATACATATATAATAAACATAATAAATACTTATATGCTAGAAACATAAAATAATAAAATTATATAATATAGCAAAATACACAAATATATATATACATAATACCACGCTACACATAATAATAATGAAGATGATATCAAATAATAATATTGTTAATATGTATATATGAATCATATTAAAATGCATGAAACAACCTAAGGTTAAATATCAAGGACTAAAATGCATGAATACTAAATTACATAGCAATAAATAACATAAAACAGGACTAAAATGAAACAAATATAAAATACATGAAATGGAAAGTAAATAACATAAAACTAAAGTGCTGAAATTAAATTCAATATAAGGGCAGTGATTAAATTGAATAAAAAGCAAAACAGAAGTGCAAAATTAAAGAAAAAAGGATGAAAAAGGAGGCGGTAATAAAAGAAGAGGACTGAAACTGTAATTAACTCGTGACCACAAGTGAAAGCGGGAAAAGAGTTTAAGAACCTGAAAGGCAATTTTCCTATTTAAAAAGACGCAGATTCTTCCCGGATTACGGGTCACCGCGTCGGGTTGGGGCCTCAAAACAACGTCGTTTCACATGATGGGTTTAAAACATAATAAGGGTATTTTTATTTTGAAACCAGTTTAATAAAACTAAACCTAAACCTATTTCTCTCAACCCTAACATCTCAAAACTCTCACCCCTTTCAAACCAACGGCGACGGCCGGTCCCCTTCTCCTCCTTGCGCCGTTCACCGGCCTTGCGGCCTCACGTCGTCGCTTCAAACAACCAGGTAAGGTTCGAGTCGCCTTTGCTATTTCCATTCAGATTTAAAAAAAAAGATTTCAAGATAAAAATGGATTTCGGATGGATCAGATTGAAAAAAAAAAACTACCTTTTATTTGTTCAAAGTTTCTTTTACAGATTTTTTCGAATCCCGAATTCTCTTACAAATTTTTAGATCTCCCCTTTCGATCTTTCTATTTTTTTCGATTTCAGCCCCCCTCCATCTGTTTTCATTCGGGTTTTTATAAACCCATAACAACTCCCCTATCTTTATGGTTGTAGATCTGCATTGATGGATTGAGCCGGATTTTCAGGGATTTTTGGTGGGATTTTCAGCCGAATAGGGCGGCTGAAACAGAGGGTAGTGGTAGGTTTAGGAATAGGGTGGCTGCATATTAAGTTTAGGGCTTGATTTAATTTTGTTATTCTATTTTTTTTTTTGTTTGATTCGAATGGGATGTGGGGTTCGGCAGTTTAGGGTTTTGGGATTCAAATGGGTTATTTGGGGGATTGAAGGTGGCCAACAACAATTGTCAACAGTGGCGACGGCGATCGGACAAAAGAGACTGCGGCGGAAGGCTGACAGTTGGATATTAAGTTAGGGTTATGGTTTTTTTTAAGGTTAGGTTATTGGGTCTAGTTTATTTTAGGAGCCTGGTTCGGATTTGGGGTTGTGCTTAAGGCCCGGATAAGAATTGGCTATTACAGGGAGAAACTAGTAATTTTCATATGCAACCTCTGCAAATGAGCATCAAAATTCATCCACTGAAACATGGTCCAAACAGAATCATAATAACCACATTAAAGTAAAAAAAATACAAAATTAAACAAAGTTGAAAGATGAGACCCTACAAAATTTACATATTAGATTACCATAAGATGCAAAGTGTGTAAACATAAGGAACAAGTTCCTTGAGCAAGAAAACACTTTCCGTCCTCTCTTTTTTCTCGCTAAATTTATCTTCGTAACCAACTCACTAAATCCGATGATGAAACAAACCCATAGGTCCAACCGTTGTTACCTTTCAGTTCCCCTCATCGGCTGCTTTTAAATAAAGGGTTTCGCCGCCATCACCACTCATACCTCCTGTGCTTCCTCCACGGCCTTCAGCTGCTCCGGCACTCCCAATATCTTGCTTGCTTCCACCTGCCATTGGCCTGCAACCATGGATGCCTTCTCCAGAAGAACCGTGTCCGAAATCCGGAAACCCTCCAGCACTGAGGTCTCCACTGCCACCTGCAGTGCTGGACTCAGTTTGCAACATGTGAAGGCCTGTGCTTCCACCGGAGCTCATGCCAAGCTAACCGTACAAGGCTTGTTGTTGCAGTGCAGAAAGTGGTTGCTGAGCATACAACATTGAGGACCGTGCAGCCATAAGCGATTGTTGCGTCATCTGTTGAGCTTGTTGGTGCTGCATATAGTGTCCAGCTCCTGGCTGCATAATGCCACGGGATGGAAACTACAAGCAATCGACAAAGACAATTACCGACTGCACGTAACACTTGAAAGAAACTGTTTGAGGGATCTAGAAATTGGATTGGTACCTGCGAATGCACGGATTGCAGCCAGGTACATGAGGTTTCGCTGCAGCCTTGCTTGGTTCCTGCAAAAATCGGAGCTAGTTAGTGACCCTTCGAAGACCTAAACTACAAATATGCATCGATTCTTACGACTATCTGATCGCAACTAGATAGAAGAGTTGAGTCGAATGGTCATGCAGAACCTTAATATGCACTGATTTATAATCACTTGCTTAAATTACAACTACCAACTTCTCGGACTTCTGTTAGTAGCTTAAGCTTAGCAAATTCAGGTGGATTCAAAACCCTTTTTCATCAGCCAAATATGAAAAACGAATGGAAATGTAGGCTTGACAAACCAGAAAAGGGAGTAAAAATTAACTTTATAACCATAAAGAGACATAGAAAGAATACTGAATCCACCAATCGGCTAAACTCGTATTCGGAACCTTGGCTCTAATACCATGTTTTGCTATTGATAGATACTTTAGTAGGATTTCATATTTATCGAATAACACTTATTTTCCGAACCTCTTGCCAGAGGAGAAGAAATTCAGGAACAAATTAGCAATGCAATCATATGTTTGATAGGTATTAAGCATCAGATTAGTAGCAAATATTAAGCATCGAATATTACAGACTAAAAAATACCTGAAACTTGATTTTGATAGATATCAGAGACCAAAAATTAACACTTACTCAGCACATTCACTCAATTTCCCGGAATTCTGGCTCTCGACAATTTTCAAGACCAATGACTTGTTCTCATCAAGATACTGCAAGCATCAAAACGAATTCATTGAACAAATTAAGAAATATTTAACAATAAATTGGAAAGAAGATGCAAATACAGTTTCAGAATCTTAGTGAAGTTCCTCCGGGGACATAAAACAACTGAACAACCATTTTGATCCATAACCAGTCTTAAGTAACTCAAAGCATCACCGGCTTAATTATTAGTAAGAAAACAAACAGGGGATTATCTCAAAATGGCAACCAAATCTAAGTATCATAGGATTTACCTTAATCTGAAAGCCTGATTTCATTTGACCAACTATACAAGAAAGTAAGGACATGTTTGCATACATTAATAACGATTCCTTCCATCATGCTTCACCCAAACAACTAGTAAGATACTGTTAGTGTCAGAAAGATTTAGGTTGTAAAGCATGTTGTGACACCGGGAAACACATTAAAACATAGGAAAGCATATAGAAAAGACTACTGATAAATGATCATCGAGAAAGGACCACATAAACCAGAAAGAGACGTATCAAAAGGTCATTGTGTCAAATGGAACTAATGCAGGACCACTGCAGAGAAACATTAAGAACTGAAGTCATGGGGCCCTAGACCAACGAGGTAACAAAAGATTGCAAAACTTTTTCATGCATAACAATCCGAATCCGAACAAGTTTATTAGTATCAACAAGAAAAGAGTTCCCATTAGCAATCTCAAACACATATTCTCCATAGAATCTCCTATTAGAACAAATCCTCACCATATTATCCAGATAGGTCCAAGATAATGGTTTTTTTCTACGGTTTTCCACATTCACATTCACTATTGCAGTTCGGTGACCGTGAGCAGCCGGCGCAGCAGGCAAAAGAAGAAAAATCTTACTCACTTCTTTGGTATTGTTTATAGTTAGTAGCTAATCATCTGAACTTCTTTTGTATGTATGAGTAATTTAACATACTCGACCAATTCCAACAAATGAATCCAATAAAGAAACTTCCTTGGTCATTTTGAAGTTCCGAAATAATCAAAGTTTATAACATGTCAATTCATCACAAGGAAGTAATCATTTAGAAGGAAATTGGAATAAGAATAGCTAACACCAGAAAAACCTGAAACAGTAAACTATAGTTTGAAGCATCACAAGCTGCTAAATGGCTGAATCACTAAAAAGAAATAAAGAATGAAACATATATGAACCCCTAGCAAGTAGTAACTGGAAAATAAGTCCCATATCCAAAAGGACAAATACCCAAACCCATATGCCAAATGCCTGCAAATTTCAGGATAAAAAAAAATTAAAATCTATATGCATAGTAAACCTACAAATTACCAGTAAAAAACTCTTCTTAAAGCCATGAAATTCCATCATACAAAACAATTAGAAGTTGAAATCCACAGACCAACAACAGTCATCAAACGAAGGGAGGAAAAATAACTTTTTTTTCAAGCAATAAAAAGAAGAATGCAGTTTTCTTTCATTAATCTTGCACTGATCAAAGGACAAAAGAATGAGAGCAGGAAGAATAAGTATTAAGAAAATAAAAATAGATACTCATATCACATACATAGATACATAAATACATAGTGATCAAGAACAGAAAGAAAGAAAGAAAGAAAGAAAGAAAGAAAGAAAGAAAAAGGGGAAGACCTGTTGAATATGATCAGTGGTGACGTTGTTGGGATAATAAGCTGCCATCATGGGCTGCATCTGCATCAGGTGCTGCTGCATTTTCTTTCTTTTATTCCACACACACAATCTCTATCAAAAATTAAAAATAAAAAGCATATATTTGTCTCTCTCGCTCTCTCTCTTATATATATATATATATATATATATATATATATATATATATATATCTCTTCAAGTCCAAAACTCACTGACTGAGCTGAAACAAGAGAATAACTGAAAAAAAAATAATTTGCAAAAGAGAAAAAAACAGAGAGATACCCTTTGCTGTTTTCTATGTTTCTTCACTTTCGATGCTCAGTTTCTCACTTACTCGACTCATTGAAAGCTCACCTTCTTTTTCAGTAGGAAAAGAAATTTAGGAAAAAAAAGAAAAGAGTTTGCCGTTTTGGGTGTTGTCGGTTGCAACCTTTTTTCACTGTGCGAGTGTAAGAGAGAATGGAGACAGGGGCCGGGAGAGAAAGAGAGTCACGTGACGGCTGATACAGAGAATTGAGAAAGACAGAGCAGAGCTGCAAATTCAAACACTAGGAAAGAGAACCCCCCACCCCGCGCGCAATTTTTAAGTAATTAAAAGAAGAAGAAAAACGGAGAAAATTGGGTTTTTATCACATTATTGCATTTCATTTCTGACATAGGCTATTGATGGTGACTTCTAGTCTGTTGGTGTTAACACCACTTTGGTCTTATCTCCGTACTCAAACACACAAAACACCTAAACAGTGATGAATGTTGATGAAAGAGTTTGAAGGGTTAATTTGAAAGTTTTTAAAATCTTAATGGTTTAAAATAAAATATTCAAAAAATAAGAGTTTAATTTATAGTTCTCAAAAAAGTGAGGTCTAACTAAAGTTTTTAATAATTTTAAGAGATATAATGAAAATTTTTAAAAATATTGATAGGGGATTAATTAAAAATATTTAAAAGAATCGGAACTTAATAAAAAAAATTAAAACTTAATAAAAAGGCAAATTAAAATTTTAAAAACTTTTGAAGGTCTAAATATCAAATTTCAAAATTTTGAGGAAGACAAATAAAAAATTTTAAAATTCCAAGAGCCTATTAACAAATATTCAAAATCTTGCGCGGCATGACCCCCTCTCAAAAGTCTTTCTTATTCCAGTTTTGTGTGATATCGCAGTTTTTTTATGTTTAATTAATAGCATGAGTTAACTTAAATCAAATTTTGAAGGGATAAAATAATTTTTAGTCTTTAAATTTGTCAACTTTTTAATTTGATTCTTTTAACAATTTTTACTTGGAAGAAAAATTTTATTCTTAATATATATTGAACTTAAAACTTAGGAAAGAGGGAAGGGTGCTAACAGATAACTTTTAACCGCTTGTTCTAGATATTATTGACTGTTCAATTTGTTTTTTAAATGTTTTACGTCCACTTCACGAACGAAACCAGAATGGAATTTTAGGCTCGAGTTGTTTGACTTTAAAACTAACAATTAGATAAATCAAAAAATGGAGGGCAATGCTTGGTTTCTTGAATTTTAAAATTGTTAAATCTTAAAATATAATTAAATCAGAAAAGTCAGAGGTTATAGCTTAATTTCATCAATGTTTAAACTGATAGGTCCTAAAATGTAATTAAACAAAAAAAAAGATAGAACTTAATTTTAATGGTATCAAAATTATGAGGCCTGAAAATGTAATTAATCAACAAAAGTTGGATCCAACCTTTAGTCTCTGTTCACATTAATCTTTAAACTTGAACTTTTATCATTTTAAATTGGTTTAGCAGTCAAATAAGTGCTCAAACTATACCATTTTTTATATAGGTACCTAAACTATATTTTAGGTTAAATAGATTCCTAACGATTTTTTTCGTTACCCAAATAGTTGTCTCGCCATGACGAACATTAATTTTCTTTCGTTATTCATTTTTTTAGGAACTAAACAAGAAATTTTCTCACCCAAAATACTCCACACAAGAATCCAGGATTTTTTTGATGGGTTAAAACAAGTCTTTAGCATTTTTGTTCGAAATCAGAGTTTCGGTTTCCGCCATGCCTATTGTTCTTTATTTCGTTTCAAGCTCAAAATCTGTGTTTTAATTAGTTCAAGAAATTTTCTCACCCAAAATCGTCGTTTCTGTTTCATATTGATTTTAATTAGTTCAAGAGACATAGGCAGAACCATTTTTTTCAGTCGTCGTTGGAAGACAAATATGGGTTTTTCAAGATTGAGAAGACGGTTTGTAATTTCTATGCTTTAAAATATTTTATTTATTTTCAAATATAATTTTAGAAATTATAGGTTTAGGACAATCACATATTACTTTCCTTTTAAAAGTAACAATTGAGTCACTTAATTATAGGTTTAGGACCAAACAACTTATTTTTCTTCTAAAAATAATAATTTAGTCACTCAATTATAGATTTAGAAACAAACATGTCACTCAATTAAAATTTTGTGACAAACAGGTCACCAATATGTTATTAAAAATGAAATAAGGGTCTGGTATAATAATATTTTTAGTCCCCCGAAACTTATGCATTATATTAATTTGGTCCTAATTTGAAATAAGTCAATAAAATTAACCATTCATATTTAAAATTTCCATTAGTGAAGTGATTGTGTTTACTCGCAGTCGGCGTTAAGGTCATAATGAGTGTATATTCATTAGTCTATCAGTTGTCTAGTAGTGAAGTGGTCATGTCTGCCGAGCTATCACATTTGTTGATTATCGGACCGATGGACAATAACATGGATTGTGGTAAATGGTCGGAGGGTGTGTCGGGACGGTGCAATGTCAAAAATTTTAAATATGAAAGGTTAAGTTTATTGAATTATTTCAAATTATGACCAAATCAATAGAATGCATAAGTTTTGGGGACTAAAAATATTATTATACCAAGCTCTTATTTCAATTTTAATGATAAAGTGACTTATTTGTCACAAAATTTTAATTGACTTGTTTGTTGTTAAACATATATTGAGTGATTCAATTGTTGCTTTTAGAATAAAAATAACATGTTTATTCCTAAACTTATAATTGAATGACTCAAATTTGACATTTTTTTAGCTAATAACTCAACTTTTACTTTTTAGAAGAAAGATGATATATTTATTACTAAATCTATAATTAAGTGACCTCTAGTATATTTTACTCTTGAATTAATTACAAAATATTTCATCTATTTTTCCTCCTAGGATGAAACATAAATGCAAGAGGTTGGCAAAATAGTGGTAAACATGAATTCAATGAATAAAATCATGAAGGTGATTGATTGTCTCAAGTTCAGCTCCCCTGGCATGATGGTAGCTTCTCTATGCTTTTTTGTACCTCCCCTCCCCTTAAATTATGGATTTTAGATTCAGTAAGAATAAATATTTTCTTCCCTTTTTCTAAATAAAAATTGTTTAAAAAATTATAAAAAGTGATTTTCTTTTTCACATATCTACTTTATATTTTATTAAAAAAGTTAGTATAAATAAAATTGTATAATTTAAAATTGATTTTGTCTGAACTTAATTAGGTTAAAAGGGTAATTTGCCCATGTAATAAAATCAAATCAACAATGTTATCTCAAATTTTTTCTTGCATCAATTTTGTTCTCGAAGTCATTCAATTTCATTAATTTTATCCCGTGACCAACAATAATTGTTACAATGTTGACGTGGTAGTTAACGGTGTTAATGTGGCAGATCACGTTGTTAATGTAGCATCACATGTAACACATGTGATGATAACGTGACATATGGACTGAATTGATTTTTTTAACCGACTTCTATGACATAAGTGATATTTTTTTGCGAGTTTAGGAGAATAATTAATTTTAATCTAAAAGTTCGATACCTTATTTAGTTTTTAAGCTAAAAAAATAATAAAAAAATATTAAGATTTTAAAAATTATTTAAATAATCATAAAATATTAAAAAAAAAATACTATAATGAAATAAAAAAAATATTTTTTTAAATTTAAGTTAATTTAATCAATTTATTTAGTTTTTCAATAAAATTAGATAAATAATTTATTTTTTTGAGTTAAAATTTTATAAATAGAATATATGAAAAATTAATTAACAAATTGATATAAATATCATTTGAATCTTTGATAATTTTAAAAATAAGTAAAATGAGCTCTCACAAAAAAAATTAAAATATTCTCTAATTTAAAAAATCATAAACTTAATAAAAATAAATAAAATATTCAAAAAATATTGAAAATAAAACTAATATAAAAAATTAAAATGTATTAAAATTTATAAAATGATAAAATAAAAATATTTATAAAGTATTAAAAAATAACACTTTCTTTAAAAATGTCTTCGACTTCGTTAGTTAGAGTATTATTATTTGTTAATCAAATTTTTAGTAGAATCAACATTGTATTAGAATAACAATAAAACTCAATTTTTTTACTTTTCTACATAGATTTGATGCTCATTAATATTTGATTAAAAAAAAGAGAACTTTAGCTTTATTTCTATATCAAATTAATACTCATTAATATCTGATGTAAAAAATTATAAATTGAGCCCTTCAAATTAAAAAAAAATTAATTTAAACCTCTGAATTTTTTTAAAATTTTAAATTATCCCCGTAAATTTTTTCTCTAAGTCTCGTCACTGATTATAGTCGTTCAATTTGTATCATATATACTTGCAATATGAAATTGATACCGAAATACATATAGACAAAACTCCCATATGATAAAATTAAAATATTACTCAAAAATATCAAATAAGTATTTGTTATCATATATCCAAATCAATAATAAAATAAAAAGTTAACGTGATAAAATTTAAACTGATATAAATATATTCAAATTTGAATCTAAATTTTTAGAATTTTGAAAACTCGAACCTTACTGTTAAGTCAATGCTTAGATATTTAATCTTTTCCGTCTGGTTTTTACATGGCCTACTTGACTTTTTTTTTTCTTTCTAAAAGCAGTGGAGAGTGGGGTAAGCACATTTGACCGAACACATTTTTTTTAGAGTCTTTTATTTTTCTCTTCTGTTGATAGGATTAGATTATGATTAATAAAAAAAAAAGCAATGAAGAGAGTGGAAGAACTGTAATGGAAGTATTGTATTTGAAAATTTGGCAACAGTTCACAGAGTGGGAAGGAAATTTGGTAGGTGACGTCGGTAAATGGGTGGATGACGCGGTGAGGGTGAGAGTGATTTGAGGTTTTGAGTGTTTAGGGTTTGAGATTTTGGATATTTTATTTTAAATTATCTTTTTATTTAATAATAAAATATTATTGTTTATATTTAAAATATGTCAAGTAATACTAAAATATTAATAAAATAATTTATAGTGACCAAAATAGGTTAAAAAGTAAAATTTAGTTACTAAATTGATCATTTTAAAAGTTTAGTGGCCAAAATAGATAAGAAAATAAAGTTTAATAATGATATGTGTAATTTAGCCTGTTTTAAAAGAAGAGATTTTGAACTCAAAGTATTGATAGAAGTATAAAGGACTCAAGGTATTGTTGAAAAAAATTTGGAAAGGGTTACAATCAGAGGATCAAATTAAATAAAACAAAAGGTTGTGGGACAAAATTTTAAAGGAGGAAATTTGTTGTAAAAAAGGAATTGAAGGTATAAATGCATTCGAATTAATGGAGTTAAAACGAAAAAGGATCCGAAGAAACATGAAAATCATATACCAAAAAAAATAAATAATTACAAACCTAAAGACGAAATGATTATTCAAATTTTATAAATTTAAAATCGACCAAAACTTAAAATCTAAGTAAAAATTGAAATTGACTCGAATAATTTAAGTAACTTAACTCAAATAATTTCAAATTTAAAAATATTTTTAAATCGAATTAAAATTTATTCAACATCAATTTTAGTAGTTCCATGCAGGCTCGTCCATGAGCATGGACCCACCCAAGGCCCACCGCCCATAATTAGAGGGGTCTAGTTTTAGTGATAATTTAATTTTTTTAATATTTATTATTATGATCTAATTTTTTTAATACTTGTTATTAAGGGCCTACTCTTAAATTTTAATATTTTCAATATTTATTATTAGGGTTTAATATTTTAACATTTGTTATTAGATGTCTAATTTTTTTAATACTTGTTATTATATACTCAATTTTTTTCAATATTTTTTTACTACGGGTCTACTCTTTAAATTCAATTTTTTCAATGTTTATTGTTAAGAGTCCAATTTTTTTCCAATACTTGTTCTTAGGGGCCCAATTTTTTTTCAAATATTTATTATTAGGTACAAACTCTTACAATTTATTATTTTTCCAATACAATTAGAGTCTCAATTTTTTCTAATACTTGTCAATGACACACTCTTAAAATTCAAAAAAAAATTTAATTAGGGGTGCAATTTTTTTTCCAATAATTACTTTTAAGGATCAAATTTTTTTAATATTTGTTATTAGGTACATGTCTTAAAATTTAATATTTTTTAGTACTTGTTATTAGAGCTCTAATTTTTTCTAATACTTATTAGGCTTAACAGTCAAATAAGTGCTCAAGCTATAATTTTTTTTCCAGACAGATGACTGAACTATATTTTGGGTCAAATATGTGTCTAACGTTTCATTTCGTGACCCATTTAAAGTTTTTTCACCAACGACCGTTAAAAAATTTATGTCATCCAATCAAAACATAACACATGCCTTTTTTATATTTTTAAATTTTTTTTAAAATTTAAATTTCTTAAAAATCATAAAATTTTAATTTCTTTTAATTAAACCCAAATCACATCTCCCTCACCGTCAGAAATCCCCCCACAAGTCGGTGGTTTACCATTTACTACTCAAGCATCGTGTATTTCACCGCTCGACATATGTCATCCTCTGTCTGCGATGGGAACCCAATCAACCTCCTTTTTTTATCATTATTATGTGTTCATGGACAATGCAATCATCACAAAGTGAGAAAGAAATTTGGTGGGTGATGAGTGAGTGACACCAGCAAATGTTGAGTGACACCAATAAAGATGACGTCGAAAAATGAGCGGATGACGTCGGTAGGATATTTTTATTATAACTTTTGATTAATTGAATTATTATCTAATTTTATTATAGTGGCCGGGTAAAATAAATTATCAATTTTTAATTTAAATGAATTGTTTTTTTAAGACTTCTTTAGTTTTTGATTTTTTTTGCTCTGTCGACTTACCATGTAACTGCCAAAAAGAGCGTAGAGTGAGGTGTTATTATGATTTATGAATTTTATGACCAACATTATTTTAACGTCACTAGGGACACACACTTCCAAGCCTACAGGATAAATTTAACTGTAACACCCCTAAATATAAATAATTATATGATTTTATATGTAGGAAGTTTTAATAAAAATTAATAAATAAATATATAACAAGAATTACAACTAAAGGGTTTGAACCCGTGACCTTGGTTAGTTTAGTGATTTAATCATTTGGGCTAGATGATGGTTTGGATATGTTTTACCACAATTTAATCTTAAACTATCTAGTTCGGTTATACAAAAAAAAATTTGATCTGACTCTTCACTTACCAAGAAAAAAAAACCCATATAAGAAAAACTCTAGATTTCCCCCCAAACCCTTTCAACTACCTTCACCGGTCTTTTTTTGATCTTCGTCACCGTCCAATCATGACTATCACTGCCACTATTGCTGAAAGTGTCGTCGTATCCCGACCACCGCACCATCCTCCACTCGTGGCGAGTCGCTGCCGTTCATCATGGAGGTCAGTTTGAAAAATCATCGAACCCATCTCCCCCACCATTCTATTTGAGCTCCGGCCACCCTTTTCTGTTGGTCCATGGTTTACACCTGTTGTAACTTATTTTTTGTCTGGTTTAGACCTAAAATAAGCCTAATATCTCTACCCATTATGCTCAGTTAAAAAATTCTTTATCCAGTCTAAGCTGCCGCATTTACAGACTCGAAAAATAGGAAAGAAGACGTTATCGTCTGAAAGTTTTTGATCTGTAAAATCAATGTATTCAACTTTTTTAGGTATTTAATACCCAAAATTTTTTATATAAAAGAACTTATCGAATGAAATATAAAAAAATAAAATAAAATAAAATAAAACTCACGTGGCTCACATTGAGCCACGTCTCTCTTCCCCCACTCCTTTGGCTATAAATAGCCGTGGGGTAGAGAGCACCAGGAGGCAATTGGGATTGGAAGCCAAATTGAAATTGGCCATGGCCATTTTATGGCCGAAAGCAAGCCTTTGCTTGCACGAGAGCAGTGCTCTCGGGGATTAAATTCCCGCTGGGTTTGGTCAACCATTCAATCGGAGGTCTTTTTATAGTTCGATCAAATTAATTTTTGGGCTAAGATAAAATGGCACCGAAATTTTGGTGGGATCGGTCAAAGTTTTTCATTCAAGCTCTTAGTGGGGTAAAATTTGATCCTTATTTTTGCATTTATATAATAATATATAGTTTTGTTAATTATGGCATGTTTTTTAATATGTTTCGTATATTATTTTTAATTTTTGCATTGTTCTCTTATTTTCTTTAATTTCAGTCTTTTTTTATATTCAATGCATTTTATTTTATGTGTTTTTTTCGTACATAATATATATAGTATTATTAGGTATATTTGATAAGTATAAAATATATATGTATATGTAATATATATTATACTTATAATATGTATATAGTATAATATTTGCTTTATATAATATTTGTATAATACGTATATTTATATATAAGATATGTATAAAATATTATTTATGTATTTATGTTTACATGTATATATTAATATATATAATGTATATTATATAGTATTTTATTTGTTTTTATTTTATTACTTATATTTACATTATTTATATTAACTTTATGTTATTTATAATTTTACATAAATATCGTATATAGTATTTTGTCCCATTATTCTGATATTTCTATTGGGAGTGTCATACCGGACATCTGGGTGTCATCTCCTTTGAATGTCGTGAATAGCAAGACAGATTTAAACTATTGTGCATGCATCTTGGAAATTAATTATTAAATTAAATTGAATTTTTCATTTTCCTTAATTAATATAATGCGAACCCTTAAGTACCAATTTTGGGCATAGTGGGGGTGCTAATCCTTCCCCACTTGTAACCAACTCCCGAACCCATCTCTGGTTGACATTTCGGTGTCCGGTCTACCTTATCCAAATAACCGGTGGCGACTCCATTTATTACCACTTTTTTTTATTTAAAACACGTGGCTTTCCAATCGAGAACGGGCCTCCAAGAAAAGGCCCAGACAAAAAGGTCGCTACAGCACGACGACTCCGCTGGGGAGCTTATTTTGTTTTCAAAAAACAAAAGATGAGTTAGGCCTTAGTCAGGGTTCGCATTGTAATTATTAAGAAAAATTTAAATTTAATTTTTAATTTTCAATTTTTGTTTGATATGAACTGTCATCATACATTAGTGTTAAAACCCTTAAGTGGGAGGAAGTACTTCGCTTCGTGGGGTTTTCACCTCCGTATAGTGTTGTATCTCACTTCCGGAGTACTGGTCCTTATATTTTGTGGGGTTCTCACCTCCGTATGGTATAAGAGTTGTGTTCCCCCGAATTGATGTCCCAGCGAGAGTTCGAGTACCCTTACTTTAGATCCAAACCACATATAACGAGCCATAGCGTCCACCCTTCAACCACACTGTTACTCTGCCCATTTAGGAATAACCTTTTTTAGGTTTTGCTTTTTTATTTATACTCCATGTATATTTTAATTACTCACATTTTTTTATTATTCAGCATTTCATTCATTTCATTTATCCGACTATTCTATTTTACTGACATGTTTTCTCTGTTGTTCTTTTCCTTTTTTTCACATTCGCATTGCATATCATATCATACCGTAAGTGTTGATTTGAGAATAATCTAATTTAGAAGGTGTACCCAGATATGAGAGAAGTCTGTGATACAACAGCGATAATGCAAATAGTATTGGGTTAAGGTGAATGAAGGCCAACAAAAAAGATGATTCGACTGCGAGATATGAAGCGAACAAAGAGACAATGCAGCTTAGGCATGTTATTCGAGTCCCGACTCATTTGCATCCAAGTCTACTAAAGAAGAAACATTTGCCTACATTCTCTATGCATAGGCTAGCCATCTGTCCAAAAAAATTGAAGTGTGTAGATTATGCTGCCATAGGACTTTGAATAGTGGAAGAAGAAGATGACGAGACCGTCCCTCAAATAGAGGACGATGCTAAGACGTAGAGTGCGAATTGTACTTTACAAAATCAAGATATCAAGACAAGAAACTACCCATTATCTGTAGTTCATTTCAGCTTCTTGATAGACATCTTCTCCTAGCGGAAGCCTTTCTAAGGACTACTTGTGAATCAACACATATATGTGCATTCATTCTTGCATAACAACATCATTGATTTTTGTTTTCTAATAAAGCTTTCATTTTAGCATTGTTTATACCTTCCATTTTTTAAATTAATACATTCATTGCATTGAACACATTGCTAATTGAGATAAGATATTCCTCTCAGAGTGAGGTAGTAGAAAAGACAAGAAAATAATCTCACCAGTACAACTTCAAAATCATGAACAACTTAGTGGCTAGAGTAGAGAATCTTGAGGAACTTCAAGGACATCTGATCGGGATCCAGAAAGAAATGATGACACATATAAAGGAATCTCAAGAAGAATTCAGAGAGAAAATGAATGAGATGATGAGTATGATGACACACGATACGGTGAAGCAGTGGGTGCAAGTGTGAAAGGAGCAAGGGATAAAAGTAAATGAATTTCTGCTCAGGACAAATTGAAGTTCTATTTTTTTTATCTTATCCATGTTTTGACCACGGCTTGTTAGGGCATCTCTATACAGTTAGGGTTTCCTTTTAAAATAATGCATCGAATCAACTTTGCTATCCTTGGCCCGAGTATAGCAAAGATCTTTTTGTAAAGGGCATATGTCATGTTTGGTAATTTTATTCCAATGAAGAATGTATTTTGCTTAACATACAATGGCCTTGGAAGCATGTATATGTATATCTCTTCTTGCCTTTGTAGGTCCCTAGATATCAATTGCAATATGTGACATTGAGGTCAATTGAATATTGTGATAATGATAAGGTCTAATTTCTCCCCTAATAGAATCTGGTCAGCAAAGCAAGATTACTACTCCTTTGATGAAGTTCGATGATGAAAAAGCTCCAAAGTTAACCATGCAGAGTTGCTTGAAATTGAAATTCTAAGCGTAGTCTTCTATGCAATAATGGATCAAAATATAAGGAAAAATAAAATATTAAAAGAAAAAACCACACATTTGCTCAAAAGCTTGGTAATAGGCATAATTAAAGCATGGTAATAGACATGTTTAAAGCCTGATAATAGGCATGTTCAAAGCCTGGTAATAGGCGTGTTCGTAAAGAAAATACATAAAGCACACGTATGAACCTAGAATTCTATTCTTAAAATGATATTTTTGCACTCTAATGGTTAAACAAGTCCATTTTCTTGGATGGAGCAAAAGTGAGAATTGAGAAGGAGTAGTCTTCTGTAGCAATGCGGTAATCATGGGATGAACCGAGTAATTTAAGGGAATTTTATGACTTTGAATTGCCATAATATTCAAAGTCTTCATAGACACAAGCTATGCTTGGAATGATCACTGAAAGGTTAAATCTGGGGCACTTTTTGCACGTGATATTCAGAGCTCATATTCTAGTTTTTTTTTTATATATTTTTTGATTTTGGTTTCAAGGTCATGCATGCTAATCCAAAAGAACAGCCTTCATTGGAATGACAATCAACAAAATTGACATTTTAAACAAAAAGATTTCCTTGTATTACTTCAGGAGAAAGCTTCAGGATAAAAAGTTGTGGATACAAATAATCAAACTAACACAGAGGAATAACCCGTTAATAATTACAACGAGAGTGATGACAAAAGTACATGTGCCAGACGGTTTGGGGATTTAAAACATGTTTCTCCCATTCAGGGAAATAAAGAATGAACTATTGACGAGAATAATATCTTTGAACACAAGGAAATTTTACGAATCTGAGGCATTCGCTCACCAGAAGGTTGAAGATAGAAGAAGACTCTATGTGATGGGTCAGCACCGATGAATCAATTGTGCCCAAGACTGAATAGGGAGAAGTACCGTAAGAAGTGATAAGAGTGCAATTAAGCCTAGGATCGAATGAGGCAATGATGAGAAAAAGAATGGTACGAGTCCCTACAATAGTACATGGACTAAATGAGATGTTCACAGAAATAAGAAATGACTCTGGATTAAAAGCGTGTTGACGGGGCACATTTGTGATAAATACTCAACTGATAATAAGAAGATCGAAGAGCATGCAACAAAGGAGTGAAGCAAAGAAGAAATCTGAGGATGACCTTTCAAGGACCATGAGTTTTTAAAACAACCCTGAAAATGTTCCATATCATTAATTATATAGATAGGCATCCCTAAGAATAGGAGCATGCTAACTCGCAGTATTCAAGTTTCTTGTCTGTTTTCTTGTCAGATGCTCAAAAATTAGAGGAAGATCAGATTTTTATGCTTTGCAGCAGAAGAAGCAACTCTCAACAAAGATTCAAGATTTTTTCGAACTCAAACGTTTGTGATTTGATGCTTATGATGATAAAAAATCGGGGCATCCTTCAAGGTTTTCCAGTCTTCATCTTTCATGGAAGTAGTGAAAATTTTTCGACAATCTTGTGACGAGATACCCTTTCCATGCCTATGACGATCAGAAATCAGGGTATGATCTAATAATTTTCCAGTCTTTGGCTTTTATAGAAGCATTGAAAATCATGTGGTAGTCTCGAAGCAAGTTACACTTTGATATCAAGACGGTCAGAACCGGGGCATCCTTTCAATTATCCAGTCTTTAACTTTCAAGGGAGCAGCAAAAATTTTCTAATAGTCTTACAGCGATATGTCATTTTGATGTCAAGATGGTCAGAACCCGGGGCATCCTTTCGATTTTCCAGTATTTGGCTTTCAGAGAAGCAGTGAAAATCATGTGGCAATCTCAAAGTGAGTTACTCTTTTGTACCTATGACGGTCAGAAACCGGGGTACACCATCTAGAGATTTTGTAAACTTTGGCTTTCAGGGAAGTAGTAGAAATCTTCTAGTCTTCTTGTGACAAGATACTCTTTTGTGCCTATGATAGTCAGAAACTGGGGCACACCATCTAGAGATTTTGCAAACTTTGGCTTTCAGGGAAGTAGCAAAAATCTCCTAGTTGTCTTGTAACAAGATACCATTTCATGCTTATGACGATCAGAAATCGGGGTATGTGTTGCACGTATTGAGTGCTACACAAACGGTGCAAGTATACACGTCGCAAGTAATAAAGTGATACGAGTATCGAGTATCATCTCCACAGGGATTGGTTTGGGCCACTTTGCTTTAGTTATTGCACTGTAAATGTAAAAACACAATTGATAATTGTAGGAGTTTTAACTAATAACTAAACTAGAAAGTAATAAAGTAAAATAAGATGTAATCAAAAGAGAGAGAATAGGCCAAGTTATCGTGAGTTGAGGAGTGATAGCCGATTAGATCGTCTTGGTAAAAGGGTGCAAGGGCAACTCAGTTGCTAGGAAGGGTCTCCCGAGAATGATAGGTGCATGTTCATCTGCTTCACAATCCAAAACAATAAAGTCAGCGGGAAAAATAAATTTATCAACTTTTACCAGCATGTCTTCGATTTTTCCTTCTGGATGCACATAGGATCTGTAGGCTAGCTTTAGTATAACTGTTGTAGGTCTTGCCTTCCCGATTCCTAGTTTCTGGAAAACCGATTTAGCCATCAAGTTTATGCTGGCTCCAAGGTCACATAATGCTTTCCCGACATAGTGGTTTCCAATGGAACAGGGTATTGTGAAACTTCTGGAATCCTTCAACTTGGGTGGCATGCGATTGTGCAACATGGCCATGCATCCCTCTGTTGCGGCAACTGTTTTAAACTCTCATAGCCTTGTTCTCTTGGACACAATATCTTTAAGAAACTTGGCATAGTTCGACATTTGTTCAATTGCTTCAACCAATGGCAAGTTGATATGGACTTGCTTTAGGATATCAAAAAACTTCTTGAATTGATATTCTTGCTTTTGTCGCTTCAACCTTTGTGGTAATGGTGGTGGAAGTCAGATATCTTCGATCCTTTCATTGGTATGGAACCTAATTGATGGCATTGCTAGGGCAACTAGAGTTGTCGAGGCATCGTCAACTAGGGTTGCCATGGCGTGCCTATCGTTGGTTGTCGCGACATTTACTGGTTCAACATATGAGGCTTTGGTTCTGAGTTCATCTTGTTCTTTTTGTGGAGTTTTGTTTGATGAGCGAGCTTGAGCCTCTTTAAGTTGTTGGCCACTTCTAGTGGTGATCGCCTTACATTGCTCGTGGCCAGTTCCTCTTGCGACTTTAGTATCGCTAGGTGAACCTCCTTGCGGTCTAGTATTCAGGTTTTGAGCAAATTGTCTGACTTGATTTTCCAATGATTTGATTGTCACCTCTTATTTTTGCAATCTCATCTCGGTCCTGTTAATAAAAACATCAGTTCTTTTTATGAAGTTACTATTCTCAGCCATATAAGATTCAGTTTTCAACATAAAAGCATTGAGAGAATTCTCCAAAGAACTAGATGTTGTCGGTTGTTGCTGCGGTAACTGTTGCCGTGGCATATTCTGATGCTTGTGTATTCTGATTGTTCTGGTTTAGAGTATTGTTGGGATTACTCCATGAAAAATTTGGATGCTTCTTCCAAGCTGGATTATATGTGTTGGACATCACATTGTTGTTCCGGTTGTAATTCCCCACATAAAAGTTGGATTCCGAATTCTGAATACATTAAGAACAATCATGGTTACCACCACATAACTCACAAAAGGAATCCATTACCTTGACCTCATGTGTGTTGTTTTGTTTCTGCATGTTCTGGACTATCTTGGTTAGAGTGGCCAATTATGCCGAAATTGAATCTGATGATCCTAGTTCATGTATTGTGGCTTGGCGTCTAACTCATCTTCTTCTAGCAGATGGGAACTGATAATCATTCTTGGCAAGCCTGTTCAGAATTTGCATTGCTTCTTCTGGCAACTTGTCTAGGAGTATGCCGTTGGCCGATGCATCTAGCATCATCCTTGTTGGTGTATTCACAGCGTTGTAAAATATTGTTACTTGTGTCCACACTGGGAATCCGTGTAGGGGGCATTTATATAGAAGTTCTCTATATCGCTCCCAAGCCTCGTACATGGATTCATCATCTGCCTGCCGAAAAGAAGTAATTTCGTTACGAAGTTTATCAGTCAAATTTGTAGGATTAAATCGAGCAAGGAAATTACGACAAAGATTGGTCTAAGATCCTATTGATCCGGTAGGAATACTATTCAACCATGCTTTCGCCCTATCCCTCGGTGAATAGGGGAATAATCTTAGTCGTAAAACATCGGGGGTGACTCATTGTATTTTGAATGAATTGCAAATCTTGAGGAAAGATTTAAGATGTTGTTGTGCATCTTTAGTTGCTGAGCCTCCAAATTGACCAATTGTGTTGATCATATTGAATATCACCGGTTTCAACTCAAAGTGGTCGGCTTCAATTTCAGGTGTAACAACTCCTGGATTGAGTCCGTCAAGATCTTCTTCAAGATAGTTTCAAATAGTTATGTTCCGTGCAAGAATCACTCCTCCTCTTGCCGGAACATCTTGATTCATGTTTCCGTCTTGATTAGCCATTGCTAATCTTAACCTTTGTCTGAGTCTTTGCAAGGTTCGTTCGACTTTTGGATCAAAGGGATATTCTGGAGTAATCGGTCTCACCCTGGTCATATACCAATGCAAAACCAAAGTTTGTTAGCCCTTTGAATCTTAAACAAGAAAAATAAAAAGTGCAAGAAAATGAAAACAAAGTTGCTATTGCCAATCCCCGACAACGGCGCCAAAAACTTGTTACGCGTATTGAGTGCTACACAAACGGTGCAAGTATACATGTTGCAAGTAATAAAGTGATACGAGTATCGAGTATCGTCTCCACAGGGATTGGTTTGGGCCACTTTGCTTTAGTTATTGCACTGTAAAAGTAAAAACACAATTGATAATTGTAGGAGTTTTAACTAATAACTAAACTAGAAATCAATAAAGTAAAATAAGATGTAATCAAAAGAGAGAGAATAGGCCAGGTTATCGTGAGTTGATTAGTGATAGCCAATTGGATCGTCTTGGTAAAAGGGTGCAAGGGCAACTCAATTGCCGTGGGGTTTTGCCCAGCGGGGTTGCCTTGGCAACTAATCGACGGTTGCCTGGGCAACTATTTGGGCGGCTGGGCAGCAACTTCAAGGTTCGGAGAAGCGTTCTTCAATGGTTTATTCTTATCCCTAATTCGAAACTCTATCTAATTGTGCATGTCTTGATAATACATCCATGCGTGAATCAAGGGTGAACAACAACCAATCTTGCGCTCCTCTTAGCCATTGAGATCTTTAACTTATTTATAAGCCGGATTAATCTTCACCATCAATAGATTGAATTAAGACCATACTCATTCGTTTCTTGAATCTAACTCTCCCGATATTAGATAAATAGATGAAGTTACGAGATACTCTCCCAATTCACTCGCAAACAAGAATAAAAATCAAGAATGAGTAAACCTTAAATTGAAAGTGCAAACTCTTATTTCCTAAACAAAATCCAATTGTTTCTCACAACCACAAAACACAATAACCTTAGCCAAATAAATTTAGTTCATGGCTAGGTTCTAAAGAAACACAAAACAAAGACTCCCTAACATAAACCTAATCGAACAAGAAAGAAAAGGATGAAGAATGGTTGAAAGCCCTTGTCGAAATCTCTCCCATTTGCTCTCTCTTGTCGAAATATCTAATTGTGCATGTCTTGATAATACATCCATGCGTGAATCAAGGGTGAACAACAACCAATCTTGCGCTCCTCTTAGCCATTGAGATCTTTAACTTATTTATAAGCCGGATTAATTTTCACCATCAATAGATTGAATTAAGACCATACTCATTCGTTTCTTGAATCTAACTCTCCCGATATTAGATAAATAGATGAAGTTACGAGATACTCTCCCAATTCACTCGCAAACAAGAATAAAAATCAAGAATGAGTAAACCTTAAATTGAAAGTGCAAACTCTTATTTCCTAAACAAAATCCAATTGTTTCTCACAACCACAAAACACAATAACCTTAGCCAAATAAATTTAGTTCATGGCTAGGTTCCAAAGAAACACAAAACAAAGACTCCCTAACATAAACCTAATCGAACAAGAAAGAAAAGGATGAAGAATGGTTGAAAGCCCTTGTCGAAATCTCTCCCATTTGCTCTCTCTTGTCGAAATATCTCACTTGCTCTCCCTTGAAGTTGACGGCTTGGTCCTCAATTTATAGGGCTAGGTCAAAGTGTTTTTTTGAGGAGGAAGTTAAGTTGGAATTAAATACTTTTAAAGAATATAATTCTTTATTATATTTAAATTCCTTCTAGATCTTCTCCTATCTTCTTGGGATTTAATTTCTCTTTAACCTCTTCATGGAAATCAAACTCTTTTGGGATTTAACTTTGCTCCACGTCATCTTGGGCTTATCTAGTCATCAATTTTGACTACCATATCATCTTATCCCTTATCGACAATTGCCCTGACAACTAGCTCGGCATCTTGATAAGTGTTCAAGAGTACTATTTTTCTTACCCTTTTTACTCATATTATTGTTAGACTTAGGCTCATATTAGTTGCATAATTAGCCATTCACGCATTAATCCATGTTTCCTTCCATCGTTGAGCTTGATTACATAACTTGGTAGTTTTTGTGGGAAAAGATGTTGCTTTGGTGTGTTTTGTGTGTATGTACAGGATCACTTGCCAAAGCAAGACTAGAGCTAGTTGCCATGCAATACATGAAGGAGATGCCGAGCTAGTTGCCAGGGCAATACATGAAGGAGATGCCGAGCTAGTTGCCAGGGTAATGCATGAAGGAGACGCCGAGCCAGTTGCCAGGGCAATTGTCGATAAAGCACAAGGTGATATGGTAGTCGAAATTGATGACTAGACAAGCCCAAGATGACGTGAAGCAAAGCTAAATCCAAAAGGAATTTGATTTCCACGAAGAGATTAAAGAAGAATTAAATTCCAAGAAGATAGGAGAAGTTCTAGTAGGAATATAATTATAATAAAGAATTATATTCTTTAAAGATAATTTAATTCCAACTTAACTTCCTCCTCAAAGAAGGACTTTGACCTAGCCCTATAAATAAGAGGCCATATCGTCAACTTCCAAAGGGAGCAAGAGAGGGGAATTTCGACAACTCCAAGGAGAGTAAGATGAGAGAATTTTCGACAAGCATCTAGGGCAAGGAGGATTTCGACAAGCTTCCTTCTTCATCTTTTTCTTTCTTGTTCGATTGGGTTCATGCTAGGGATTATTTATCTTGTGTTTCTTTGGAACCTAGCCATGAACTAAATCTATTTGGCTATGGTTATTGTGTTTTGTGGTTGTGAGAAACTATTGGATTTTGTTTAGGTAATAAGAGTTTGCACTTTTCTATTCAAGGTTTATTCATTCTTGGTTCTTATTCTTGTTTGCGAGTGAATTGGGAGAGGATCTCGTAACTTCATCTATTTATCTAATATCGGGAGAGTTAGATTCAAGAAACGAATGAATATGATCTTTATTCAATCTATTGATGGTGAAGATTAATCTGGCTTAGGAATAAGTTAAAGATTTCAAAGGCTAAGAGGAGCGCAAGATTGGTTGTTGTTCACCCTTGATTCACGCAAGGATGTATTATCAAGGCATGCACAAGTAGCTAGAGTTTCGACTTAGGGATAAGAAGAAACCATTGAAGAACGTTATGCCGAATCTTGAAGGTTGCTACCCAGACGCCCAAGTAGTTGCTCAACTAGTCGCCTAGGCAACCATCGATTAGTTGCCAAGGCAACCTCGTTGTGCAAGTTGCCACGGCAACTGAGTTGCCCTTGCACTCTTTTACCAAGACGATCCAATCGGCTATCACACCTCAACTCACGATAACCTGGCCTATCTCTCTCATTTGTTCTCATCTTTTCTTTTACGTTATTGCTTTCTAGTTTAGTTATTAGTTAAACTCCTATAATCCTTTATTTGTGTCTTTACTTTTTACAGTGCAAGAGATTAGATTCTTGAAGTGGCACCAATCCCTGTGGAGACGATATCTTTTATACTATAACTTGCAACGTGTATACTTGCACAACTGCGTAGCACTTATTACGCGCAACAAGTTTTTGGCGCCATTGCCGGGGATTGGCAATAGCGACTTTGTTTTTATTTTCTTGCACTTTCTTTTTACTTTTCTTGTTTAAGATTCAAAGGGCTAACAAACTTAGGTTTTGCATTGGTATATGACCAGTGCGAGACCGACTACACCAGAATATCCCTTTGGTCCAGAAATCGAACGAATCTTACAAAGACTTAGACGAAGGATAAGAGTAGCAATGGCTAATCAAGACGGCAATATGAATCAAGATGTTCCAGCAGGAGGATGAGTGATTCTTGCACGAAACAGAACTATTCAAGACTATCTTGAAGAAGATCTTGATGGACTTAATCCAGGAGTTGTCGCACATGAAATTGAAGCCGACCACTTTGAGTTGAAACCGGTAATGTTTAATATGATCAACACAATTGGTCAATTTGGCGGCTCAACAACTGAAGATGCACGGCAACATCTTAAATCTTTCCTCGAGATTTGTAACTCGTTCAAAATACACAGTCACCCCCGATGTCTTACGATTAAGATTATTCCCCTATTCACTGAGGGATAGGGCGAAAGCGTGGTTGAATAGCATTCTTGCCGGATCAATAGCATCTTGGACCGATCTTTGTCGTGATTTCCTTTCTCGGTTTAATCCTACAAATTTGACTGATAAGCTTCGTAACGACATTACTTCTTTTCGGCAGGAAGATGATGAATCCATGTACGAGGCTTGGGAGCGATATAGAGAACTTCTACACAAATGCCCCCTACACGGATTCTCGGTGTGGACTCAAGTAACAATGTTTTACAACGCTGTAAATACACCAACAAGGATGATGCTAGATGCCTCGACAAACGGCATACTCCTAGATAAGTCACCGGAGGAAGCAATGCAAATTCTAAACAGACTGGCCAAGAATGATTATCAATTCCCCTCTACTAGAAGAGGAGGAGTTAGACGCCAAGCCACAATACATGAACTAGGATCATCAGATTCAATTTCGGCACAATTGGCCACTTTAACCAAGATGGTCCAGAACATGCAAAAACCAAACAACACACATGAGGTCAAGGTAATAGATTCTTTTTGTGAGTTTTGTGGTGATAACCATGATTCTTCTGAATGTATGTAGAATCCGGAATCCAGCTTCTATGTGGGGAATTACAATCGGAACAACAATGTGATGTCCAATACATACAATCCAGCTTGGAAGAAGCACCCAAATTTTTCATGGAGTAATCCTAACAATGCTCTAAACCAGAACAATCAGAATGCACAAGCATTGGGATTCCAGCAGAATATGCCACGGCAACAGTTGCCGCAGCAACAACCGACAACATCTAGTTCTTTGGAAAATTCTCTAAATGCTTTATGATGAAAATTAAATCTTATATGGCTGAGAATAGTAACTTCATAAAAAGAACTGATGCTTTTATTAACAGGACCGAGATGAGATTGCAAAACCAAGAGGCGGCAATCAAATCATTGGAAAATCAAATCGGACAGTTTACTCAAAATCTAAATACTAGACCGCAAGGAGGTTTACCTAGCGATACTGAAGTCGCAAGAGGAACTGGCCATGAGCAATGTAAGGCAATCACCACTAGAAGTGTCCAACAACTTAGAGAGGCTCAAACTCGCTCATCAAACAAAACTCCACAAAAAGATCAAGATGAACCTAGCGGCAAAGCCTCAAATGCTGAACCAAGAATTGCCTCGGCAACCGGCAATAAGCATGCCTCGGCATCCGACGATAAGGATGCTTCGGCAACTTGTGATAAGCATTCCTCGGCAACCCCAATTGATAATGCCTCGGCAACTCCAGTTGTCCCGGCAATGCCGTCAATCAGGTTCCAAACCAATGAAAGGATCGAAGATATCTGACTTCCACCATCATTCCCACAAAGGTTGAAGCGACAAAAGCAAGAATATCAATTCAAGAAGTTTCTTGATATCCTAAAGCAAGTCCGCATCAACTTGCCATTGGTGGAAGCAATTGAACAAATGCCAAACTATGGCAAGTTTCTTAAAGACATCGTGTCCAAGAGAACAAGGCTAGGAGAGTTTGAAACAGTTGCCGCAACAGAGGGATGCATGGCAATGTTGCACAATCGTATGCCACCCAAGTTGAAGGATCCAGAAGTTTCACAATACCCTATTCCATTGGAAATTACTATGTCGGGAAAGCATTATGCGACCTTGGGGCTAGCATAAACTTGATGCCTAAATCAGTTTTCCAGAAACTAGGAATCGGGAAGGCAAGACCTACAATAGTTATGCTACAGCTAGCCGACAGATCCTATGTGCATCCAGAGGGAAAAATCGAGGACATACTGGTAAAAGTTGATAAATTTATTTTTCCCGCTGACTTTATTGTTTTGGATTGTGAAGCAGATGAGCATGCACCCATCATTATCGGGAGACCATTCCTAGCAACAGGGAGAACTTTGATCGATGTTGAAAAGGGAGAACTCACAATAAGGGTGAATGACCAGCAAGTTATACTAAATATGTTCCAAACACTAAGGCAAGCCGATGATCCAGAAGAATGCCAACTTCTTCATGCCACGGCAGAGTTTAACTTCGACGAGGAATTTAGTTGCCTCAGCAACTACATTGCCGATCAAGAGGAACCTGAGGAGTATGAAGAACCGGTCGATGAGGAACAACAAGAAGAGGCAAATTGGATAGTCAATCGACCAGGTACATACTTTGAACCACTGGATTACTCAGGTAAGAAAGGTAAGCTCAAAAAACCCTCTATTGAACAACCACCGATTATTGAGTTGAAACAATTGCTAGAGCAACTAAAATATGCATACTTAGGAACCGATAATACATTGCCTGTAATTATTTCTTCTAAGTTACAGCCTGAGCAGGAAAACAAGCTGATCAAGATGTTGAAGCTACACAAAAAGGCAATAGGGTGGACAATTGCCGACTTGAAGGGAATTAGCCCGGCAGTGTGCATGCACAAGATTTTGTTGGAAGATGATCACAAACCTTCAATTGAGGCCCAAAGGAGACTGAATCATGCTATGAAAGGGGTTGTAATGAAAGAAATCATCAAGTGGCTTGACACCGGCATTATATACCCTATCTTTGATAGTACATGGGTAAGTCCGGTACAATGCGTACCGAAAAAGGGAGGTATAACAGTGGTAAGTAATGAAAACAATGAACTTATTCCAACCAGGACTGTGACCGGTTGGAGGGTTTGTATGGATTATCGAAAGCTAAACAAAGCCACCAGGAAAGATCACTTCTCATTACCCTTTATTGATCAAATGCTTGACCGTCTTGCAGGTAAACCCTTTTATTGTTTTCTTGATGGTTATTCAGGTTACAATCAAATTGCCATAGCACTAGAAGATCAAGAAAAGACAACCTTCACATACCCATACGGTACTTATGCCTTCCGAAGGATGCCGTTCGGATTGTGTAACGCCTCAGCAACCTTCCAAAGATGCATGATGGCACTCTTTTCTTACATGGTCGAAGACTTCCTTGAGATCTTCATGGATGA
Source organism: Hibiscus mutabilis (assembly GCA_019671005.1). Taxonomy (NCBI): domain Eukaryota; kingdom Viridiplantae; phylum Streptophyta; class Magnoliopsida; order Malvales; family Malvaceae; genus Hibiscus; species Hibiscus mutabilis. The sequence goes on along the minus strand of CM033737.1, from coordinate 5,416,772 downwards.
ATTTTCTATTTTTGGTAATGACTTCGACAACTGTCTCGGCAATTTAGAGAGGGTGTTGGCAAGATGTGAAGAAACTGATTTAGTCCTCAATTGGGAAAAATGCCATTTTATGGTAGATGAAAGAATTGAAGTAGACAAAGCCAAGATGTGAAGAAACTGATTTCATCCAAGGAAATTGAAGTAGACAAAGCCAAGGTGGACATGATCGAGAGACTACCCCCACCAATTTCGGTAAAAGGAATTCGAAGTTTTCTTGGACATGCAGGTTTTTACAGGAGGTTCATTCATAATTTTTCTAAAATCACTAAACCCTTGTGCAATTTGCTTGAACAGGATAAAGTCTTCGATTTTGATGATTCTTGCACCCAAGCATTCGAAACCCTAAAGAAAAAGCTTGCCTCAGCACCCATTGTCGTTCCACCAGATTGGACGCTACCTTTTGAGCTCATGTGTGATGCAAGTGATTTTGCGGTAGGAGCAGTCCTAGGCCAACGCACAGGTAAGACCTTCCATGTGATATACTACGCTAGTAAAACTCTTAATAATGCTCAAGTGAATTACACAACAATGGAGAAAGAGTTACTAGCTGTAGTTTTCGCATTTTACAAGTTTCGATCCTATTTGATTGGTACAAAGGTAATTGTTCATACGGACCATTTGGCAATCAAATATCTATTTGCTAAAAAGGATGCCAAACCTCGTTTGATTCGTTGGATATTACTTTTACAAGAATTTGATATTGAAATTAAGGACATGAAAGGAACAAAAAATCAAGTGGCCGGTCACTTATCACGTTTAGAATGCAACAGGAAGGAGGACGCGGAGCTAGAGATATGCGATGCATTCCTGGATGAACAAATTTTAGTTGCCTCGGCAATCATGGACGCGCATGCCTCGGTAACCCTCGATGCCTCGGCAACCATGGATGCACACGCCTCGGTAACCCTCGACGCTGCAGCAGCCCTTGACGCGCATGCCTCGGCAATTTTAGGAGTAGTCGCCACGGCAGCGCATGCCTCGGCAATACCCTGGTACGCGGATTTAGTTAATTTCCTTGTTTGTGGTATTTTACCTTATGGCCTTACTCACCAAGGGAAGAAGCGGTTCTGCCATAATGCTAAGCATTACTTTTGGGACGAGCCTCTTTTGTTTAAACAATGTGCAGATCAGGTTATACGCCGATGTGTCCCTGAAGAAGAGCAACAGAATGTACTCCGACAATGCCATTCTTCACCCTATGGAGGACATTTTGGAAGAACTCGTACCGCGGCCAAAGTTTTGCAATCCGATTTGTATTGGCCAACATTGTACAAAGATGCCCAAGACTTTTACAAGTAATGTGATCGTTGCCAGAGGACGGGCAATATCTCTAGACGACATGAGATGCCGCTCCAGAACATCATCGAGGTGGAATTATTCGATGTATGGGGGATCGATTTTATGGGGCATTTCCCATCTTCATTCGGAAACCTCTATATTCTACTTGCCGTCGACTATGTGTCTAAATGGGTTGAGGCAACTGTAGTTCCCAATAACGATTCCAAGACCGTGCAACGATTCTTGCAGAAAAATATATTTACACGGTTTGGGATGCCAAGAGCAATTATCAGTGACGAAGGCAAGCATTTTGACAACAGACTAATTGCCAAAATGTTTCAACACTTCGGCATATCATACAAGATCGCCACGGCATATCACCCACAAACCAACGGGCAAGCAAAAATTTCCAACGTAGAATTGAAGGGTATACTCGAGAAAGTTGTAAATCCCTCTAGGAAGGATTGGTCATTAAGACTAGATGACGCACTTTGGGCATATCGCACTGCATTCAAAACACCCTTAGGTATGTCCCCCTTCCGACTTGTCTATGGCAAAACATGCCATCAACCGGTGGAAATCGAACACAAGGCATACTGGGCAATCAAGACCCTGAATATGGATTGGGAAAGTGTCGGACAAAAGCGTTTGTTGGACCTCAATGAGATAGAAGAATTTCGTGCACTCGCCTATAACAATGCACGAATCTACAAGGAGAAAACAAAGCAATGGCATGACAAGAAACTATTGCCACGGCAATTTACGCCAGGGCAACTAGTTCTCCTATTCAATTCTCGGCTAAAACTTTTCCTGTGAAAACTGAAATCAAGATGGTCGGGACCATTCGAAGTTGTCAAACCATTCCCCCATGGTGCCGTGATAATCAAGTCCATCACTGACAAACATGAATTCAAAGTTAATGGACAAAGATTGAAACACTACAATGGTGCCCATGTAGAACGTAACAAAGAAGTGGTCAACTTATGAGATGCATGAGCATGCTCTCCCTTTGATATTTTATTTTTATTTTATTTTTATTTTTTTATTTTCGATTAATATTTTTTTTCGAACTTTTTTATTATTTTTTATTATTTCCGATTATTATTATTTTTTAGGATAGATTTTCTTTTTCTTTTTTATCTTTTTAAGTTTAAGAATCCCTTTATACATCTTTATTTATTTTCTTTTATTAGTTTATCTTTAATTTTAATCCTTATTTGATTTGTCTTTGAATTGTAGGAAAAGAGTTCAAGATAAAGAGGAATTTTAATCCAAGAAGGAAAACATCTTCAACAAGGAAACTAATGGGCTGAATCTAAGGCTTATATAAAGCCTTAAATTTACCCTAACCAAACCCCCCTTGCCGTCACCCTCTCCCTAAACCAAAACCCTTTTTCGTTTTCCCGTAATCCCACCCACCATATTTACCACCTATCTTTTCTATAAAACCCATCAACCTTAACCTATTCCTACTTTTTATCTTGCAACTTTTTAGTTTCTTTTCTTTTCTTTTATTTGTTTTTACAAAACTCACAACCAAGATCATCCATGGCATCCAAAATTAAATTTTTAGTTCATCCAAGTTCCTCCAAAGAACCAAGATACAAGAAGTTTGCTACACCGGTGGTTCAAGAAAGATTTCACTCCAAGTTTGAAAGCCGGAAGATTTATGAAGAACAAGGCTTTGAATACTCCAACTCTCATCAAGATTTCGGCCTTGAACCATTCATCTTCGAGAGGATTGCACATCAAAAGTGGCAAATCTTTCGCTATCAATCAGAATCGGGTAACACCTCATGGGTAAGAGAATTCTATGCTCACTCACCTAACCCGGATAATCCTTATGTTTTTGTTCGTGACAAGGCCATACTCATAAGCCCCGAAAACATCAACACCTTTTACGGGCTTTACATTGAGAAGGATGACCATCAAGCCTTCGTTGATCAAATCACGCCCCAAGCAACTCGACAAGGTGCTTCAAGAACTCACTCAACCGGGAACTCATTGGAATGACGGTAAATACAAGGGCACAGTAAATCGCCTTCGGCTTAAACCCGAGGCAAAACTATGGAATAAGTTTTTTAAAACTTCTTTAATGCCCACCACACACAATACTACCGTTGATATACCACGTCTTTTGCTCATACATTCTATTTTGCATAATCGCATCATTAACATTGGAAAAATTATTTGTGATGAGATTTTTGTATGTAGCTCAAAAGATAAGGGTTCTCTTTTCTTCCCTTGCTTAATTTCTAATCTTTGCAAGGAGATGCATGTCCCAAGTGAGTCCACCGATGAAAAGGCCCTACCAAAGTCCGGTTAGAATCAAGAACAAATTCGAAAGCTAATGGGAGAGGCACCGAGAAATTCTTCAAGGCCTCCAATTGCCGCGACAACTCATGCCGCCCCGGAAATCCCTAATGCCCAAGCACCTAATGCCCGGGCAACTCGACCATCAACCCCGGGACACTTTGAAGCACTCTTGCAACCATTGGCAAGCAACCTAAGGCAAATTGAAGACCGACAACTAATTTTCTTGCGGTACATGAAGGAGCACAACAATGCAATCATCCAATTCATCCTAGAAAAGTACCCGAACAATCACACGCCGTTCCCAATCTTTCATGCCGAGATCCTCGCCTCAACAACCAATGAAACAGTCACCACGACAACCATAATAGATGATGCCCCGGCAACCTACATCGTGCCTGCACAAGCTGATGCCACGACAACCAAAGCTAAAGACATCCCGGCAACCACTGCAAAAGCCAAAGGTAAAGCACCTATGCCCGAATCAACTCCTACGGAATCATTTTCTGATTTTTCAGATTCAGACGAGTCCTCCATTGCACCAACAAAGACCACACCAATTGAATCCTCCAAGCGAAAAGCCAATGACACTGATGAAGAGGACAATGAGGACAACCTCGTACGAGGATCGATTCCACCACCGGTACTAAGAAAACAACCATCGCGTTCAAGCAAGAGAATCAAGACACCGACCAAAAGGAAACTAATCATCTACGATGACGAACTCTCGGAGTAAGTCCTCGTATGCATTTTATTTTTCGTTATTTTTATTTTTCTTTAATGCATGCATTGAGGACAATGCCTCACTCGAGTTTGGGGGGGGATTGTTATTAGTAGTTACCATGTTTAGTTACATTCATCTTAAATATTACATTTAGGATACATAAATTGCTTGCCATGCCTTTAGTTGGAACAATAATTGCTTAGATTTGATGAATATCCGATGATGAATTTGCCAATGCACTTAATTGATAGAATTTTTATTCTAGGATAACCATGGAAAAACTTAGAATTTTACTATGATGCTAAATTTGATGAAACACTGTTGTGGTTTGATTGATTTAAGGAATTCTAGTGAACTTAGGTTGATAATTAACAAATTGGGGGATTAGAATAAAAATTGGATGAATGCTAGAGGTGCCCGAAATTGGCTCTAGCATGTGCTAAAAAAATTTGATCACTAGAGGTGCCCGAAACTGGCTCTAGTATGTGCTAAAAAAATTGATCGCTAGAGGTGCCCGAAACCGGCTCTAGTCGAATAAAACTAAAAACAAAACACTAGAGGTGCCCAAAACTGGCTCTAGTTAAAACATGGTAAAAAGAACCCGATGAAGTAATTTGAAAACCTCTTGTTTGCATAGAATCCGAAAAATCAACTTGCACACAACTCCGCACACACTCACAAGCATTATAGTTTGATTCCGAGTAACTCCTAAGTTTTCCGAAAAATAAAAAGCCACTCATACTTTGTGCCCCGGTTCTGAGAATTGAAATCAAGTTCAAAGCTAAGTTTGTGAAAATTGAAGTCTTGGCAGGTAATTGTTAGTTTGCATTGCTTGAGGACAAGAAATAGTTCGAGTTTGGGGGTGTGATAAGTGTTCAAAAGTACTATTTTCTTACCCTTTTTACTCATATTATTGTTAGACTTAGTCTCATATTAGTTGCATAATTAGCCATTCATGAATTAATCCATGTTTCCTTCCATCGTTGAGCTTGATTACATAACTTGGTAGTTTTTGTGGGAAAAGATGCTGCTTTGGTGTGTTTTGTGTGTATGTACAGGATCACTTGCCAAAGCAAGACTAGAGCTAGTTGCCATGCAATGCATGAAGGAGATGCCGAGCTAGTTGCCAGGGCAATACATGAAGGAGATGTCGAGCTAGTTGCCAGGGCAATGCATGAAGGAGACGCCGAGCCAGTTGCCAGGGCAATTGTCGACAAAGCACAAGGTGATATGGTAGTCGAAATTGATGACTAGACAAGCCCAAGATGACATGGAGCAAAGCTAAATCCCAAAGGAATTTGATTTCCATGAAGAGATTAAAGAAAAATTAAATTCCAAGAAGATAGGAGAAGTTCTAGTAGGAATATAATTATAATAAAGAATTATATTCCTTAAAGATAATTTAATTCCAACTTAACTTCCTCCTCAAAGAAGGACTTTGACCTAGCCCTATAAATAAGAGGCCATATCGTCAACTTCCAAAGGGAGCAAGAGATGGGAATTTCGACAACTCCAAGGAGAGCAAGAGGAGAGAATTTTCGACAAGCATCTAGGGCAATGAGGATTTCGACAAGCTTCCTTCTTCATCTTTTTCTTTCTTGTTCGATTGGGTTCATGCTAGGGATTATTTATCTTGTGTTTCTTTGGAACCTAGCCATGAACTAAATCTATTTGGCTATGGTTATTGTGTTTTGTGGTTGTGAGAAACTATTGGATTTTGTTTAGGTAATAAGAGTTTGCACTTTTCTATTCAAGGTTTATTCATTCTTGGTTCTTATTCTTGTTTGCGAGTGAATTGGGAGAGGATCTCGTAACTTCATCTATTTAACTAATATCGGGAGAGTTAGATTCAAGAAACGAATGGATATGATCTTTATTCAATCTATTGATGGTGAAGATTAATCCGGCTTAGGAATAAGTTAAGGATTTCAACGGCTAAGAGGAGCGCAAGATTGGTTGTTGTTCACCCTTGATTCACGCAGGGATGTATTATCAAGGCATGCACAAGTAGCTAGAGTTTCGACTTAGGGATAAGAAGAAACCATTGAAGAACCCTCTGCCGAACCTTGAAGGTTGCTGCCCAAATGCCCAAGTAGTTGCCCAACTAGTCGCCCAGGCAACCATCGATTAGTTGCCAAGGCAACCCCGTTGTGCAAGTTGCCACGGCAACTGAGTTGCCCTTGCACTCTTTTACCAAGACGATCCAATCGGCTATCACACCTCAACTCACGATAACCTGGCCTATCTCTCTCATTTGTTCTCATCTTTTCTTTTACGTTATTGCTTTCTAGTTTAGTTATTAGTTAAACTCCTATAATCCTTTATTTGTGTCTTTACTTTTTACAGTGCAAGAGACTAGATTCTTGAAGTGGCACCAATCCTTGTGGAGATGATATCTTTTATACTATAACTTGCAACGTGTATACTTGCACAATTGCGTAGCACTTATTACACGCAACACATCTCCTTCATGCATTGCCCTGGCAACTGCGTCGGCATCTCCTTCATGCACTGCCATGGCAACTGGTTCCAGCCTTATTTAGGCAAGTGATTCTGCACACACACAAAAACATACCAAAGCAGTATCTTTTTCCACAAAATTAAGCAAAATATGAAATCAAGCTTGTCCACCAAAGAAACAATGCAAACATGCATGAATGGCTAATAAAGCAACTAATATGAGCCTAAGTCTAGCAATAATATGAATAAAAAGGTGAATAAAATAGTACTTTTAGACATTTAACAGTATGATCTTTCAATTTTCCAGTCTTTAGCTTTCATTGGAAGTAGCGAAAACCTTCCGGTAGTCTTATAGCAAGATACCCTTTCATGTCTATGACGGTTAAAAATCGGGGTATGATCATGAAATTTCTAGTCCTCAACATTTTGGAAAATAGTGAAAATCTTCCGACCAAAAATTGGGGTATGATCTTTAAGTTTTTCGATATTCAGCCTCCTACAAAGAAGAGAAGACTCGTACCACTAGAAAGCCTCCCAACTCTAAGATTTTGAAGAATTCAAGGGCAATCGAGCTGATCGATGCAGAAGATCAAGAGAGTGGGCAGTGTCAAAGAAGAATCGTCAACCTACCCGGACCAAAATGGTCATTATTTTGTATTTGCTCTATCATTGTTGCACAACGATGAACAAAGAGGGGAAGCTGTTGTAACCCATTTTTGTCCGGGTTAAACCCAAAATAAGCCCAATATCCCTACCCATTGTGCCCAATTAAAAAACCCTTTATCCAGTCCAAGCTGCCACATTTGCAGACTCGAAAATTAAGAAAGAAGACGTTATCGCCCAAAAAATTTTGATATGTAAAATCAATGTATTCACTTTTTTTAGGTATTTAATACCCAAAATTTTTTGTATAGGAGAGCTTATCGAATGAAATATAAAAAAAATTAAAAAAAGTAAAAAAGATAAAACTCACGTGGCTCACATTGAGCCATGTCTCTCTTCCCCCACCCCTTTGGCTATAAATAACAGTGGGGTAGAGAGCACCATGAGGCAATTGGGATTGGAAGCCAAATTGAAATTGGCCATGGCCATTTTATGGCCGAAAGCAAGCCTTTGCTTGCACGAGAGCAGTGCTCTCGGGGATTAAATCCCCGCAGTGGTTCGGTCAATCACTCGATCGGAGGTCTTTTTATGGTCCGATCAAGTTAATTTTTGGGCCAAGATAAGATGGCACCGAGATCTTGGTGGGGTCGGTCAAAGTTTTTCATTCAAGCTCTTAGTGGGGTAAAATTCGATCTTTATCTTTGTATTTATATAATAATATATAGTTTTGTTAATTATGGCATGTTTTTTAATATGTTTCGTATATTATTTTTAATTTTTGCATTGTTCTTTTACTTTCTTTAATTTCAGTCTTTTTTATATTCAATGCATTTTATTTTATTTGTGTTTTTTTCGGACATAATATATATAGTATTATTACGTATATTTGATAAGTATAAAATATATATGTATATATAATATATGTAATATATATTATACTTATAATATGTATATAGTATAATATTTGCTTTATATAGTATTTGTATAATATGTATATTTATATATAAGATATGTATAAAATATTATTTATGTATTTATGTCTACATGTATATATTAATATATATTGTATATTATATAGTATTTTATTTGTTTTTTATTACTTATATTTACATTATTTATATTAACTTTATTTTATTTATAATTTTACATAAATATCGTATATAGTATTTTGCCCTATTATTCCGATATTTCAATTGGGAGTGTCATCCCGACCATCTAGGTGTCATCTCTTTTGAATGTCGTGAATAGCAAGGCAAATTTAAACCGTTGTGCATGCATATTGGAAATTAATTATTAAATTAAATTGAATTTTTCATTTTCCTTAATAAATATAATGCGAACCTTTAGGTACCAATTTTGGGCGTAGTGGGGGTGCTAATCCTTCCCCACTTGTAACCAACTCCCGAACCCATCTCTGGTTGACATTTCAGTGTCCAGTTTACCTTATCCAAATGACCGGTGGCGACTCAATTTTTTTACCATTTTTTATTTAAAACACGTGACTTTCCAATCGAGAACGGGCCTCCAAGAAAAGGCCCGACGAAAAGGTCGCTAAAACACCGCCACCATATTCTTGTTCCTCGTCATCCGGCGAGCAAATCCCTTTCGGTCACGCTCACTCATCGTTTGCTATTGATGCAAAATAGTAGCAAATCTGTTTGTAAACTGGTGGAGCTTCTTATCGCTGCCGTACTTCGTGAATATCACCGCCATCACCGGCGTCCTCATCATCGTCTTGCGAGTTGAACCTTGCCTTCCGATCATTATTTCTATTCGTCAGTGGTGAGAAACAACGACGAGACCGTTCAACTTCACTTTTGAGGGTTGTTGTGCCTTCATCACCTCCTTCGTCAATTTGGTATTGAGCCACCGGCGAGCCGCCGACGATAGGGTTGGTAAACCCCAAGCTATTGTTGCAGGGTAATGGGTGTTAGGCCAGGTTATGTGGGCTGTGTATGAGCCCAAATCTAAGAAGCTCATATATGTGTGACACATTTCTAAAGCCCGAGTTTGCTTGACTCTAAATCTGTCCAAGCATTTGACAAAGAGTCTAGTCTACATGAACCTAAATCATTATGGCTCAAGCTAGGTCTAGACTAAACCCAAAACCCAATTCGGTTTAACCTCTTAACCTAAACTGAATTTAAATATGTTAACTCGACCCGGGCCAGCTTTAAATCATTACCTCGAGAATTGACCTGACCCGTCGACCGTTGACCGACCTGAGTTGACTTTTTTAGAAAAACCCATATTTTGGGGTTTTTTCCGACATCTTGAGTTTATTTTTTATGCCTGTTTCACCAAATTTGAATCTGGTAAGCTAGTTTTCAATATTTGACCCTCCGATTCAATCCGATAATTACATTTAAGTTTTGTTTATGATGTAACTTATTTTTGCCACATATTCAAGAAATTGAGGGACGCCGAGTTCGAGTTAAAGAGTCCAAAGGTTGACCGATGTAGCTTTAAGCTGAGGTAATACCTCACTATTTTTTATGTTTTTCAAAACTCGTTGGTAGTTAGTCAATGTATGAATAAATATGATTGGCCATATGATTATCGCTAATCATTTTAAAATGGAACTGTTCACGGTAATAAGATAATAAATTGGCTAGGACCGAGTGAATTGAATAAGGAATTGACAATGGGTAAGAAATCCAAGTTCAGTGAATAATTGATAAAACAGTTAAACTCGAAACCTTCAATTTCGATTATTCTTGTTATAAGATTTAATGTATGAAATATTTGGATGAGAAATTATGAAAATACCCTTGAGGTGTAAAAAAAGACCTAAATACCCCTAAAAGCCAAATGACTAAAAGGTCATTGTAGGCATAATGAAGGAATAAATCCTAATGTATCTGAATCTTGTATAATCAGGATAGAACAATTACTAAATGTTTGGGTAGAGCCATTAGTTATCGAACCTCTTTTATTAGGGATATCGTTTATGAAATCCGTTCGAATTTATCAAAAGTTTAGTACCCCATTTCCTATAATTACCAAGTGCCTCCGAGAATTAAATAGGACAATCTAGTGTGTTCCTTGTGTGCTATATACTTGCTTTGACTATTTGTTTTAAATAATTCTGTGTACATGTATGATATAATCCGATTTTTGTATAAAAAATTTCTAATTTAAATATGATCGTTCTGATTCATATATGACTGAAAGCATGCTCTCCAATTACTATTTTACTAAAAATAATTATCTGTTTACATCTACTGTTATTATTGTTTATTACTGTACACTAGAATTTCTGCCTAAACTATTTTATTGGGGCATTTGGGATGGAATATGAAGTCTCTGCAGGTTCAGCCCTGATCCGGCTGGTAATACCTTATGTATCATGTTCCTACACTTTAGCGATAGTAATTCTTTATGTATCAGGTTTTTACGCTTCAGCGAGGGTAATTCCTTATGTATCAGATTCTTACACTTCAGTGAGGGTAATTCTTTATGTATCAGGTTCCTACGCTTCAGCGAGGGTAATTCCTTATGTATCAGATTCTTACACTTCAGCGAGGGTAATTATTTATGTATCAGGTTCCTACGCTTCAGCGAGGGTAATTCCTTATGTATCAGGTTCCTACGCTTTGGCGATGGTAATTCCTTATGTGTCATGTTCCTACGCTTTAGCGAGGGTAATTCCTTATGCATCAGGTTCCTACTTTTCGACGAGGGAAATTTCTACTGTATTAGGTTCCTACGTTTCGGCGAGGGTAATTCTTACTGTACTAGGTTTATACGCTTTAGCTAGGATGATTTCTATTGGACCTAAAATATTCTCTTTCCGTCGGCACTTATGCCCAATGGGCTTGGATTGGCGCCTTTATAGTTGTGGTTTGGGGGTTTGTATATCGGTGTTCAGTTGGAGAGTAATTAAAACTTTCCTGCCTCTTTTAAATTTGCCTTGCAGAATTAACTTATCAACTATTGAAACTTTCTGTAAGTTTCAATATGTATTTTTTAACACATTAAACTCCTCGTCTCAAATTCTGAAACCTACCTCTATTCTGATTATCCTGGTTATAGACCTCATATCTGATAATCAGGAGATTAAATCAAGAACATCTCTATTACTCTCAAGTATAACATTAATATAAATTTTCATATCATATCTGAAGCCTGTCAATACTAAGCTCATCAAGTCAGTTTATGTATAGCCTTATGCCAGTTGTGCTCATAGCATCTGTTGGTAGTTATGTATTATTGAGTTTTTCAAGCTCATGATGTTTCTACTGACACATGTTAACAGATAAAAATAGTGCAGTTATCGACATCAGTATGAGATTTCTTCGACATTGCTCGCGAAGTACGATATCAGTGTGTTCAGTGGGCATGTATATTGAGTATGCTTTTATGTCAGAGTCTGTAATACGGTTTTTGATTTTATGTTTCTAGGTTTAAATGCTTTTTATGAATGGCTTCGTAAATAAAATTTTATTCTACATTTTTTCTTAAATGTATTAAAAGAAAATAAATTTCTTGGGTTTTTACCGTGGGTCGCTCTGATAGCCCTAATGTGACTCTTTCGATTAGATTGGATTAATTTTCAATCTGAGGGTGTTACATTTAGTGGTGTTAGAGCTTAGAGTTACGTTTTTTGGGTCGATCGATTGATCGTCTGTCATAGGGTGTCTGGTTTGTGCATGCCCTTAGATCATAATCGTACTCCTCTAATACGAAATTTTGATGTCGAATTATTTTTTCTGTAATAAGTGTATCTAACCATTCTCACCTTCATAGATCGATCTGTAATAGCAATGAATGATTATAGCGTTCGTCTAAAATTTAGATTAACTTGATGAATTTAAATCTGGATAAAGAATCTGAGATGGTTCATGCATGTGAAACTAAAGATCTAAATCAGATTGATAATAAATGTTTAATTTCATAAGGTAACCGATCTGAGATTTTATGTAAGGTTAGTTAGTAGTGATGGTCATATTTGAGAATACTCTAGTGAAGATCTGATAGAAGTATTATGAAATTGAAAAGAAAGATGTCTGTGGACATAGCGAAAGTGTAAATTATGTGGTGGCTATGTTATACACGAAGAAAATAGTTATTTGAATGATACGCTGAAATTAAGTGATATTCTTTCAAAATCTTGGTTATGTTTGATTGGCATAAAGAGATATTTCCTTGAACATTGTGGCATGGTGTACCGTTATGTATCATCTCTGACTGAAATTTGATGTTTACATCCTGATTCTTGAAGGCTTTGTTGGAGGCCTTGAGTGCTCGCTTAGAATGTAGGTAGTTGTTTTTCATCCATAAATTGACGGTCATCCTAGTAGGATAATTCAGATTTTAGAGGATATATTTCAGGGTTGTATAATTGAGTTCTATTGTTGTTGAAAAAGTTTATTATCCCTGACTAAGTTAACTTATAATACCATTATGAGACAGTGTTCATGTGACATCATATGAAGTTCAGTATGGACTCAAATAACATATTCTGATCAGTTGGTCTGAGACGTGATATGTGATGATTTTGGGTCCAAAGTCTTTACGAGATACTGAGAACACAATCAAATAACCTGTGACCTTGGCTGCTAAGGGTTAGTGATTTAACCATTTGGGCTAGATGATGATTTGGTTATGTCTTACCACAATTTAATCTTAAACTATCTGGTTCAATTATACAAAAAAAATAATAAAATCTGATCTGACTCTTCACCTACCACGACAAAAAATACTCATTTTGAATATGAGGAAAACTCTAGTTTCTCCCAGAAACCCTTTTATCTACCCTCACCGATCTTTCTCTAATCAGTCACCGCCCAATCGTGACCCTCATCGCTATTATTGTCAGAAGCGCTGTCGTACCTCGACCACCGTACCATCCTCCACTCGCGGCGAGTCACAGCCGTTCATCGTGGAGATCAGTTTGAAAAATCGTCAAACCTATCTCCTCCACCATTCTATTGGAGCTTCGGCCACTTTTTTCTACCGGTCCGTGGTTTACACTGCCGCCCGACGAGCAAATCCCTTCTGACCACACTCCCTATGTAAAATAGTAGCAGACCCATTCGTGAACTATTAGAGCTTCTTATCGCTACCGTGCTCTGTGAATGTCACCGACATCACCAGTATCGTCGTCTCGCGAGTTGAACCCTGTCTTCTGATCATCATTTCTGTTCGTCGGTGGTAAAAAATGACAACGAGGCCGTTCGGCTTCACTCTTGAGGGTTGTTGTGCCTCTATCGCCTCTTTCGTCGATCTGGTATTGAGCCGTCGGTGAGCCGCCGGCGGTAGGGTGTGGTAAACCCTAAACTATTGCTGCAAGGGTAATGGGTGTTAGGCCAGGTTATGTGGGCTGTTTATGAGCCCAAATCTAAGAAGCTCATATGTGTGTGACCCATTTCTGAAGATCGAGTTTGCATGGCCCTAAATCTGTCCAAGCATTTTACCAAGAGCTTAGTCTACATGAACCCAAATCATTGTGGCTCAAGCTAGGTCTGGACTAAACCCATAACCCAATTCGATTTAACCTCTTGACCTAAACCGAATTTAAATATGTTAACTCGACCCGAACCAGCTTTAACTCATTATCTCGGGAGTTGACCTAACCTGTCGACCGTTAACTTGAGTTGACTTTTTCAGAAAACTCATATTTTGGGGGTTTTTTTCGACATCTTGAGTTTATTTTCGAGGCTTCGTTTCACAAAATTCGAATCTGATAAGCTTGTTTTCAACATTTGACCTTTTGATTCAATCCGATAATTACATCTAAGTTTTGTTTATGATGTAACTTATTTTTGCCACATATCCGAGATATTGAGAGACGTCGAGTTTGAGTTCAAGATTGATCGAAAAGACTACCAAAGGTTGACTGGTTTAGCTTAGAGCCGAGGTAATACCTCACTATTTTTTTTATGTTTTTCAAAACTTGTTGGTAATTGGTTAATGTATGAATAAATATGATTGGTCTTATGATTATCGTTGATTATTTTGAAATGGTACTGTTCACGGTAATGAGATAATAAATTGGTTAGGACTGAGTGACTTGAATAAGGAATTAACAACGGGTAAGAAATCCAAGTTTAGTGAATAATTGATAAAGTAGTTAAACTCTAAACCTTCAATTTTGATTATCTCTTGTTATAAGATTTAATGTCTGAAATATTTGGACGAGAAATTATAAAAATACCCTTGAGGTGTAAAAAAGACCTAAATACCCCTAGAAGCCAAATGACTAAAAGGCCCTTTTAGGCGTAATGAAGGAATAAATTTTGATGAATCTGAATCTTGCATAATCACGATAGAACAATTAATGAATGTTTGGGTGGAGCCATTAGTTATCGAACTCCTTTTATTAGGGATCCCGTTTATGAAATCCGTTTGAATTTATCAAAAGTTTATTACCCCCTTTCCTGTAATTACCAAGTGCCTCCAAGAATTAAATAGGACAATCTAGTGTGTTCCTTGTGTGCTATATACTTGTTTTGACTGTTTGTTTGAACTAATTCTATGCACATGTATGATATAATCTGATTTTTGTAAAAACATATTTTTCTGATTTAAATATGACTGTTTCATATATCTGATTCATGTCTGACTGAAAGCATATTCTCCGATTACTATTTTACTAAAAATAATTATCTGCTTACATCTACTGTTATTATTGTTTATTACTGCATACTAGAATTTATGCCTAAACTATTTTACTAGGGTACTTGGGATGGAATATGATGTCTCTGCAAGTTCAGCCCTGATCCGGCTAGTAATTCCTACTGTATCAGGTTCTTACGCTTCGGCGAGGGTAATACCTTATGTATCAGGTTCCTACGCTTCGGCAAGGGTAATTCTTTATGTATCAAGTTCCTACGCTTCGGTGAGGGTAATTCCTTATGTATCAGGTTCTTATGCTTCAGCGAGGGTAATTCCTTATGTATCAGGTTCCTATGCTTTGACGAGTGTAACTCATTATGTATCAGGTTCCTACGCTTCAACGAGTGTAATTCCTTATGTATCAAGTTCCTGCGCTTCAGCGAGGGTAATTCCTTATGTATCAGGTTCCTACGTTTTGGCGAGGGTAATTCCTACTGTAACAGGTTCCTACGTTTCGGCGAGGGTAATTCCTATTGTACTAGGTTTATACGCTTAAGCTAAGATGGTTTCTATTGGACCTAAAGCACTCCCTTAGGTCGACACTTACTCTCAATGGGCTTGGATTGGCGCTTTTATAGTTGCAGTTTGGGGGTTTATATATCGGTGTTCAGTTGGAGAGTAATTAAAACTTTCCTGCCTCTTTTAAATTGCCCTGCAGAATTAACTTATCAACTATTGAAACTTTATGTAAGTTTTAATATGTATTTTTTAACACACTAAACTCCTCGTCTCAAATTCTGAAACCTAGCTCTATTCTGATTATCCTGGTTATAGACCTTATATCTGATAATGGGGAGATTAAATCAAGAACATCTCTATTACCCTCAAGTATAACATTAATATAAATTTCCATATCATATCTGAAGCCTGTCGATACCAAGCTCGTCAAGTCAGTTTATGTATAGCCTTATGCCAGCTGTGCTTATAGCATATGTTGGTTGTTATGTATTATTGAGCTTTTCAAGCTCATGATGTTTCTACCGTCGCAAGTTAAAAGATGAAAATGATACAGTTATCGACATCAGTATGAGAGTTCTTCGGCATTGCTTATGGAGTACGGTATCGATGTGTTTAGTGGGCATGTATATTGAGTCTGCTTTTATGTCAGAGTCTGTAATACGATTTTTGATTTTCCGTTTCTAGGTTTAAATGCTTTTTATGAATGGCTTCATAAATAAAATTCTATTCTACTATTTTCTTAAATGTATTAAAAGAAAAGAAATTTCTTGGGTTTTTACTATGGGTCGCTCCGGTGGCCCTAATGTGACTCTTCCGATTGGATTGGATTAATCTTTCGATCAGAGGGTGTTACATTAACTTTAAAAATAATATAAAAATAGTCTTATATATAGAATAAGAGAATGTTTAAACCTGACCTTACTCATGCTCATAATTTCATTCTCATACAACTACAATGAAGCAACTTTCCACTATTTTTTTAGTATTTAGAGACTTTTTTGGGTTCATTTTGACTTATAAACTTTTCAATCATGATACAAGTTAGGCCAATTCACATTTTCATTACAAAAAAAATACACACGACACTTTAGAAATAAGTGGCGCACAATATATGTTAAATTTAAAAACTTGAAGAAAATTCATAAAAACTTCCAATTCTAAAAAAAAAAAATTGAAAAATTTCTCAATTTGTTAAATAGTAAAATTTGTTTTTTCAGGTTTTTGAGATTTTAAATTTTTTTATGTATTTTCTTAATTTTTTTTGAATTTAATATATATATTACGTGTCATGTTCTTAGAGTGCCACATTGATCTATCTATAACGAAAAAATTGGTTAGAATAATATGCATCACAATTAAAAATTTCAGAGGTTAAATTAGGCCGAAAAAATTCAAATATTAAAATTGATAATGAAATACCATTTCAAAACATAAATTACCATTTAATCCAAAAAAATGATAACTCTCTCAGATTTCTCTTCAAATAAATCGAAAAGCCTTGATCACATAAATCCAAATAAAAATAAAAATAAATTCCAAATCTCACTTAATCATGAAATTTACAATGTCCATGAAAAAGTTGCATAAAATAGGCTTAAATGAAAAATAAGAGCCGAAAGTATGTATTTTTTAAACTTTAGGTGCCTAAAGTATTTTTTTATAAAAATAGGTATTCAAAGTTTCAAAAGTTATAATTTTAGGTGCCTAACCGTTAATGAGTGTTAAATTTTTTTTAACCAATCAATGCTTGACACGTTTCATATTTGGGTTTAAATATTTTTTACCCAAGCATAAAAAATAAAGCGAGCCATCGTTTTTAATTATTGAACAATTGGGTTTTATTTAAAAAAGTATGATCAATTAAACGTCTGTAATTACAATTTTCATTAATCACACTGATTATCGTTCAAAATTTTGATGTGGTAATATTTAATTGACTAAATTTTTTCTTTAAAAATAAAAGATTCAAATTATAAACTATTTGGATAAAAGTTTGAAAAGGTGAACCAAAATTGACAAGAATTATTCAAGTAAAACATTAGGGTTTTAAAACTTCAGACACGATTTGTTGCGAAAACAGACTTTTAGTACTTGACAAAAATATTGGGTGGGTGTCTGAATTTGATTTGGTTTTAAGATAAACAAAACATATAAATTATCAAATTTAATCTGTTCAACAGAAAAGAATTTGTTTTGTTATTTTATTTGCAATATTGGAAAAAACTATTGTTTTGAATATATAGATTACAATAAAAAAAATATATTAAGATTTGGAGTCTACACAGGTAAATTTAAGCTTTAGAGTAACCTTGAATTGAGCTGAATCTACACATAAATGAGTACATAATATTGCTAATATTTTGCATAATAGAAATTATTATTTAATACTTCACAATAAGTTTTTTAAAATTTTAATTTCCATAAAATAAAAAATAGAAACTTATACGTGGCAACCTTATTTTATTGATTTTATTAGTAAAATCTAAACATTTGGTGATGGTGAATATGTTAAATCGTTTTCTTGCATATATATATATATTAGTTTGAATTCAAATGATGAAAAATATTCCAATTTAAGCCTCAAACTATGACCTTCATTTTAAATTGGTCCTCAAACTTTTAAAATATTTTAATTTCATCCCCGATTATTAATATAAGCTAATCATATCTTATGTTAATAAAACCGTCATAAAAATTATTAATTGTCATGAAACACTGATGTGGTATAAACGATAATTTGAGGATGAAATTAGAATATCCAAAAATTTTATTGACCAATTTAGAATGAGGGTACAAGATTGGACTCCTAAATCTAAGCTACAAGAACTTCAAAATAGAGCCAGATGAAGACATTTTAAAAATGTTTGATCGATTCTCTGTTATCGTCAACGGCTAAAAGGCTTCGAAGAAGTCATTCTAGAAGAAAAGTTTGTCCGAAAGCTTATCTACTCTCTTATCGAGTCATGGGACGAAAAGAGGATCGCCATCATTGAAACCAAGGACCTTGAAACCTTGACACCTGATGATCTTATGGGGTCTCTTCTTACTCATGAAATTATAAAGAAAAAGGGGAAGATAAGAAGAAGAAAGAAGAGAAAAAGATAGAGAAAAATAAAGTAGAGAGGAAGAAGATAGGAATTGCTCTCAAGGCTATACAAGAATAAAGTGATTCAAGTGATGAAGAAGATGAAGAAATTGACATGCTTTCCAAGCGTTTTACAAGCTTCATTAAATCCAATCGTGGAAGAAGATTTCTACAAAAGAAGGGTTTCATGAATATGGCCAAATAAGAAGAAAAAGATCCAATAGTGCTACGAATGTAAAAAGCCGGGACACATCAAGATCTATTGTCCCCAACTCAAGAAGAAAAGCTTCGAGAAAAAAGAAGAAGCATAAGGCTCATGTAGCCATTTGTAGTGATGAAGAATCTTCAAGTGATGAGGAACAAGAAGTTGCAAATCTATACCTCATGGCCTTCGAAGAGCATCCTAAGGTAACCTCCAACTCATCTATTGAGCTTACATTTAATGAATTATATGATGAGTATAATGAGTTGCAAGAGGTGTATGCTGAATTAGTTTTGAAATTTAAAGAATCAATTAGGAAAAACAAAAAGTTTGTTTTAAACTTGAAAAATAAAAAAAAAATTCTTTAACTAAAACTAATTTGGAATTAGAAAGTAAAATTGGAAATATTCAAGATAAATTAAGTGAACTAGAAAAAAGAATCTATTAACAAATGTTAAAAAAATTGAACCCTAATAATAAATATTAAAAATATTAAACTTTAAGAGTAAATCCTTAATAACAAGTATTGAAAATTTTGAGCATCTAATAACAAATGTTAAAAAAATTGAACCAAAATAATAAATATTAAAAATATTAAACTTTAAGAGTAAATCCTTAATAACAAATATTAAAAAAATTAGGCTCTAATAATAAATATTAAAAAAATAAATTATCACTAAAATTATGGGCGGTGGGCCTTGGGTAGGCCTATGCCTCAAGGACGGGTCTGCATAGAACTACTAAAATTGATGTTGAAAAAATTTTGATCCGATTTAAAAATATTTTTTAAATTTAAAATTATTTGAGTTGAGTTACTTAAATTATTCAAGTCAATTTGAATTTACTTAGATTTTAAGTTCCGGTCGATTTTAAATTTATAAAATTCGAATAATCATTTTCGTCTTTAGGTAGGTAATTATTTATTTTATTTGGTATATGATTTTCATGTTTCTTCTGATCCTTTTTCGTTTTAACTCCATAAATTCGAATACATTTATACCTTCAATTCATTTTTTACAACAAATTTCTTCCTTTAAAATTTAGTCCCACAACCTTTTGTTTTATTTAATTTGATCCTTTGATTATAACTTTTTACAAATTTTTTTAACAATATCTTGAGTCCTTTATACTTCTATCAATACTTCGACTTCAAAATCTCTTCTTTTAAAAAAGGATAAATTACACAGATCATTACTGAACTTTGTTACCTGACCTATTTTGACCACTGGACTTTTAAAATGATCAATTTAGTCACTAAACTAAACTTTCTGAAATATTTTGGTCACTTTAAATTATTTTATTAATATTTTAATATTATTTGGCATATTTTAAATAAAAAATATTATTAAATAAAAAATTAATTTAAAATAAAACATCCAAAAACCTAAACCTTAAACACTCAAAACCTCAAATCACTCTCACCCTCGCCGGCGTCACCCACCCATTTACCGACGTCACCTACCAAATTTCCTTCCCACTCTGTGAACTGTTGCCAAATTTTCAAATACAATACTTCCATTACAGTTATTCCGCATTCTCCATTGCCTTTTCTTTTTGATTAATCATAATTTATTTCTATCTACAGAAAAGAAGAATAAAAGACTCTAAAAAAAGAAAGAGGCGCTCTTAATAAGTCAAATGTACTTGCTTTACTCTCCCCTACTTTTAGAAGGAAGAAAAGAGTCAAGTAGGCCATGTAAAAACCAGACGGGAAAGATTGAATATCTAAGAACACATTTATAAATTTATCTATTTCGGGACTTTTTGGTTTGATGGAGGAAATGAAAATTTGAATGTCTTGTAAAAGGAATGGAAATTTAAAACAACTACATAGTAGAAGGGAGTAGTTGTTTTGTTTTACATTGAATTTGACAACGGTTCACAAAGTGGAAAAGAAATTTGGTGGGTGACGGTAGCGAATGAGTGAGTGCGAATGAGTGAGTGTCGCTGTTGGGTGACACCAATAAAAATAACATCCACGAATGGGTGAGTGATGTCAGTAGAATATTTTTATTTTTATTTTTGATTAATTCAATTATTATCTAATTTTATTATAGCGGCCGGGTAAAATAAATTTTTAATTTTTAATTTAAATGAATTGTTTTTTAAGATTTCTTTAGTTTTTGATTTTTTGCTCTGTCCACTTACCATGTGACTGCCAAAAAGGGTTTGTAGTGAGGTGTTATTATGATTTATTAATTTTATGACCAACATTGTTTAAACCTAACCTTACTCATGCTCATAATTTAATTCTCATACAACTGCAATGAAGCAACTTTCCACTATTTTTTAGTATTTAGATAATTTTTTGGGTTCATTTTGAATCATAAACTTTTCAATCGTGATACATGTTAATCCAATTCATATTTTTGTTACAAAAAAATACACACGACACTCTAAAAACAAGTGGCACACAATACATGTTAAATTTTAAAAACTTGAAGAAAATTCATAAAAAGCTTCAAATTCCAAAAAAATAAAAAAATCGCAATTTGTTAAATAGTAAAATGTGTTTTTTTCTGAGGTTTTTGAGATTTTAAAAGTTTTATGTATTTTCTTAAATTTTTTCGAATTTAATATATATATATATTATGTGTCATGTTCTTAGAGTGCCACATTAATTTATCTATAACGAAAAAATTGGTTAGAATAATATGCATCAAAATTAAAAAATTAGGTTAAATTAGACCCAAAAAATTTAAATATTAAAATTGATAATGAAATACCATTTCAAAACTTAAAATACCATTTAATCCAAAAAAAATGATAAATCTCTCAGATTTCTCTTCAAAAAAATCGAAAAGCCTGGATCACATAAATCCAAATAGAAATAAAAATAAATTCCAAATCTCTCACTTAATCATGAAATTTACAAATTACAATGTCCATTAAAAAGTTTCATAAAATAAACGGATTATTATCCTATATACTGGCGGTAGAAACTAAAAGTTTTCACAAGCGCCTTAATTTTAGGGTTTAAGGGCTTAGTTTAGGGTGTATGGTTTAGGGTTTAGGTGTAGGGGTTTAGAATTTAGGGATAGTGGCTAGAATTTAGGGTTTAGAGGTTAGGGTAATATGGTGAGGATTTAAGTTTTAATGTATAAAATCTAAACTATAAATTTCAACCACTATCCCTAAATTCAAAACCCATACACCTAAACCCCTAAACCATACACCCTAAAATAAGTCCTTAAACCCTAAAACTAAGGCGTTTGTGAAAATTTTTAGTTTACACCATCAGTGTATCAAATAATTACCCAAAATAAACTGAAGATGTTAACTAAAAACAATTAATTTTTTTGGTTTAAATGTTTTTTTACCCACGCATAAAAATAAAGCGAGCCACCGTTTTTAATTGGGTTTTATTTTAAAAAGTATGATAAACGGGCACGATTTGTTGCGAAAACAGACTTTTAGTACTTGACAAAAATATTAGGTGGGTGTCTGAATTTGATTTGGTTTTAAGATAAACAAAACATATAAACTATCAAATTTAATCTGTTCAACAGAAAAGAATTTGTTTTGTTATTTTATTTGCAATATTGGAAAAAACTATTGTTTTGAATATATAGATTACAATAAAAAAATATTAAGATTTGGAGTCCACACAGGTTTAACTAGATTGATAATTTTGGAGGATGCAGTTTCGAATAAGTTTAAATGTAATTATATCTGATTTAAGAATTTTGAGAGATTATGAAAATTTAGATATTGTATTATAAAAATTTAAGCTTTAGAGTAACCTTGAATTGAGCTGAATCTACACATAAATGATTACATAGTATTGCTAATATTTTGCATAAAAGAATTTATTATTTAATACTCCACAATAAGATTTTTAAAATTTTTATTTCCATAAAATAAAAAATAGAAACTTATACGTGGCAACCTTATTTTATTGATTTTATTAGTAAAATCTAAACATTTGGTGATGGTGAATATGTTAAATCGTTTTCTTGCATATATATTTATTAGTTTGAATTCAAATGATGAAAAACATTTCAATTTAATCTTCAAACTATGACCTTTTTTAAATTGGTCCCTAATTTTTTGGGCATTCCAATTTCATCCTCAAACTTTTAAAACATTTTAATTTCATCATCGATTATTAATATAAGCTAATCATATCTTATGTTAATAAAACCGTCATAAAAATTGTTAATTGTCATGGGATAGTGATGTGGTATAGACAATAATTTGAGGATGAAATTGGAATATCCAAAAAATTTATGGACCAATTTAGAATGAGGGTTATAGTTTGGGGATGAAAATGGAATATACAAAAGTTTTGGGACTAATTTAGAATGAGAGTCATAGTTTGAGTGTCGCAACCTTTTCAACGGTCTCGAAGATTTTTTTTAAAATAAAAGACAAATCAACGGAGTCGCCACCAATTTTTTTAAAAGGTGTGTTTAGATCACCTAAAAACGGGTCATTTGAATAAAACAATTTTATTTTATTAAAATAACAGTTTTGGTATGCAAAAACTCAAAAACAGGTTCGGGAGTCGGTTACGCGTGGGGAAGGGTTAGCACCCCCACAATGCCCAAAAATTAGTACCTAGCCGATTACAAAAAAGTTTTAATGTCAGAATTTGCAAGTTCGTGTAAAATTTAAATTATTGTCCATTTATGAATATGACTCCATTTTAACGGCCTTACTATCCGGAGACTAAACTTTAATCACCGCTAACACTTCTGATGCTAACCCGTTACCTCTTTTTAGTAGGACACCGCATTAATTATATTTTACTTTTTAACAAGCAATCACAGAAATAATTAGTGTGTTGAAGCTTTTATTTATTCTATGTTAGTGATTATTAGCCTAAAGAATTGTCTACATAAATTTTACATACTAGGGTTAAAATATAATTAAGTGTATTTTATGAATTGTAATGTGAAGAAAATTTTATTAAACTTCAAGGCTCTAACACTAGAGATTAATTGAGTTGTACATTAGTTTCCACGGGTTTCACGACCAACATTATAGTTGTTCCCTAAAAAAAATCAATTAACAAGAAATTACAAGTTAAACAACTGCATGCGAGTTCTTTACATACAAGTAGCATTCAATAAAGGATCAAATCGATGAAATCTTATTTTTTGTTCTGTTCCAAGACTGAGCCACGAAAGGGTGGTGGAGGGGCATGGTGGTGAACAACACCGCCGCCGACTGCATTCATCTCGGCCAACGTGCACCGCCCGTTGCTGTGTCCGGGTATATTTGTGCATGGATTCCCGGCCGACGGCGGCACCGGATCTCTTGGAAGCGCTTGAATTATAAGCTTTTCGTTGAATGCAGCATGCGCATGCAGAAGCCTCGTGGCAAAAACATGTTGGTGGAACAAAATAATGAAGAAAATGAATGTAACAGTGAACTTTGTAACTTTAACAGAAGCCATATTTGTGGAATCAAAAGTTTTGAACTTAGTGTTTAAAGTGTTTTCTTTTTCTGGTTTTTTGATATGGAGAATTTATGGGGTTAGAGATGCAGGAGTTGGTAGAGATATTGTCGTAATAGGGGTTTTACCCTCTACGAAAAATAATATTAAAAAATGGTTGTTTTTTACGGTACCAAAGAAGACGTCACCTGGAGACCGGGATGACGCTCCCAACAGAATACCGTAAATTTTAAAATGGGAAAATAGAGTCGCCACCGGCCACTTTGGTATGCCGGACACCGTTAAAAGGTAACCAGAGATTCAAAACGTTTGGGTTCCGGAGTCGGTTACGCGTGGAGAAGGATTAGCACCCTCACAACGCCCAAAATTGGTACCGCGTTGATATGGTGTTGTCGTTGCAAGAAAATAAAAATTCGAATTTAAATTTAAAATTTAATCCCCAAAAAAAGAGGTCTAAAGAGAATATTCCCTTATTTACGAAACTGAGGAAGATGACACCTGAATGAGTAGGATGTCACTTCCTAGCCGGTATTCGAAATAAAGCGGAAAATATTCTTTTAAATTAAAATAAATTTCATACATTAAAAGAAAAGAAAACCTTCAAGTAAATATTACATATAATACAAAATATAATACACATATATTATATAAAACATAATAAAAAAATAATGTACATGTATTTATAATATTCTAAAATATAATATAATATACATAATATAGTAAATATATTAATATAATATACATTAATAAAAATAATAATAAACACGTTAAAATCTATATTATAACATATGCATAATAATAACAATACATCATAAGATAATATATATATGTGAAATAATATAATATAAGAAAATAATATATATATATATATACATAATAATGGTAATAATATTAAACATGAAATATTAATAATAATTAGACATAAAAATATTATTAACCATAATAATGAACACATAGTAATAATAATAATACACAACCCAAATTATAAATATATTCTATATATTATAAATATATATATACATATTACGTAATGAAAATATTAACATATACTTAATATATATATTCCATATATACTAGATATGATATATTATGTTAATATGATATACACAGTAATAATAATAAAACTAGAAAGGTGGCTAAATTAGAAAAAATAAACTTAAAAAGGGACGAAATTGAAAATGAATAAAAATTAGGAGGTTTGCGGAGAGAATCAAAATGGGGTGGAGGGACTGGTAGGTAATTTGTCCTTTAAAATCGGATTAAAAATCAAATTTAGTGACCAAATTAAAACAAATAAAAAACATACAGGGACCTAAGGAGTGATTATACCATGTAGCAAGACTAGGGATGGCAACGGGCCGGATCTGGACCAGATCCAGCTAGACCCAGATCCAGCTAGACCCAGATCCAGACCTATTTTCACATCATGGATCTAGACCCGTCCGGATCCGCGGGTCTAGAAAAATGGGACCCAGATCCAACGGATCTCACGGATCCGGGTCCAAAACGAGTCTATTAAAAAAAGACCATATAATAAAATTGTCATTGACTAATTTCACAGCACATCTCCAATGGAGGAAAGATTAATTTCAGTACAACTAGTAACCGAATAAAAAATGATAAACTAAAGTCTCAAAACAAACTCCAACACAATTACACAAATGTCTTTTGAATAACACAAACATTAAAAAATGTAGATCATGAATTCCATTGTCGAAAGTCGAGTACCGCACTTCTACCTCCTTAGAGTGCTAGTCTTCATCACTACTTAAATCATCAACATCCTAAAACAACCAACAACCAACCAAAAACCAACCAAAGAGAAAATTTTATTTAATGAAAATAATATTTGTGAAATTTAAATATTAATATTAAGGTGGGTTTTTTTATAAACGGGTCCAGATTCGAATCTTAGTGTCAGATCCTGACTCAGGTCCGCACTTTAATTAGAGGATCCAGATTCGGCCTGAATCCGCCGGGTCCAAAATTTTAGTATCTAAACCCTATAAAACGAATATGGATCTACGGATTCGGGTCGGGTTCAAGATCCATTGACATCCCTACTTGTAATATTGATTTATTTATTTGTTTGTAACATTTCATTTATTAATTTTTTTTTTACTTTTTATATGAGTCGATTGGATAAAATTTATGATCTATTTATTTAAATACATATTAAATTAATTTTCTTTAAAAATATCTATCTATATATATAATCATTTAAAAGCTTGATTTAGTGTCATCATTTAATTGATTTTCAACTTAGTTGGAAAATTATCAAGTTTTCGTGAATATCCATAATTAATTGTTAATGGAAAAAAAAAAAAAATATTTTATCTTCTTTTTTTTTTGTTTCTTCGTTAAATTAAAATGATTTTATATATTTTTTTATACAAATAAAACATGAATCCCATCAATTTTATTTTTTTGATTAAATTTTGATTCAAAAATGTCTTTACTGTCTCAAGTGACTCATTGTTTATTTTTTTAGAAATAAATCAAGTTAACTGTTCAAATAATGGCTTAACTTTTAAAGAGTTGATCACATATTGGTCCAACATTTTTTTAACGATGGTCTAACATTTTAAAACAGACAAACGAGGACCAAACATTCAAAAAAAGGGTTTTTTAAACAAAGGTTATTTTAGGGTTGGGTTAATTTAGTAAAATAATTTTTAAATTTGTATTTGGGTTTATGGGTTTGGGATGCTATTTTTTGGTTTGGGTTTGAGTTTTAATTGGTTTGTAATTTAAAACAAAAACGGACCAAAAAAAGCATTTACCCATTGGTTCTATTTTTTTCAGTCTTTTTGTGTAATAGGAATCTTCAAATTTACAAGAATAACCATTTGGATGGGATGGCCGGGGTTTGGTTTCTAAATGGAGAAAATTCAATAAAAGTCCTTGATCTTCTTAAGTTTCTTCAAAATGGAGGATTAATTCAAAAAGACAAAAATCTAAATTGATCCGTTAAAGGAGATAAAACCATAAGATAAAGTAATGGATAATATTATACTTTTGTCTTTTATAATTTAATTATGCCTTCAAAAAAATTATGGCTCTGTACCTAGTTAGATTATTATTTAAAAAACTGATTGTATCGTGAAAATTTTAATGACGTTGACTCTACATCTCACGTGGTAGTTAATGGATCGAATGATTGAAGGTTTATATTAAGTTTTATGAGCGAGCGAGACTTAGGATGAAAGTTGGTAAATTTTGATGCAGAATTTCTTTTGCATTTTCCCCAAATGCACATGGATTAACGGTTTAGAGTTGCCTTTACCGATAACCGTTTGCTCTGGACTAGTTGTACCATTCCCCTGGGTACAATCAGTTGATACCAATCGTGACATTGAATTTTTCAAAGGATTTATTTTCCTTCAACCATTCGTGAAAATGGATTTTCAATGGACATTTGAATTATCCATTGTCTTAAACTTTACCGTGTTTAAGCACGTTGTACCAACATTTCTGTTGGACTTGTCAAAGTAGTTTGATCAAGCTACAACACTGACGAAGAGACATGATCGAAAGATGAAGGTTTTGATGTCTGATCCAGCTACGACTCTGACAAAGAGACATGATCTGAAAGAGTAAATTCGGCCCAACTACAACACCTGACGAAGAGGCAGACCAAAGAATAGTATGGTTCGACCAAGCTACAACACTTGACGAAGAGGCAAGGTCTGAAGTTAATGGGGTGGATCCAGCTGCAACACCGACGAAGAGGCAGGATCGGAGGTCAGTAGATTTGGTCTAGCTACAATACCGACGAAGAGGCAAGACCTGAAGTTAGTAAAGGTTTGACCCAACTATAGCCCCGACGAAGAGGCATGGTCTGAAGTTAGTAAGGTTGATCCAGCTACAGCACCGACGAAGAGGCAGGATCGTAAGTTAGTAAATTTGGTCCAGCTACAACACCGACGAAGAGGCAAGACATGAATTTGACTGAGCTACAACACTGACGAAGAGGCACGGTCTAAAGGTGAAAGTTTTGATCCAGCTGCAACACTGACAAAGAGGCAGGATTGAAATTTGGGATACTTGTTCTGTCATTCCATCAACGAAAGGACAAAATCGGATAATAGTGACTTGAATGCTACCACACCATCAATGGAGAAGTAGAATTGGATAACAGCAACTTGGACTCAACCTCTCCATTAACGCAAGAGGTGAGATTGGATATCTGTAACCTCTCTGTCGTGACCAGATTTTTGAAAACCAGGAAGGTGAAAAATAGCTTGTCGATCGATCTTTTATAAAATTATGGTTTTCTACCATTTTTAATTTAATCTTGAAAATTTAGGGTTTTTCGTATTAAATCAAATTTTCCTTATTTTATCTATAAAAACACTTTGGAGTCGCCACCGATCACTTTGAGGTAGAATCGGACACCGAAAAACAAACCAAAGATTATGTCTTTAAAAAATTGGGTTCGGGAGTCGGTTACGTGTAGGGAAGGATTAGCACCCATACGATCGCCCGTTATCGGTACCTTTAATTTTACGTGGCATTTTGAATAATAATTTGAATTTAATTTATTCTATAATTATTAACTGAATTTAAATTCTGAATGCAGATGTCCTTTTATAAGGAAATTCATTTTGTTCGAATACGAGATTAAAAGCACCCCGTTAGGTGGCAACCCCATTCGTATTTTAAAAATGAATTTCCAACATAAAAGGTTTTTAATGAATGATATTTTATTGTCTTGTCAATTTTAAGTTCTAATCCTAAAAGGGCTCTAATTAATTAGTTGTTTAAAACTATGCATATTAATTAATTTAAAGGCTTTTATGAGAAAATATCATTTTCATGAACACCTTCCATATGTTTAAAGCCTTTAAATTAATCATATTCCTAATTAATTAATTCTTCTAATTAATTAAAGTTCTAGTCCTAATTGCGGCTCTAACAAATTATTTAATCAATTTTATAAGTGAAAATGTACATTGAATATACCTTTATGACCAAGGCTGAGATAACACCCCATTGTAAACAATGGAACACCATCCAGATTTGAATCTCAAAGATTCTATTCGATATACATTTAATTAACTACAATGTATTAATTATTAATTATTTGTTTTTAGCTAAAAATAATAATCAATTTTAAGTAAGAAATACATTAAATATAATTTAAGAAAATCCATGTGATAACACCCCATTGTAAACAATGGACAACCATCCATATTTGGATTCTAAAATCATATTTAATGTATTTTTAATATCTACAATTATTTACCATATTTAATTTCTGAACCCTAATTAAAGAAACCTAAACTAAATGCTCTATTAATTAATATCTAAGTGCATTTAATTGTCTAACAAAATATACTATATGCTAATTTTAAAACATGCAAGCAAACATATAAATTAATTATATTGAATTACATAAAATAAATAAACAAAAACTAAATTAAGAACAAACTAAAACTTGAAACCCAAATTATTATTAATGGATCAAATTGAAACAATTACAAACCTAGAAGCCCAAATTACAAACCTCTAGTGACCTAATTGAAAGGGAATACAAATTATAAGAATCAATTAAAGGGATTTGGGACTAAATTGAAAGAAATTACAACATATAAAACTCAATTATCAGGGAATAGGGACACAATTGAAAAGAAATGAAGTTTTGGGCCAAAACCAAATAGTACCCGTATTAAAACACGTGGGTCTGATGACCCGACCTGATTCAGTCTGCGGGTCCCCTATACCCGGTGCCAAAACGGCACCGTTTAGAAAAATCTATAAAAGCCCTCTTTTCAGCTTTAAACATCATTTGCTTATTTCCCACTCTCTCTCCTATCTCTCACTCTCTTAATCCTCTGACCACTAACACCATGTAAACCCATAAACAAACCCAAACAGATCAAAATATAGCATTTTCACTTGAATGTTCATCGTGTTATTCATAAAAATGAAGAACACGGTTGAATGCCGCCCTTAACCGCCGTGCACTCAGCCCCCAGATCTTGTGCCACCATACTCCAGTGGCCTTGAGGTGTTCGCCAGCCACCGGGATTCGAATCCTGGCCGCCGCAAGGCGACGTTGACCGCCTTAGGGCGATTTCTGGTGATCGTCTAAACTCCAGTCATCCCTGTCCTCACTCCAGCCACCAAACCTAATCCTCCGGCCACCACCTCACTTTGTCCGGCCACCGCAAGGCGATTTTCGGCCATCGTAGGGCAAAATTCGGCCACCGCCCTCTGCCGTGTTTCGAACCTAAAAACCTCCATTTTCATCAAAAACCCTTAGATCTACCCAGATCTGTCAGTATCTACCCTTCTTCCCCGGCTAAAACTACCCGTAAATCTCTTTTCAACTCTGACACAAGAATTTCGGCCACCAAATGAGAGGAGATCTAAACTTAATTTTTATTGTTTTTTTAAATCTATTTTTAGGAAACTAATGATTTTGTTATGTTTTCTGAAGGAATCGAAAGCCGAAGAGGAATATACCTCGGTCATGGTGATGTTTTTGGCGTCCTATCAACGTTCGTTCACTGTTTCGATGGCGGCTCAGCTTCAGGCGGTTCGGTTTCTGAGGTAACCCTTTCTCTCCCCTTTATTTATTATTATAACTATTTAATAGTTTATTAATTATTGTCATTATGATTAACTTTTTTTCTCTCTTGCATGGTATTTATAGGTGTCAAGGGATGACATCATGAGGATGCCAGCTGGGTTTAAAGAAAACCACAATCCATGGCATGGTCAATGGACGAATAAGAGAATGCCACGTGGTGAGTTTAAGCGAGAAAATGGTTTTGGGCTGTAATTTGTGTTTTTTTGTCTATTAAAATGGTGTATTTAAGCGAGAAACCGTTTACAAATTGGGAACTTGGGCTTTTAAAATGTAAATGGGCTTTATACATGTATATTGGACATTTAGACTGATTTTTTGACATTTATTTGGGTTGTTTATTTATTATTTATTTAATTAATAAACTCGGATACCTAGATCAAAATTCAGGTATGACAGCTGCCCCTCTTTGCTCATTGATGTGGAATAGTGATAGAGCAAAGACTGAAAATACACAAATTTTGTCTAGACCTCCTAGTTATCCTCTAAAAGGCGGATCTTTCTTTACGAACAATGCTAAAGTTTGAAGCTGTTCTTCTTTTTACGAGCTTCTTCAATCTCCTGCCAAAATGTGGAATCTGAAGTCATTCTTCTTATTATGAAATTCTTCATTTTCCGAGGTTTGAAGCTGTTCTTCTCATTATGAAATTCTTCAAACATCTGCCAAACTGTAGAATCTGAAGCTGTTCCTCTCATTATGAAATTCTTCATCTTCCCAGGTTTGAAGTTGTTCTTCTCATTATGAAATTCTTCAAACATCTAACAAAATGTAGAATCTGAAGTCGTTCTTCTCATTATGAAATTCTTCATCTACCCAGGTTTGAAGTTGTTCTTCTTATTATGAAATTCTTCAAACATCTGCCGAAATGTGGAATCTGAAGCTGTTCTTCTTATTATGAAATTCTTCATCTTCCGAGGTTTGAAGCTATTCTTCTCATTATGAAATTCTTCTAACATCTGCCAAACTGTGGAATCTGAAGCTGTTCTCCTCATTATAAAATTCTTCATCTTCCAAAAGGGCGAACTCTTCTCATTAGGAGCTCTTCTTTCTTCATCAGGTGAGTTATTCTCATTAGGAACTCTGTGGCGAATTCTTCTCATTAGGAGTTTTGGAGCTAACTCTTTTTATTAGGAGTTCTAGAGCGAACTCTTTTCATTAGGAGTTCTTTATTCTTTACTGTGCGAATTCTTCTCATTATGAATTCTGGAGCGAACTCTTCTCATTAGGAGTTCTTCATTCTTTGCTGGGCGAATTCTTCTCATTATGAATTTAGGAGCGAACTATTCTCATATGAGTTCTTCATTCTTTGCTGGGCAAGTTATTCTTATTATGAACTCTGGATTCTAGAAATGTTGATTCTCCTCTCATTTGAGGAACAATTGATCATGTAAAAAGAAACATCATCAATTAATTCAAATTCAATCTGAAATAGCATGAAAGATTTTCAATTTCTCGCTCGAAGGGCTGAGTTCTTTGATGTCATTGCTTATTCTGCCTAAGATATCTTGATCTTTCTATCTGAAGCTCATATAGAATCCCATCTCTTGTTTTTCTTTCTCTGTTGATCAATTTCTTCTGCATCTGCAAAAGTCAAATTTATCATTTTTCCTTCCAACATTGACTGTAAAAAATGCACCATTTGGGTATATCATTAAGAAACTTCAAGTGCTTCAAAAGATGTTGAAACTGTGAATCTTCTTCGTTCGAGCCCGAAATTGATCATTCTTACTTTTCAATCCGTCAACTTGAACCATTTCTGTCTTTCTTTTTCTTCTCCTTTTTTTATTTCTTCCATTTTCCTTTTTTCTTCTTATTTTTCTTCTTATTTTTTCTTTTCTTCTTTCTTTTTCCTCTTTTTTGCCATTTTTATTTTCACATTTTCTTCTTTTTTTCTCCTTTTTTTATTGTTATTTTTCCTTTTTCTCTTTTTCTTTTTTCTCTTTTTCTTTTTATTTTTCTCTCTATTTTTCTCTTTTTTTCTTTTTCTTTTATTTTTTTGAAACTGAGGGCCCGAAAGATTAATATTTCTATTGATATCATGCATCACCATCTTATTACGATAACATTCGGAAAGTTCTCATCATTTCCGGAGGTATCAATCCAATGGTCTTAACATCTTGCCTCCAAAACTTGTTGATGACCCACAGAATTTAGGATCACGGAGCTTTTGCTGAAATCTACTCTTCACATCTTGCTAAATACGATGCTTCTAACAACATGTCTTATTGAAACCTGCTTCTCTGTTAGCAAAATACTTGTTGGAATCTGTCTCTGCAAATGGAGCTTCCTGCTGAAATCCGCTCAAAGTGTTTTGCTGAAATCCTCTTCTGTAGCGGAATATTGCTAAAATTCGTTTTTGCAAACGAAACCTCTTGTTGAAATTTGCTCTTGTAAGCTGGATATTTATGGAAATACACCTATACAAATGGAGCCATTCGTTAACACCTGCCTCCACAAACAGAATGTCTTGCAGAAATCCACCTCTATAAGCGGGATATTTGTTGAGATTCGTCTTTGCAAATGGAATATCTTGAGATCTAGCTCTGTAAACAGAATATCTTGAGATCTGGCTATGTAAACAGAATATCTTGAGAACTGCCACTGCAAACGAAGTTTTTTTGTGTGAAGAAATTCGCCTTTGCACTCGGAATATCTTGCTATTTGGCTCTACCAACAGAATATTTTGGAAAAGTCCACCTCTGTAAATGAAACATCCTTGCTAATCTGTATCTGCAAACAGAAATCATGAATTATAATATTTGTTCACAACTGTAATTTTTGCTAGATCTATTCTCGCTCGTTGTTTTATTTTCTCCTCCGAGATTTTTGTTCATTTCTTGCAGGATCTTCCTCTTCAAGATCTTTATTCACTCTCAACTGGATATTTCACCCAAGATCTTTGCTCGTTCTTGCTTGGATCAAACTTTTCAAGATCTTTATTCTCTCTTAACTGGATCTTTTCTGAAATCTCCGCTCATTCTTGCTTGGATCCACTTTTTCGAGGATCTTTATTCCTTTCTAACTGGATATTTTTCTCCAAGATCTTTGCTCGTTTTTGCTTGGATCCACTTCTTCGAGGCTATAGATTGACTTTCATCATTCCTTGATTGAATTTGCAAATTCCTGGCAAAATATGCAAAAATGCTTCAAATGTACGAATTAGCATGCTTTTTCTCATGGATGTCGAAGTATATGATGCATGAATGTTGTTACTTGATGATCATTTGGACAAACTTTCATCTGCTGGAGAGCTCTAAATTTCTTTGCTTCGTCTTTCATTGAGACTTTTTCTACTATCAGCGTAGCCCATCTCACATTCAGGTGCAATCTTCGAGATCTCTACATCTTTTCTCTAAAGTGTCTTTCCAGGTTTTTACTTTATATTTTTCTTTTTTCTTCTCAAGGCACACTTTCGGGTTTTCACCTCGATTTTTCTCTTTTCCTTTTTCTTTTTACAACTTTTTTATTTACTCTGATGGAACTTTCCATGCCTTTATGGATTAAGTACATAAACCCTTTTTTTGCTGCATCTCCATGTATTTCTCACAATTTAAATATCGGGGATCATTTTTTTCTCAAAAATCCACTTATGTTATATCTTCATTCAACTTCTTTGACAAAATTCCTTCTTATGGCTCTGAAAGAGGTCATAATTCACTGTTGTTCTAGCTTGCAGATCTTTTTGCCAGCATGTGACGTTCTGTAAGGTCATTTTTTTGCAACATTTCCCTACTCTGGCTTGACTTTGACTACCATATTTGCCTTCATTCGCTTTGCTTCCTTACTTTTGATTAACAAAAACCCCAATAGATTGATCTGACCGCATCTTTGCTCCAAAAAAAATGGCTCATGCCCTCTCTTTTTGCCCCATAATCAATTGTGTTGTTTCTTGTAGCTTTTATTTGAATGTTTCTATAACTCATAATCATGTCTTTTCCTCGTCATACTTTCCATCATTAAACAAGTATCGAGGACACCTCATGTTCTGCTTGCACTTAAAGGATTAATACATCATAATAATACCCACGAAATCTTTGTTTTTCTTGTATCTAATCAATTTATCTGCAAGATGCTTATTGAAAAGATAAGTGAATAGCTCAAAATATTATTTTACTAGATTTTAGAAATTGGAGTAAAGTCATGGCAAACAACAAAAAATCAAGATTAGGCCCTCTAAATATAAAGTGCAACAGAGCATTCGAATCAAACTGCAAAGATCAACTCCAATGTAACCCTTTCTAAGTCATTAGACTTCTGAGAGAAACATTTCCCGTATACTTAATTCTATCCCATTTAAGGTAGCACTCTTCACCTCACTAACTCTCCATACCCAATCATTCCCTCTTTTCTGATCTCGATCAAGCATTAGAAGTCTAGAAGTCCTTGAAGAAAGGTTAACTCTGATAAGCGGAGTGTATTCTGAAGACAAACTCATCTTGCTCAAATACCCGTATATGGTCAAAATGGTCTTTAGAGGCTTGTAATGTAGGCTATGGTTCACGGCTTCCAAAGAAAGGATATATAGGCTCAAATAAATACTTAAGGGTGATGAAACCAAGGATCATTTCTTCCAAGTGAAATATCATTTTTGCACTCCTTGATCTGAATATGTTCGGATGAAATGCTCTTTTCTTTTTTCTCTTTTTTATGGATCGCTTTAGACTGCCCATTTCTGAGTTTTCACCCTAGAGTTCATTTACTTTCCTTGAAATCAATCTTCCACTGTTCCTTTGGATAGAGACTTGCTTGGATGGAAGATCTCACATATATGTATTGCTTTACTTTTGCACTTTTCAGCTTTAATGCTTTCTTTGCTTCAACTTGATTTAGTTGACTTTTTGAACACAACTTCCAATGTTTCTATCTTTTTCTTTTCTTATACTTTTTTTTACTGAATTCAGAGCATTCTTTTCATTCATCCTGCATTTCTGACTTTTGTGCTTGATATGTCCACTTTTGTTTCTTTTGCCCCTGATTCACAAGGCATTACTATCATAGGATGATCAAAACCGAACACTTTCACTTGCAAATGAAATTTCATCATCTTTGCCCCCAGTGTAGGGGAGATCATTGGTTTAGGTTAAATCGAAAGAAAATCCTCAGGCTAATAGGGGACAACAAATGATATTTTCCTTTTTTTTGTGAAGGGAAATGAAGGAATGCCAAATGTCCTCCCATACTTGGATATCTTCGAAGAAAAGCTGTCTTCAGTTGGATGATGTTTTGGGTTATCTCTTCATTCAAAGACCTTAGCCAACAATTCTTGTGAGGCAATTCACTCAAAATTTGTA
Organism: Hibiscus mutabilis; assembly: GCA_019671005.1. Classification (NCBI taxonomy): domain Eukaryota; kingdom Viridiplantae; phylum Streptophyta; class Magnoliopsida; order Malvales; family Malvaceae; genus Hibiscus; species Hibiscus mutabilis. Next base: position 5,380,701 of record CM033737.1, on the reverse strand, counting down.
TTTGGGATAATCTCGTGATTCTTGAACACTCATTAATGTCTTCCCATTGGCCTAAATAAAATCGAAGAGAGTCACATTTTGAAGTTGATCTCTGAATTTGATTCAAGGTCACTCTTACAATTAATATCCAGAGACCTGAGAGAAAAAAATGTTATTGAAGATATATACATATATGTATGGGAGAACAAAAACTAACCTATAACAAAGAACGAATAGGATGCAAAATGTTTGCCATTTGAGAAAAATATATAGGAAACAAGCATCATGAACAAACAAATTGAAATAGCCTCCTTTACAAATGACCCCCAATGCTTGCGAGCAAAAGCTATTGGGATGATTCAGGGTATTGCTCTGCAACTGTAACACCATCGACCCGGATGCTGCAATTGGGCCACAAGGCCGAACCACTCCCATAAAAATTTTCGCTTTTAAAAACTAGTAAAATCAATCTCATACATCCAAACATGTCATAACCAAAGCATTACAATCCATGCTTACTTAAAAATATTCGAAGTAGTTAAAGGAGCTCTAGATACGGTAATAAAACATTTGACCAATACAAGTTAAATCAAATAGAGTTACAAATGCATAGGGTCATACGAATACATATCCCACTACATCCAAGTACTTCTCAATAACAACATAAAAGTAAACAAACCAGGAGTGAGGCCCAATGTCACCCGACACTGGGAGACCACCCATGCCCGGAATCTTACATCGAGCTGTTCGAAATCTCGCATCGAGCGGTATACTCAGAATCTCACATCGAGTCTTCGTTCAGAATCTCAAATCGAGCAGGGCTCAGAATCTCGCATCAAGTAAATATCATCACCCGAAATCTCACATCGGATGACCTTCGTTCATCACCCGGAATCTCATATCGGATGACCTTCATGTGTTGCAACACTCACTTACTGGGTATCCGAATCCCATCAAACAAAGACTCATAACAAAACAAATGCCCTTCCCTAGCACAACCTCGAATGATCCACCAAGGATCCCTAAAACTCGCTTACCAAGCAATTACTTTCATTTCAATACTCAATTAACCATTTAATCTATATAAGCAAAGAGGGACATACATTCTCGATTTTACCAGTCATTTTATATCATAAGGGACCCATTAGAACCTTTATCACAATTTATAAAACCCCCGAACTCAAAACGTAAAAACTTGGGTAGATTGTCCAGCGGGTATCGATACTCTAAGGTGAGTATCGGTACTCCCCTCTAGGTATCCATACTCCATGTTGAGAACCGATACACCATTTAGATTCGAAAGAATTTGGCCCTTGCCTAGTATCGATACGCTACGCTCTATACTGGTACCCTATTTCGGTACTGGGATCGCCCCGTACCGATCCTTACCTGTACCGATACGCCTATTCTAGCGTACCGATACGCAAAGCCTTTCTAGGTAATGCAATAGTGGGTACTGATACGCCCCGAGCATACCGGTACACCAAAGCCCCACTGGAATTCTGCTCTAATGAGAGGAATCGATATGCGGAGAGGCATACTAGTATGCCTCTTACAATTCGACCCCTAAAATATGAGGGAGTACCGGTACACAGCCACCCCGTACCGGTATACGAGCCTCAATTTCGAAAGCTGGAGCTCGGGATTGTATCAAACTATCCCTCAACCTCCATGGTTAAGTCTTAAAACGTTCCTACAAGTTTTTTGGAGTCATTAGGTGAGTTTCTAACCACTTTTGCCCTTAAACATCAACAATTACAAGATTTACCATTGATGATCATCCAAGCTCTAAATGATCAAAACACCATATATCAAGCAACACATACCAAAATGATGATGCACATGAAAATATAGAAGTTAGAAGTGTACTAACCTCGAACTACAAGCTAAAAAGGAACCCCCAAAGTCTACCTCAAGCCTTCTTCTTCCCTTAGGCCTTTGAACAATCCCCAACCTCTTTATCTACAAGAAAATATTGTAAATGAGTTACAACATGGTTTGGAGATTAAAAGGATCTTAAAAGACGATTTAACAACAAGAAATGGGATTAAAAACACCATTCTCGTTCTCACTCCAAAACCCCCACCAAAACCCCTTTCTCCACCATTTCAAGTTAAACTTACCTTGGGTTGTAGATCCTTGAATACTTAGCAACTTTCCCTTCTACCCCAATCCGAGATTTCAACACAAAACTAACAAAGGTGGAGTTTTTCTTTCAAACTCCTAAAGGAGAGAAGATGAAGATGGTGGGAAGAGCTTTTGGGGACAAAATAACTTCATCAATCTTACAAAGTCTTCATCCCATAACTCCCCACCTCTTATCCTTTTCTTCAATTATGAAATTACTACAAACCCCCTCTCAAAAACCCCATAACTCAAGCCCAAAACCAAAACTAGCCTACCAAGGTGTTAGGCCCAACAACATGACCCAAACGCGAGGCCCATGCCTCGGGTTAGCCCGACGCTCGGGTTCCCAAAACTCGGGTCATTACAACTCTCCCATCCTTAAAGAAAATTTCGTCCTCAAAATTTATCTGGTGGAAAAAGATGCGGGTAGAGCTCTCTCATCTCGACTTCGACCTCCCAAGTTGCCTCTTCAACCCCATGGTTTCTCTACAACATCTTTATGAGGGTATACACTTGTTACGAAGCTCTTTAACTCCTCTATCAAGCACTCTCACTGGCTCTTCTTCATACGTCAAATCTGTGTCATCCTCCACCTCTTCGAGCGATAAAACATGCGAAGGATCTGAACAACAGCGTCTCAACATGGATACATGGAAAACATCGTGTATACGTGATAACTCCGGAGGCAAGGCTAACCGATATGCTATAGGCCCGATTCTCTCGATCACTTTGTATGGTCCAATATACCGTTGACTCAACTTGCCCTTTTGTCCAAAACGAAATATCATTTTCCAAGGAGATACTTTTAAGAACACCTTTTCACCAATCTCGCACTCGATATGTTTGCGCTTCCTATCCGCGTAGGCCTTCTGTCGATCAAAGGCCGCTTGTAATCTTTCTCTGATGATGTGGACCTTCTCTTCGGTCTGTCTAACCAAGTCAGACCCCACGATCCTCCTCTCATTAAGCTCGTTCCAACACATGTGTGTTCTACATCTACGCCCATACAAGGCTCCGAAAGGGGCCATCTTGATGCTTGATTGATAACTGTTGTTGTACGTGAACTCAACCAACGGTAGATGTTCTTCCCAACTTCCTTCAAATTCTACGGTACAACACCGAAGCATGTCCTCAAGAATCTGAATAACCCGCTCAGACTGGCCATCGGTCTGAGGATGAAAAGTCGTACTAAAATTCAGCTCAGTGCCTAAGGCACTATGAATCTTCTTCTATAACCTTACTGTGAACCGTGGATCTCTATCCGATATGATCAAAGATGACACTCTATGTAACCTCACTATCTCCTTGATGTACAACTGAGGCAACCGCTCTAATTTGAAATCCATGTACACAGGCAAGAAATGATCCACTATTTCCCATATCGCATCATGCCTCCTTTGAGTCGTCGGTAATCCCACTTCCATTGTAGAATCTGAATCGGCTGTAGTAACCCTGATAGAACTTAATGTTCTGCCTTCACTTGTTGGCAAGCTAAACATCTCGTCACAAACTCGAAAACATCCCTCTTTATGCACGACCACCAATAATAGGGTCGAAGATCTTGGTACATCTTGTTGTTTCCCGGATGTAAGGTGAAAGGACTACGGTGTGCCTCTCGCAAAATACAATCCCTCAAATCTTCTAAGGCTAGAACACACAGCCTACCCTTAAAATACAAGTACCCACCATCTCGTACTTCAAAATATAAGGCCTCTCCTCTCTGAACCGCTTCAATATGAGCCACTAAATCTTCATCCAGAGCCTGACTCCTCCTTATTTCTTGTACCAACGTGGGCTCAACCCTGAGCTCAGCTAAAAGCCCACCATCCTCGGTCATTTTCAAGCGGGCAAACATCACTCTCAAATCATACATCGACTTATGACTCAAGGCATCCGCCACTATATTTGCCTTACCCGGGGCAGCTAAGATTGAAAAACCCTTAACAAACCGTCGATAATATCATGCCAGTCTAAGAAAGCTACGAACCTTCGAGACATTCCTAGGCGATTTCCACTCTACTATTACTTGGATCTTATGAGGGTCAACGCATATCCCATCTACCGCCACGATATAGCCCAAAAATGCCACTTCAGAAAGCCAAAACTCACATTTACTGAACTTTGCATAGAGGCGTCTGTCTCTCAATGTCTGAAGAACTACCAAAATGTCATCAATGAACACCACCACAAACTAATCCAAATAAGGCTGGAAGATTCTGTTCATCAAATCCATAATTGTTGTTGGAGCATTAGTGAGCCCAACAGGCATCACCAAGAACTCATAGTGTCCATACCGCTTCCTAAAAGTGGTCTTCTGGACATCTTCCTCTACCACTTTCAACTAATAGTATCCTGATCTCAAATATATCTTTGAGAAGACTCAGGCACCCCGCAAATGGTCAAACAAATCATTTATTCTGGGAAGAGGATAGTGCTTTTTCACCGTTACCTTATTTAACCGTCGATAATCAATGCACATTCTTATTGACCCGTCTTTCTTCTTAACAAACAAGACCGGAGCACCCCAAGAAGAAACACTTGGTCGGATGAAACCTTTCTCTAGCAATTCCTGAATTTACTTCTTCAACTCCCTCATTTCTGTTGGTGCCATTCGGTAAGGTAGAATGGACACCGGTGCCATGCCGGGCATTACCTCAATTCGAAACTCAAGCTCACGATCTGGTGGTAAACCGGGTAGCTCCTCCGGGAAGACATCTATGAATTCAAAAACTGTCATGAGGCTCTCAATTGTCGGACTCTCGACTCTTGTATCCACCATGTAAGCCATAAAAGCCTCACAATCTTATTGTATTAATCTCTGCGCTGCTAAAGTTGATACTACGTTGGGGATGCAAGGGTGTCTCTCCCCTCTAACCGTTAGCTTAGATCCATCAGCCACACAGAGCTTCAAACTCTTGGTCCTACAACCCAAACTAGCATCGTGCTCAACAAGCCAATCCATACCTGGGATTGCGTCAAACTCTTGGAACGGCAAAACCATAAGATCCGCTGGGAAGATTGAACCTTGAATATCGATGGGACACCTCCGGTACCCCTTGTCTACTAACACATCTAATCCTAATGGACTGGACACATGAACTCCAATCTCTAGGTCCTCAGCCGGTATGCCCCAACGTTGGGATATCCCACTACGAATGTAGGAGTGAGTAGACCCCGAATCCACTAATGCAACAATGGGAACAAAAAACAAGAAAAAGGTACCTGTAATCACATTGGTGGGCTCGCAATCCTCTTGAGCTCTAACTGTATACTGCCTCGTCGGTTCCCTCGCCGTGGACTGAAACGTACCTCTACTCTGATGGCCGGTCACCTGGCTTGACCATCCCCTAGAGAACCTTCAGCCCCTCTGAGCTGGATAAGAAACCCTCGGTGCCTGAACCGAAATGGCTGTGGTAACAGTGGGTCAATCTTTCACAAGGTGGTCCTGTAACCCACACTCAAAGCAAGCTTGGTTTGCACCCCAACACTCTCTTCGGTGCCTACGCCCACACTGATTACAAGACGGTGCGCCCCCACTCCCCTGATAACTATCTGGGCTCATCACAGACGAAGATGATGTAGGCCTCCTACGGCCGGCAGACTCTGATCTATGATCTGACCTTATACTCTGATTCGAAGCTCCTCTTCCCTGATTCCATCGGTTTCTATCCCTCCTCGAGTGAGACTGTGAGATGTTAGAGAAATTCTGAGGCCTCTCTGAGGCCTCCTACTAGGACCTCCTTTTCCACTAGCAGAACCATTGTCATACCTTTCACTTGCTCAAGAGACTTTGCACTAGCAGTCAACTCCAAAAATACCTTGGGTAGGGCAGCTGTCAGATAGGTTTGTATCTCCTTTCGTAACCCTTTTATGAACCTCTTGCACTTCATTTTCTCGGTGGCCACAAGCTCCGGCATTTACCTGCTCAGCTGCAGATATTCTTGTTCATACTCAAAGACGGTGCGGTTCCCTTGCACAAGGTGGTAAATTGGTCTCTCAACCTGTCAACGTGAGCCTCACCCATATACTTCTTATCGAACTCATCAAGAAAGTCATCCCAAGAAGGTCAACTAGGGTGCCATTCCAGCTCTACGGTTTCCCACCATTCTCTCGCGTTACCCTTGAGCAAAGATAACACACAGGATAACTTATCCTCGGACCGCAACCTCATCTGCCTCATAATCCAACGGCTGTCTCGAAGCCATTAGTTCTCTTTCACCAGGTTATCTTGTCCCGACCCAAGAAAATATGTGGCACCCTGCCTACGTACCCTTTCAACCGGTGCTTCTCGAAGGGTAGATGAATGCCTTGGAATTGCCCTCACAATCTAGTCTAGGCTCGGTGCAAATGAGAGAAATAGTTGGTTTCATGACTAGCTCCTCCATCGGACTTTTCCATATCTGACACGTAGTCTTCATCGGAGCTTCCACCCTGGGAACCCAAACTTTCTTCCACGTTCCTAGCTCTGCTTGGCATGGTTCAACTCCGCACAAACAAACAACAAAAGTACACCACCGAAAATCTAGCTTAATCCAAGTACGACTTTGACTTATGGGCATGTATTCGTTAAACACCTATTTACCACACTAGACTCCCTCATGAACTGCCTAGAACCGACTAAACCTAGGCTCTGATACCAAAATGTAACACCCTCAACCCGGATGCTGCAATTGGGCCACAAGCCCGAACCACTCCCATAAAATTTTTGCTTTTAAAAACTAGTAAAATCAATCTCATACATCCAAACATGTCATAACCAAAGCATTACAATCCATGCTTACTTAAAAACATTTGAAATAGTTAAAGGAGCTCTAGATATGGTAATAAAACATTTAACCAATACAAGTTAAATCAAATAGAGTTACAAATACATAGGGTCATACGAATACATAACCCACTACATCTAAGTACTTGTACTCTACCAAAATGCCAATGTTGGATCCTCTCTTCGATGGTGCTCCGCTACACTCAAACTATCTATCAACCTACGAACGAAAACAACAATTTCGAATGCTGAGCTAACAAAGCTCAGTGGATACACGACCACTCGACCATGCTTCAGGTGAATCATAATTAAGAGCATGCTATGAATGTGATGTCAAGATAGGATAAAGCATCGGTGCTAACATAACCGCCTAAACATATCCTATAACAAACAACATCTCAATAACAACATAAAAGTAAACAAACCAGGAGTGAGGCCCAATGTCACCCAACACTAGGAGACCCACCTATGCTCGGAATCTCACATCGAGCTGCTCAAAATCTCGCATCGAGCAAATATTATCACCCGGAATCTCACATCAGATGTCCTTCGTTCATCACCTGAAATCTTATATCGGACGGCCTTTATGTGTTGCAACACTTACTCGCTGGGTATCCGGATCCCATCAAACAAAGACTCATAAACAAACAAATGCCCTTACCTGGCACAACCTCGAATGATCCACCAAGGATCCCTAAAACTCACTTACCAAGCAATTACTTTCATTTCAATACTCAATTAACCATTTAATCCATATAAGTAAAGAGGAACATACATTCTCGATTTTACCAGTCATTTTATATCATAAGGGACCCATTAGAACCTTTATCACAATTTATAAAACCCCAAACTCAAAACGTAAAAACTTGGGCAGATTGCCCAGCTAGTATCGATACTCTAAGGTGAGTATTGGTACTCTCCTCTAGGTATCGATACTCCATAGTGAGTACCGATACGCTATTTAGATTCAAAAGAATTTGGCCCCTGCCCCGTACCGATACGCTACGTTCCGTACCAGTACCCTTTATCGATACTAGGATTGCCCCGTACCGATCCTTACCCATATCAATATGCCTACTCTAGCGTACCGGTACGCAAAGCCTTTTTAGGCAATGTAACAGTGGGTACCGATACATCCCGAGCGTACCGGTACACCAAAGCCCCACTGGAATTCTACTCTAACGAGGGGTATCGATACACGGAAAGGCGTATCGGTATGCCTCTCATAATTCGACCCCTAAGATATGAGGAAGTACCGATACACATCCACCCCGTACCGGTACGCGAGCCTCGATTTCGAAACCTGGAGCTCGAGATTGTATCAAATCCTCCCTCAACCTCCATGGTTAAGTCTTAAAACGTTCCTACAAGTTATTTAGAGTAATAAGTGAGTTTCTAACCACTTTTGCCCTTAAACATCAACAATTACAAGGTTTACCATTGATGATCATCCAAGCTCTAAATTATCAAAAAACCATATATCAAGCAACACATACCAAAATGATGATGCACATGAACACATAGAAGTTAGAAGTGTACTAACCTCGAACTACAAGCTAAAAAGGAACCCCCAAAGTCCACCTCAAGCCTTCTTCTTCCCTTGGGCCTTTGAACAATCCCCCAACCTCTTTATCTATAAGAAAATGTTGTAAACGAGTTACAACATGGTTTGGAGATTAAAAGGAGCTTAAAAGACGATTTAACAATAAGAAATGGGATTAAAAACACCATTCACGTTCTCACACCAAAACCCCCACCAAAATTCCTTTCTCCACCATTTCAAGTAAAACTTACCTTGGGTTGTAGATCCTTGAATACTTAGCAACTTTCCCTTCTACCCCAATCTAGGGTTTCAACACAAAAACTAACAAAGGTGGAGTTTTTCTTTCAAACTCCTAAAGGAGAGAAAATGAAGATGGTGGGAAGAGCTTTTGGGGACAAAATAACTTCACCAATCTTACAAAGTCTGCAGCCCATAACTCCCCACCTCTCATCCTTTTCTTCAATTATGAAATTACCACAAAACCCTCTAAAAAACCCCAAAACTCAAGCCCAAAACCAAAACTAGCCCACCAAGGTTTTAGGCCCAACAACATGACCCAAATATGAGGCTCATGCCTAAGGTTAGCCCGACGCTCAGGTTCCTAAAACCCGGGTCCTTACAACAACAGTCCTAAAATTGCAGATAGATCTCCTGTTGTTCAGCATTGACCATAGAGACATGCCCATTCTTGCTCATGCTCTGATGCTCTCATTCTCTCTGAATAGATTTTCTTAATTTTTCGGTGTTCAAATTCCTCAATGTCGCTCCACCAGTCTCTTGCCATATTAAGTTTGCTCTACCTTTATTATTTAGGGTGATCAAATGCTTCAAGTCCATGAACTTTATCAAGTTCATCTTTAATTTTACAGAACTACAAGAACACCACGGGAAAACTTGCTAAGCCCTTGAATTGGCTGATATATGTATTTCATCATTACCACATCCTCTGATAAGCAATTTTCTTGAATAAAGAAATTCCAACTGAAGATGATTGCCCCATACTCGGTCATATCCTCCCTGTGAGAAGTCAAACATTTGCAACCATGGCCTTACATTTTGAAATCATCTATGAAGCAACAAGAGAATCTTTGGGCTGTAAGTAACAAAGTTGACTTCATATACTAATTCAGAGATAATTCTTGCATGTTGTGCCCCCTTGATACATAGACATGAACAAGACAAACTTCAAAACTCCAAACCATCTTGGAAGCATTCATTATGAATCTCTGGCTAGCCTACTTCTTGATTTCTTCCATTAAGGGCCTATGTTTCGAGGTAGCACATCCTGGTTTTCCATGTGAAACTTGTAAACATTAACGAGATCATAACTATGGGCATATGGACTTAACATCTTCTTTACCGGCCTGGGGTAAGATAAATTTAAATGGGCATTCAAAACATGTCAGGCTTTGCATTTGTCTGAGGAATTTTCCATGATAGGCCTGGTAAGACAGTTGACCATTTCCTATTACGAAATCAGGAGTTCAATCATTACATTCATTCACTCTTTTCATTCTTCTCACTTGACATTTCAGCATTTGTTTTCTGAACAACCCAATTGCGTTTCCTCCAATCAAGGGATTACCTTTTAAGTTACATATCTTAATAACTGATCTTCAGTGTCAACTTCCAAAATCACCAACTTTAGAAAAATTTGAATTTGTAGATTGAAAATGTAGCAATCTTCATTGTCTCAATCATAACTTACAATAGTTTTGATACTGTAACAACTGAATTAATGGGGCTCTGATAGTTCCTCATAATACTACAAATCTTCGAGCAATTTGAAACGTATCTCTCAAAAGAAAACATGAATGAGACATAGTTTAGATTTGGACTTTCCACTGACATGAGCATCTTGAGCATCTGATCTTGGAGCATTATTTGGCGAAGAAAATATTGCAGAAAAATGTCAAAACATTACTCTGATTCTGATAAACCCCAGACTACAACGAGTTATTCACAAAATTTTGTCATAGCTTCTGCCATTTTCCTTTTATCTTAACTGCTTTAGCAAATGATAGTCTTTGATTGAACCAGACTCTTTACTTTTGGAACATAAATACCCAACCTTGATGAAACCAAAAACTTTCATGGGGCCATTATCTGAGAGTGATTTTGTATAGAGCAGGGCCACAAATCTGAATACGGTATTGGATAGGAATGGTTGTCTTATTTTTCCGACTGATATCTCCTGCCTCTTTGTCTTGCATATGTATTATGCCCTTCTTGCAATCAATTTCTTTGTGAGCAAACTTTAATCTTCAACTGACCTTAGCGTTCATCCCTTTAGAGAAAGACCCTTATGTTGCCCCTTGTCTCTGTTAGGATCATTATATCCTCTGACTGCTGCTGAACCATCGATCGGTAAGACTTTCGGTTAAACTCCAAAACCTATCTTCATTCAATCTCTATATGCCAATCCACTAGGCTTCCTTCATTTTAACATTCTCAGTCATCCACCAGTGATTCTTAGTCAAGCATTCCACTATTCTCATCCAAACTCGGGTCTTCTGGATTCTATACAAATGCCCTCAGATATATTGATCTGAACTTACTCACCATTTTATTTGGCTTTTCCTTTTCATCTCTCTTTTTTATTTTTATTTTATTTTTTGACTCTCTTTTTATGATTTTCTTTCTTTTTTGTTTCTTTTTTTGCATGAAAAGTCCTTTCAGACTGAATCCTTACGTGAGACGAGTTTCTATCTTGATCACCCATGTTGATGCTTCATATTAGCTTGTACTCCACCTCATTCTCGGATCGGTCAGCCTTTTTCTTCATTCGATCCAAGTGGTCCTTAACTGCCTTTATGACTGTTAAACCTTAATAAGCATGTTACCCATGCTTTTGAGAACATAAATTTTAACCAATACAAGGTTATTTACAAAAAAAATGCAATATTTTAAACAAATATGCAATATTTTTATTTTACATAATATTTAAATACTGTAATGCATGAATGCACGAGGTATCGGTTTCAAAAACTAGTCATTAGAACAACACCCATCTAACTGAAAGGTCGAATACAGAGTAAAGGCAATATGTTCACTAGCTTCAGCTCTTTTGGTTAATCACTTGTTCAACCTCTGAGTCAACGTCTGCCCTAGCTCGGTGTCGATATTAGAATGTTGTTGTGGTCTCACGACTTTATCGAACAAAATTTGTACATACTAGACGACTCCCCGCAATTGGCTGCTAAAGTTAATCATTTCACAACCCTGTTTTCTAGATAGCTTGGATCACTGCCCCAGCTTGACTTTTAGTACTTTGTCATTCATTGTAGTATCTCTTTGAAACTTACAAACTGGTCTTTCAATTGTTATACTACACTTTTCTGATTCCGTCACTTTTCTTAGTACATCACTTCATCAACATTTCCCCTAATTATCGTGTTCCCCGGTAAATTTCATCATTTATGAATCCTGGATATCGCATCTGAGTTCAAAGCTTTTTGTTCTTCCTCGAGTTCTTACTTGTCAATAACAACCCCTGAATACCCATTCAATTTATCCGTTATCTATCCTCTTTTTGGTTATCATTGTCTTTTCAGATATTGTGTCTTGTTTATCTCTGTAATTACCGCTGACTCTATCTTGAAACCTGAACTGTTGTTGAACCTTGTATAAACCTTGTCATTTTGACCACTAGAACAATGTAGCAAAGTCTCGTATTTCTCTATTGTTGGTGTTACATGTATCCTTCTTGCATTAATGACATATGAACTCTACGTATATTATCTTTGTGGTTGAATTGAGTCTTCTTGAATCCAGTCCATAGTGACATATTATCCCCTACTTGTCTATCGAACCCTTCAGCTCTTATGGCCACTGCCTACTCGATTAATTCTCGAACTGATACCTCTTATGAATGCAATGTAACATATAAAACACAGAAAAACAAAACAAAAAACTGTGTCAGTATGGTAAATTAAAATTGTAAGCAAAAATAATTGTTACAGAAAAAACAATTTATATTGCGTAAAATTAACCAGAGAACAGTTTATTTTGCACACAAAAATAACCAGGGAAATAAATTTAAATCAGCAACACCCTGTCCTAGGTCCATGTCTGGCTCTAGTGGGGTAGGTTTCTATTACAACATGTGGGTTTCGATCTAGACTCTGGGTACTCGAACTGTCGTTACTGGACTAATAAGACATCCATTCGGGAGTATACAACCCTTTATAACGGAGGTGTAACCTCACGGTGTATAAGGTTGGCATACTAGAAGGAGGACAAAATCTGATCACGAAGCTGAATAACTCACGTAAGATCATGCCTCACTCCCACTTAAGGGTGAAAAGCCCGGGTATAAGGCTTATGCATGAATGACAATTTATATTACACAAGAAAAAGCTACCTGCATTTTTCCAGAAAATTCTTCCAATAATTATAGGAAAAACTAAATTCAAATTACTGTCCAAAATGCCAATATGCCACGTAAAATTAATTAGGCCTAACTCTCGGTTTTTTTAAAATCCCCAACGGAGTCGCCAAGCTATTGCGACCATTTTTTTGAAAATCGGGAAGGTGAAAAATAGTTTGTCGATCGATCTTTTATAAAATTAGGTTTTTCTACCATTTTTAATTTAATCTTGAAAATTTAGGGATTTTTGTATTAAATTGAATTTTCCTTATTTTATCTTTAAAAACACTTTGGAGTCGCCACCGATCACTTCGAGGTAGACCGGACACAAAAAAAACTATAGATTATGTCTTTAAAAAATTGGGTTCGGGAGTCGGCTACGTGCAGGGAAGGATTAGCACCTCTACGGACGCTCGTTATCGGTACTTTTAATTTTACGTGGCATTTTGAATAATAATTTGAACTTAATTTATTCTATAATTATTAACTGAATTTAAATTCCGAATTCATATATCATTTTATAAGGAAATTCATTTTGTTCGAATACGAGATTAAAAGTACCCCGTTAGGTGGCATCCCCATTCGTATTTTAAAAACGAATTTCCAACATAAAAGGTTTTTAATTAATGATATTTTATTGTCTTGTCAATTTTAAGTTCTAATCCTAAAAGGGCTCTAATTAATTAGTTGTTTAAAACTATGAATATTAATCAATTTAAGGGATTTTATGAGAAAGTGTCATTTTCATGAACACCTTCCATATGTTTGAAACCTTTAAATTAATCATATTCCTAATTAATTAATTCTTCTAATTAATTAAAGTTCTAGTCCTAATTACGGCTCTAACAAATTATTTAATCAATTTTATAAGTGAAAATGTATATCGAATATACACCTTTATGACCAAGGCTGAGATAACACCCTATTGTAACAATGGAACACCATCCAGATTTGAATCTCAAAGATTCTATTCGATATACATTTAATTAACAACAATGTATTAATTATTAATTATTTGATTTTAGCTAAAAAAAATAATCAATTTTAAGTAAGAAATACATTAAATATAATTTAAAGAAATCCATGTGATAACACCCCCATTGTAAACAATGGAACACCATCCATATTTGGATTCTAAAATCATATTTAATGTATTTTTAATATCTACAATTATCTACCATATTTAATTATTGAACCCTAATTAAAGAAACCTAAATTAAAGGCTCTATTAATTAATATCTAAGTGCATTTAATTGTCTAACAAAATATACTATATGCTAATTTTAAAACATGCAAGCAAACATATAAATTAATTATATTGAATTACATAAAATAAATAAACAAAAACTAAATTAAGAACAAACTAAAACTTGAAACCCAAATTTTTATTAATGAATCAAATTGAAACAATTACAAACCTAGAAGCCCAAATTACAAAGCTCTAGTGACCTAATTAAAATGGAATACAAATTATGGGAATCAATTAAAGGGATTCGGGACTAAATTGAAAGAAATTACAACATATGAAGCTCAATTATCAGGGAATAGGGACTCAATTGAAAAGAAATGAAGTTTTGGGCCAAAACAAAATAGTACCCGTATTAAAACACGCGGGGTCTAATGACCCGACCCGATTCAGTCTGCAGGTCCCTTATACCCGGTGCCAAAACGACATCGTTTAGCAAAATCTATAAAAGCCCCATTTTCAGCTTTAAACCTCATTTGCTTATTTCCTACACCCTCTCTCCCTCTTAATCTTCTGACCACTAACACCATGTAAACCCAGAAACAAACCCAAACCAATCAAAATATAGCCTTTTCACTTGAATGTTCATCATGTTCTTCATAAAAATGAAGAACACGGTTGAATGCCGCCCTTAACCGCCATGCACTAAGCCCTCATATCTTGTGCCACCACACTCTAGTGGCCTTGAGGTGTTCACCGGCCACCGGGATTTGAATCCCGACCGTCGCAAGGCGACGCCGACCGCCCTAGGGCGATTTTCGGTGATCGTCTAAACTACGGTCATCCTTGTCCTCACTCTAGCCACCAAACCTAATCCTCCGGCCACCACCTCACTTTGGCCGGCCACCGCAAGGCGATTTTTGGCCGCCGTGGGGTAAAATTCAGCCATCGTCCTCCGCCGTGTTTCAAACCTAAAAATCCTAAAAAAAACCTCCATTTTCACCAAAAACCCTTAGATCTACCCAAATCCGTCAAGATCTACCCTTCTTCCCTGGCTAAAACTACCCGTAAATCCCTCTTCAACTCCAACACAAGAATTTCGGCCACCAAATGAGACGAGATCTAAACTTATTTTTTATTGTTTTTTTAAATCTATTTTTTTGGAAACTAATGATTTTGTTCTATTTTTTCAGTAATCAAAAGCCGAAGAGGAATATACCTCGGTCATGGTGATGTTTCTAGTGTCCGATCAGCGTCCGTTCACTGTTTCGGTGGTGGCTTAGCTTCAGGCGGTTCGGTTTCTGAGGTAACACTCTCTCTCCCCTTTATTTATTATTATAACTATTTAATAGTTTATTAATTACTGTCATTATGATTGACTTTTTCTCTCTCTTGCAGGGTATTTATAGGTGTCAAGGGATGACATCATGAAGGTGCCAACTGGTTTAAAGAAAACCACAATCTGTGGCATGGTCAATGGACGAATAAGAGAATGCCACGTGGCGAGTTTTAGCGGGAAAAATGGTTTTGGGCTGTACTTTGTGTTTGTTTGGCTATTAAAATGGTGTATTTAAGCGGGAAACAGATTACAAATTGGGAACTTGGGCTTTTAAAATATAAATGGGCTTTATACATGTATATTGGGCTTTATCCTCCGTTGATGGCGTAACAAGGTCCAAATTACAGATATTCAATCCCACCTCTTGTGTTGATGGAGATGTTGAGTCCAGGTTGCAGTTGTTCGATCCGCCTCTTGCGTTGATGGAGTGGTGGGTCAAATTACAGATATTCAATCCCACCTCTCCATCAACGCAAGATGTGAAATTGGATATTTGTAATTTAGACCTTGTTACGCCATCAACGGAGGAACAAGATCAGATGAGAGCAACTTGGACATGGCTACACCATCAACGGAGGAACCAAATCGGATGATAATAACTTGGACCTAACCATTCCATCAATGGAAGGGCATGATCGGAGGATGAAGCTTCGATTTTTTTAATTTTATTTTTGATTTTTTATTCTTTTTCTTTCTTTATTTATTTTTTTTTCTTTTTTTTTTTGCTATTTTTTAGCTACAACTAAAAGAAAGATATAACATCCAAGGAAAAAGTTTGGTCTAGCTGCAACATCGACAAAGAAGCAAGACCTAAATAAGGTTTGACCTACTACACCACTGACGGAGAGACAAGATCTTAACTAAGTTGGTTTACCACCACTGACGGAGGCATAACCCACAAAATGCTTGATCTGCTACACTATTGATGGAGAGCCAAGATCTGGAATGATTTTGATCCGCTACACCACTGATGGAGAGACAAGATCTAAAAATAATGGGATCCACTACACCATTGACAGAGATGAGATCTAGAGGAAAACTTTGATAAAAATGTTTGATCTGTTGCACCGTCTACGAAGAAACAAGATCTATAGAAAACTTTAATCTGTTGCCATCAACGGGCGCGAGATCTATAAATGAAGAAGAACATTAATTAGTAAATGTTCAAAATTTTGTGATTGAGTTGGATATTTGAGCTTTTCTACATATTCGGCCTTCTTCGGAGCTAGAGGTTGATCATTATGTTGTTGCCCTCGTGATTGAGGTTCTTCGATCTCCTTCCTGGACCTGTTTATGTGTTCCAGCTAAAAAATGAATGCATGATGGATGCCCTTAACTTTATGCCTGATGCATGTTTAATGCATGATAACTTGTATGAATGTATGATGTATGCACTTGATGCCAAATGATCTCAATAGATGTGTGAATGATTTTTTTGCCCCTCAAAGGGATGCCCTGACTTCATGTTGGTCAAATTGAGTTCTTGAACCTGTTTCTCGGAGATGCCCCCAATCTTCCTTGGCTTTGATTATCTTTCTGTGAAGTTATCTTTTCGGGTGTATACTCATTACGAAAAATACTTTGTAGCAAATTCGAGCT
The DNA here is from genome assembly GCA_019671005.1 of Hibiscus mutabilis. Lineage (NCBI taxonomy): Eukaryota > Viridiplantae > Streptophyta > Magnoliopsida > Malvales > Malvaceae > Hibiscus > Hibiscus mutabilis. The sequence goes on along the minus strand of CM033737.1, from coordinate 5,363,794 downwards.
TTGAAATTCATGATACCTTACGTCGTAGGTCATACATAGATTTTGATTCACATCACGCACGGGTACGATCAAATTAAGGTAAACAAAATACATTTTCCATTGAACCTTGTAATTTTGGCCCTTACAAAAAGATCCCACTGTCATTGGGCTTAGATAAATGAGACACACAAAATAACATCACTTTTAAGAAAGATAAAACTACAAGGAGACCTACTATAGTCACAACATTGTAATATTTGGGCCTGTTAGACATGGGCGTCTTTCTTACACAAAAAGGCATCTTTGACATATTTAAGCATTTTCATGCTTAGATAGGGGATCCTTGCTTATGGCTGACCCAGCCGCGTATTCAAAACTTATTACCCCGAGTTTGATAAATTTTTCCACTAGCTTTTTGAAGCCTTGGCAGTTCTCGATCGAGTGGCCTACTTACCCTGCGTGATAGTCACATCTAGCGTTGGCGTTGTACCATCCTGGGAAAGGAGGTTGTACTGGAGCTTGGTGGAAAGGTGCTACCAAATGGCTGTCATACAGTTGTTTGTATAGTTCTCCATAGAAAATTGGTAGCGGGGTAAACTCCTACTTTTCGGTGTTCTTTCTTTGAGCATAGTCTTGGCTTGAAGAACCTTGGGCACCTACAGTTTTAGGTTGTATCACTATCGTCGGCTTTGCATAATTAACACTATAGACACCTAAAATGTTCACTTCGTTGTCTTTTTTCCCATATAATGTCTTCATGTGGGATGAGCTTCCCCCAGCGTCGATCTTACCATTTTTAACAGTATTCTCGATAAGCTCACCAGATAAGACTAGATCGACAAAATTGGTAGGTGCATTTCCTATAAGGCGATCCAGAATTGGGCTTTCCAATGTTTGGATAAATATAACCCCCGTCTATTTCTCATCGAGAGGGGGTTGAACTTGGGCAGCTATATCTCTCCAGCGTTGTGCGTATTGCCTAAAGCTTTCATTAGGCTTCTGCTTCATGTGTTGCAGAGTCCAATGGTCTGGCACCATATCACTGACGTGCCAATATTGCTCTAAAAATGCCTTGGCCAAGTCTTTCCACGATTTTATCTGGTGACGACTCAGTTGATTATACCACCTGGTGGTAGATCCGGTTAGGCTGTCTTGAAAGCAACAGATTAACAACTTGTCGTCTCTACCGTATCCAGTCATTCTTCGGTAAAACATAGTAAGGTGAGCACGAGGGCAACTCATCCTATCATATTTTTCGAATTCCTGGACCTTGAATTTATGGGGAAATACCAAGTCTGGGATGAGACTGAGTTCGTTAGCATCAAATCCAATGAAGGTGTCCACCACCTCCATGGCTTCCAACTTTTCCTCGAGTCACTTGCAATGGTCATCGATCTCTTTTGAAGTATCTATTTTTGGTTTCTCAATATCAACCAACTGATCTTTTCTGAGATGAAGTTTTCAGTTGGATTTCCCCCGGGTTTAGCTTTTGACGCGGTAGGTATGTTCATAGGAGAAGAAGTACTAGCCTGATAGAGTGATGAATTTCCTCGAGAAAGCCTTATCTGAGGGTTAATTCGAACATCAGCACGCGAGAGAGTAAACCCTAGAGGATACATAGGGCCCTCATTCACGCCGATGGGGTTTTCTGTAGGATTTGCAAAACAAGTCTCTTCTTCCCCAGGGAGTTTATGTCCTAACAATTGCGCTATTTGGCCTAGCATATCTTGCTGGTATTTCTTGATTTGTCCCCCCATGTCTTGCTGGGCTTTAGTTAACTGGTCTTCCAACTTCTTGGCTAAATCTGCTTGCATGTCCTTTTGAATTTGTTCAAGGCGATCCAATCTATCTTCGTTAGTCATTTTGGTCTTGAGTTGAGTTTCGTATGGCTGCTGAATTGGTTGACCTTTTGCTCTATCCAGTATCACTATCATGGGGCATCCCCAAGATTAGCCTTAAAACCTTTAACAAGGAATGCATGTAAATGCAGCGTGCATGTCTTAAATATGGAGGTACTGATTCAAAAGCGGTTCCCACGACTCAACTTTAGAATTTACAGGATTTATTCACAACTTTGAACATTGTATTTGATATCTAGGGTACTAGATTTTCTCCCAATAGTAAAATTTCAAATTAGAAACCAATCGTGAATCAGTACTCTATGCCAGTGCAATGCAAGAAATCAAAATGATGGTGTCATATAATTAATGCAAAAATGAGTGAATTTAATATGATGCGATCAAAACAATAAAATGAGGTTAGCCTAGATAAAAATAATCAAATAAACAAAATAAAAATTAAAACTGATGAAAAAGCTATACATAAAACACAAATAAAATGCACCAAATCCCTAAAAAGGTGACCGCTAAACGGGCAGGGTTTCTCATGGTTTTAAAAGGTTGGCTCTTACGGCTCACTATATGCGGTTCGGATCTAAAGAAAAGGGGTACCCGAACCGTCGCGAGGATATCGATTCGGGGGAATACGACCCTTATACCATACGGGGGTGAAAACCCCACGAAATATAAGGACCAATACTCCAGGAGTACATTACAACACTATACGGGGGTGAAAACCCAATAGAGCGAAGTAATCTATCCCACTTAAGGGTTGAGAAGCTCGGGTAGAAAGCTCATGCATGAATGTCAGAGATTAAAAATTAAATGAAATCGAATCTTCGAATTTTTGCAAGACAACACAAAACCATCATTGGCCTGACTCTCTTAAAAAGTCCCCAGCGGAGACGGGGATGATGCTCCCAACAGAATACCGTAAATTTTAAAATGAGAAAATGGAGTCGCCACCAGCCACTTTGGTAGGCCGGACACCGTTAAAAGGTAACCAGAGATTCAAAATGTTTGGGTTCGGGAGTCGGTTACGCGTGGGGAAGGACTAGCACCCCCACAACGCCCAAAATTAGTACCGTGTTGATTTGGTGTTGTCGTTGCAAGAAAATAAAATTTTGAATTTAAATTTAAAATTTAATCCAAAAAAACGGTTCAAGGAGAATGTTTCCTTATTTACGAAACTAAAGAAGATGACACCTGAATGAGTAATGATGTCACTTCCTAGCCGATATTCGAAATAAAGCAAAAAATATTCTCTTAAATTAAAATAAATTTCATACATTAAAAGAAAAGAAAACCTTCAAGTAAATATTACACATAATACAAAATATAATACACATATATTATATAAAACATAATAAAAAAATAATGTACATGTATTTATAATATACTAAAATATAATATAATATACATAATATAGTAAATATATTAATATAATATACATTAATAAAAATAATAATAAACACGTTAAAATCTATATTATAACATATACATAATAATAACAATACATCATAAGATAATATATATATGTGAAATAATATAATATAAGAAAATAATATATATATATATATACATAATAATGATAATAATATTAAACATGAAATATTAATAATAATTAGACATAAAAATATTACTAACCATAATAATGAACACATAGTAATAATAATAATACACAACCCAAATTATATATATATATATTCTATATATTATATATATATACATATTACGTAATGAAAATATTAACATATACTTAATATATATATATATTCCATATATACTAGATATGATATATTATGTTAATATGATATACATAGTAATAATAATAAAACTAGAAAAGTGGCTAAATTAGAAGAAACTTAAAAAGGGACGAAATTGAAAATTAATAAAAATTAGGAGGTTTGCGGGGAGAAAAAAATGGGGTGGAGGGACTGGTAGGTAATTTTCCCTTTAAAATCGGATTAAAAACCAAATTTAGTGACCAAATTAAAACAAATAAAAAACATACAGGGACCTAAGGAGTGATTATACCATACGGCAAGACAGAAATGAAAATATACTAAGGCAGAGGGACATGTTGTGTAATTAGACAATTTTAAAACACTAGTATATAAGTCATTTAAAAAAAACAGATTATGGTTCATTTGTTTTAAAAAAAAGTAAAAGATGACTCTCTTGTGTCGGCCGCTGCTCACCGGCGACGGTAGCCACCACCTTGGGTCGTCAAAAGTGCTAAAGTGAGCACTTTTTCGGTTCTTTTCGACGCACCGATGCCGAATTCAGGGTCGGATTTTCGCGAATACCCTTCTAAACGTGTAGATCTGAGTTGAAAAATAAAAAATAAAGGTATATTTTTTTACCCTTTTTATTCCGTTTCTTCCTCTATTCTAATAATTTTATATATATTTTTGCTCGAATTAAAACAGGAATAGTGTGAAAGCTTTTTTTTATTTCGAACTGATATTTTTTTACATTCGAAATCCCCTTCAAAAATTCTCTCTCCATTCGAAATCCCCATGTGGGTTTATATAATCCAAAATATATAATAAAAAATTACAAGTTGTTCCCACTTGCATGCAACTTGTGTATTAAATTTCAGATCTAATATATATTTTTCTGAAAGGGCGGTGATGGCGACGATGTCAAACGACGGCCGGTGTAGTAGGGCGGCGGCGGCTGAGTGTTATGGGGCTAGAATTTTTTAGGTTTAGGGTTAGGGTTAATTTAGTAATTAGGGATTTTTTTTAAATTGGGTATTTGGGTTTATGGGTTTGGGCTGCTGGGTTTTTAGTTTGGGTTTGGGTTTTAATTGGTTTGTAATTTAAATAGGTCCGACCCGAATTAAAATGGGTACAAATATATATATATATATATATATATATATATATATATATATATATATATATATATATTTGTGTGAAATGGATGTTTTGACTCAAAAACCCGCCGTTTAAAGACTTTTATGTTTTGAATAGGTGGGGTGGAAGTCTAAATCAAATACACGGACCTTGAACATCAATCTCAACTTAGGAAGCCAAACACTAAAGTCCATATAACATATATAAATGTAATAATATTTAGGTTTAAAGGATAAGAACTGTTTGAGTTTTTGAAAAAAAAAATTAAAGAAATCCCTATTTTTTATCTAATTAAAATTTTGAACTAATAAATTGAATTAATTAAGTTCTTTGACCAACATTGATTATTGAGTTTAACATATTTTTTGGATCAGTTGATACAACACATTGTATCACAGTCTTGATACTTAACATTTTTAAAATATTTTTATTTTATATAAAATAATCAAAATCCTAAAAATTCTAAAAAATATTATAAAAATATTTTTTAAAAAAATATATAAATATTCATATGATAGAACGGTAATATATTATGTGGCAGTGATATCTAAAGAAAAAAATTATAAAAATTTAATGATCAAATGACTTAGTTGATTTAATTTATTTGTTCAAGAACTTAATTGGATGCAAAAAGATTTGGGAGCTTAATTAAATTTTTTTAAAAGTCAAATGCTTTTTACACCTTTAAGCTTAATATTTGTATCGGATGCATTGACAAACAATAAATCAAATAACGATATATAATAAAAAAAATTATTTTTACACTTAAATCAAATATAAATTCACACACGTAATAGTTTGAATTTGTAACTCAAAGTGGAAGGAGTCCATGTGATGTGATTTTGCAAACGTTAGACTCATAAAATTTGATACGTATCTCCCAAGGAAGTGGGTTTATTTTAGTAGCAAACCTTGATTTGATTCAAATTAAGTTTGAGATTTAATTTCAAGGAAGTTTACATGAATATTTCTAATATTTGAAATCAAGCTCACAAACACTTCTAAGCTTAATTATCCTTCATGTTATGTAAGCTTAGAAAGTGAATCTTTACACAATGAAAAGAAAAAATAATGTTGAATTATGCAAAGGTTTCTTTTCTGGTATATGCCAAAAAGGAAGAAAAATATATTAAAAAATTCATATTCAATACACTGACGGTGGAAATAAAAAGTTTTTACAAGCGACTTAGTTTTAGGGTTTAGGGATTTGAGTTTGGATTTTAGAATTTATGTGTTGTGGTTAGAATTTAGGGTTTAGAGTTAGAATTTAGGGTTTAGAGTTAGAATTTAGGGTTTGAAGTTTAGTGTATTATGGTTAGTGATTTATGTTTTAACCTATAAACCCTCAATTTTGACTTTAAACCCTAAATTCTAACCACAATTCTTAAATTCTAAACACATAATCTTAAAATATAAATCCTAAACCATTAACTAAATACCTAAACCCAAAAGAAGTATTTGTAGAAACTTTTTATGTCCATCGTCAGTGTATAAAATAATTACCCTAAGTAAAATACCCAGCAATGAATTTATTTAGACATTTATCAAATGGATAAAATACACTGTTCGTCAATCAACCTTCTTCTCACTTCTATTTTGATAATTAAAGTTTAATTTTTTTAATTTAATCACTCAACTTTCAAATTGCTCCTATTTTATCCACTCTAAGATGATATGACTTATTTTATTAATATTTTCTTATGACATAACATACTTTATTAATATTTTAATGTCATGTTAAATTTAGAATAAAAAAATTGGCTGCCGCACCCCTACAACCACCTAAAAACAAACAATGTTGGAACTGATGGTGTTGGAAGCAGCAGAGCTCTTCCTCTTAGAGCCGGCCCTGCATGAACAAACATGCCTTTAGAGCCATTAACCTTTGGAGATTGGGGCCTTGTTGGGATTGGTTTTCCAACTTTTCTGTCCATAATCACTATTCACTACCTTGTTTTGAACACACAATTTGGTCGACTCAGCTTCAACCACTGAGTCCAGAGTTTTATGATTGAGGCTTTCGATTACGTTGACAAGTTTAGAACATAATGCCATGGATAAGAATAAGGAACAACAGCAACAAGGAGGAATAGCCTGTTGCCATTAAAGAGAACAAGGATACTTAGGAAAGCGAATAAGTTTACAACAACATATGTTTTATTTAGTACATTAATTATGAAGTCCATTCTGTATTATGGTTCTCCTTCAGCTTTTCAACTTAAAGGAAAGTTGATACATACATACATACATACATACCAGCAGACAACAATTCATTTGTGGAAACTTTTCTCATCTCAATAATTTATCTTTGCAGCTCTCCATCTTTCCAAACATCTTTCCCTTATTTCTTCTTATTAATGGTGGTTGCAGGAAGATGGCCTGGTGGGACTTCGATGGATGTTAAAATTGGCATCAACATCATATGAATACAAATTGAAACTTTGAAACTTTTATCAAACAAATTGTAAAAAAATATTTTGATGACGAAACATTTAATTCATTCTTTGTAGATATAAAAGGCATATCCAAATAAACAACTTAAACTCAAATAAATGAGAGAATTTAATTAAAAACTGCATGCCACATAAGAAGGTTTAGACAAAATGGACGGGGAGTTAGATATTGAAGTATTTGTTCTGGAGGTTCAATCTGAATAACATTAAATGTATATCAAGTTTTAGTTTTAGGCTTTCATCAAATAGCTGCAAAAAGAAGGTTTTAATTATAATTAAGACTGATGTAACAGTTAGTATTTACCTCTGAAATTATGCAGTCAATATGCGAAATATAATTGCATTCTTTGCAGTGATAAACGTCATGCTCTGGATTTCTTTGTGTTTCACATGTATCACAACAATATTCTCCAGAATCATCTTCAGTCACAGTTGTGAGTACAAGTGGATGCAAATGACGTTTGTGTTTGACGACGGACGGGAGTGAAATACATTCAAGATGAATGTAAAACCTACACTTGAAGCAGCACCACAACGTGTTCTCACAAGCTTGATCACATGCATTACATAGGGGAGATTCATCACCGAACAAGCCCTTCCCCAAATGTAGAAGACGATGATCGGCATGAAAACCATGTTTCACCTCATGAAATTGATATTTTGCGCATGAATAGTGCATGCCAAATGAGCATTGAATGCAAATGAACACTGGGCCTTTAACAATCTCACTTGCAAACATCACATTATAGGTGATTCTTAATTGTTGAACGCAAATGTTGAGAAGAGGATGTTGCGGATGGAACCAACTCTGAACGTCCTCCCACATATTTTTTAGGCAAGATTCATGTAGAAAGAACTCACAATCAATGCAAGCATATGTTGTACCACAGGGGCGTTGTCTGCATGCCACGCAAATCTCCTCAAACTTTGGGTCTATTTGCAAAATATTAACCTTACATCGTGTAAGTGGCCCAAAGTGACTAAAATGGGTGATTGTGGTTTTTGTTTTCTGAACTTGTTGGGTTTCATCGTCTAAAGTGGCACATCTGCCGCAAAGGTTGAATGAACAAAGTTTGCAGGTATAAGATGAAACAAGGCACAGCTCTTCGCATCCATCACACACAAATATTTGTTCGGATTCATCGAGTATCAACGGATGAGGATGAAATGAATTTTTTTTGTATCTAAAAATTGAAAAGAAAAATGGTAAGAAGTAAGGATAATTTAACTTTGATTTTGAAATGTTTTATATGATATTATTTCAACCTAAACCATAGGGCTCGCAGGGCTTGGCCCCGTGAAGGAACAAAAATGAGCTGCTTGACAGTATCAGAAGAAAGTCTTTATGGGGAATCAGTGCAGGCTCGAAGAAGATGTGTAGAGTTAACTGGGGAAAGGTCTGTACACCGAAGAAAAAAGGTGGTGCTGGTGTGGTAAATTTAAGATAAAAAAATCAGGCTTTACTAGCCAAGTGGGGTTGGCGGTTTATATCATAAAAGGAAGCATTATGGAGAAAGATCATTTGTTCAAAGTATGGGGATCCAAAACAACACTGGATCATAAATAGTAACCATGGGAAAAAAGCCTCGACCATTTAGAGGGGGATTGTTAGAAATTTATTAGATGTAAAAGTAAACGGATGGCACCAAAGGAATTCAGGTGGAGATTGGGGAATGGTGAAACTGTGTTATTCTGGGAGGATTGTTGGATTGGGGAGAATGCTTTATGTGAAACAATCCCTAGAATATACAGACTTGCTATGAAAAAAAAGCATTAGGGTGGCAGAATTGGTGGACACTCGAAGTTTTGAAGAGATAAATTGGCAGAGTGTTTTCTCAAGAACACTCCTAGAAAGAGAAGTGGAGATGCTGCAGGTTTTGAAAAATCAGCTTGTGGGACAGTCGATCAAAAAAAGAGTTGAAGACAGAATCATCTGGTTACACGACCAGGCTATTTGAGAAACTGTCAGAGTTACTGGTTAATGCAGACTTGGAGGTTCCGATTTTTAACTACGATTTAATATGGAAGATGAAGGTCCCCAAAAGTAAGAAATTTCATGTGGATGCTCAAAATTAAAAGGATCCCTACAAAGAGTTTTCTTAGAGATAAAGGAGTGTTTTTGGATGATGATTCTTGTGGCTGCCCTTGGTGTGGACAAGCGGTGGAAACTACCTCACACTTGTTTGTAGAATGCAGATTTTGCAGTTGTTACTGGAGGAATTTTTACAAATGGTAGACTATCTTTTGGCCAAGCTTGATAAATATTGATGATTTTTCTTGTTTTGCCTCTCTTGTAATTGGACAGGTCCGATCAAATCGTTATGGAACATCACGATAGCTTCAGCTTTGTGGACCATGTGATTAGCTAGGAACGAGAAGGTGTTTAATGACAAATCAACTTCTCAAAAAGATTTACTTTTCAACGTTAAGATGAGAGCTTTGATTTGGATTAAAGCGGTGAATGGGAACTTATTGTTGAATGATGAAAATTGGTGGAACAATCCAATTTGCTACGTGTCTTTTAATACAAATGGAGAGGCTGCTTTGTGGATTCCCCCAAAAGAAGGTACAGTGGATGGAGCATTCACCATTGATGCATCAGGCTGTGGGGGTGCGTTGAGATCGAGTTCGTGAGATGTACGAGCTTTGTATTCAAGACCAGTGAAAAATATAAGATCAGATTATGCAAAGACTGTGACTATTCAGACAGCTCTTATCGTATTTAATGTTGATTTATTGGATAGGGAAGTCAAACGTGATATAATTGAATCTGATTCTCGATTTATTAAACTAATTGAGAACAATAGTTCAAGACCTTAATGCTGGTAAAATCTCTTTTGAAAATAGACAAACTGATAAGAAGAATAAAAATGATTAAGTTTGCAGTATTTTCAATTCTTCAAATGGAAGGACGGATCATCTTGTAAAAAATTAGAATGCATAGAGTAGAGCTATTCAAAACCTGGTGATTTTATAGTCTATAATTTGTGGTTTCAATTTTCTTTTAATTTATTATAATCAACTATGTAAAAAAATAGTCAGAGTTAAAGTTAAATTGGCGAACAGTTTGTAAAAAAACACTGTCGACGTCTAAGATTTTGATTTTAAATCATAATTTCAAAAAAAAATGTCATACTCTTAATTGATTTTTTTATTTATTTCATGTGGTTCTTTTATGTGATTTTTTTTAATAATAAAATCCCTACCATTTTGATATATTGTTATAGTTTTTATATATTACAAATGTAACCTTTTTGCTTACATTTTAATTATTTGTCTTATATCTCAATTTATGTCATGTTTATTTAATTTTTAAAATAATAAAAAGTTATAGAAAATTATTTTTATTTTAAAAATTTTTATAATAAATTCAAAATGATTTATTAAAAAAAGATTGATTGAAAGTCAAACTTAATTAATTTCTTTTAAATTATATTACTAACCGTTTTATGGTGCACCCTCTCTCCTATTTTCAAGCTTTGATTGTCAGAATTCTCTTCTTTTCTTTGAAGAAGATCAAAAGCATCTGTCGTAGGCTCAAGTACCTAAAAATAAAATTTAGTTTCAAATATACCAAACAATCAAATAAAAAAAAAAAAAAAGGCTAGTTTAATTTTAATCCATACAGAAGAAATGGAACATACTATTATTTCAGTTGCAGGTGTCTTATCTCAGAAAGGACACAATCAATATGTGCAATAAAATTTCATTCTTCACAAAAATAAACTTGAAGATCTGGATTCCTTTCTGTCTCACACAGATCGCAATAATAATCTCCCGAGTCATCCTCAACAAAGGGTCTTACGAGAGCAAGCGGATGCAAGTGATGTTTATGTGTAAAACTTGACGGTAGATGGATACATTGAGGATGTATATTGAAATCACAGTTTTTGCAGCTGAAGCAGGAGTCATTGCAGTCTTCACCACAAGCATCACAAGATATGTTGTGGATAATGCTCTTCCCTAATTGTAGAAGATTACAACTGTGCTTTACGACACGAGTTCAGTACTTTGCACATGAAACATGCAAGTTAACATCGCATTTATTACAGTAGAAGCTGAAACCTTTGACTTTCTTAGTACAAGCATAACATCGAACTTGTCTCCTTCTATCCGGAAGGAATGGTCGAGGGAGAAGGGCATGGTGGGGGTGAAACGGACTCCTTTGAACTTGTGTCGGCATCTCATTCATACATGATTCATGGATCACCAAATCACAAGGAATGCAGGTATATAGAGTCCCTTCGATCTTCTGTTTGCATGCCACTCACTTCACCTTTAACTCCTCAAAATTGTACATGTCCACTTCGGTCCTCCCCGAAGAAAACATGCAGCGGGTGAGTTGATGTGGGTGGCAGAAATGGTGAATTGTGGTCCCTTGGTGAGCCTCCTCATCACGCTTAGCTATCTTATTCTCATCATTGAAAATAGCCACAGTGCATTTGAAATCAAGCTTCAACTCACAGTGCATGCACCTGTAACTGATTGTGCCTGCAGTCAATCTTGTACATGCATCACACACAAACATGTCCACCACATTGAATCTGAGTGGATGAGGGTGAAAAGTATGTTTCTGGAATTGAGGCGGCAATTCAGCGCATGATTTGTGCATTGCAAAGTTATCGTCATCGTCATCACATGTTTCACAAATATACGCCAGACCATGAATGATATCCATGCACCCCCAGCACCTCAGAGCGTCATTCTCCATGCCAACCTCCATAGAGCTTAGCTTATGCGGGTGGAAAAAATGTTGAAACTCCATTTTAGAGGACCAAAACAAAGATAATAAAACTAATATGGAGAGTGGGAGAGGTTGAAATGGTTGAATGATGAAAATGGTATAGTTTTAATAAATAAACTGAAAAACCATTTTGTAAATCTAAGAATCACCAAAAAAAAGAATAATAAATTTACTAATTTTTATTTCTTTTTAAGTAGAATACAAAACCTTACTTGGGCGAGTAGACTAGAGGTACCTCGCTTGCATTGCAATCCAAGCAAAGTATTATTATATGCAAAGGAGGATCCATTTGTTATTCCAAAATTATGCTTTAACTACTACAAAAGTCGGTATGTTGGGTATTCTTTTCTTTGGTAGCACTAATCATTTAAGTATAAAATTGGCTGTTGAAGATGGCTTGCCATCTTAGACTTGGAATTTTCTATCCAAAAGAAAGAAAGAAAAAAAAACTTGGAATTGCTGATCTATTCTAATTTTCCAATATTATTGGGTTGATTTCACTTGACACTTAAACTTCAAAACCTTGTACAAAATCCAATCACTCAAATCAAACCACTAATTCTAGCAAAAAAATGGGGGAAAATATTTAATCTTCAAAATCATATTAAAAAAACTAACCAACTCCATTTTTGATGGTACGCAAAACACGCCAGGCTAGCTATTTACAGACGTACGTGAAATGAACATGTCACACAAGCTTTGCAATAATGTTTGAAATCATGCCCTATATATTATGTTCTGTCTAAGGAGAACAATGTCTGCAATACTTTACAATTCATGGCTACCAGCATCTCTTGCAGGCATCTGTTAAATTAACAAAAATAAGTAAGCTATATTTTTCATGTAAATGCATTTTCACATATTCAGACAATGGATGATTTTGGGTAATTAAGGAGATGAAAATCAAAGTACTCACCTTTATAGTGTTTGTAAGTAAAACCTCAAGGAATGAGTTGTTCATCATGGTACCCTTGTTCATGTCCAGACAATGCATTCTTCATGGTGATCTTGTCCATGTCCTCGAATAACTGATCTGTTTCTTCAACCATGGTGCCGATGTTAGTTTTTTTGGTAGCTAGCTCTGTATGAGAGCTTTTAGCTTCTGAATGATCCACTGTGTCATGTGTTGCTCACAAATCGTGGGTGGAGTGCACCGTGTCATCTTGTAATAACCATTATCCGGCCTTATTTTGAACAAAAATCAAAATCTAAAAAAAAATAAAATAATAATCAAACAGTCCAGAAATCCACATCCATTAAATGTCCAATTAAAATGTTCAACTTACATTACTAACCCAATACAGCCGGCCCAACTAAATCTAAAGCCCATTACCCAATTACCCTTAACCAAATCTGCCTAACCCAAACTCGGTTACCCATTCAAACCTACCCTAACCCAGATCCACTACAGACCCGAATAACCTAAACCCTAGAAACCCTAACCAATTCAGCCGCCACCCACCATAACCCTTGGTCTCCCAACCTTTCAATTCCAGAACCTTCTGAAATTCATGACCGTTGGGCTGCCACGTCCAGGCCACACCGGCAGTGACGTCGCTGGCCATCCCATCAACTACATCGATTGAAGACCGCCACATCATCATTCTCTCTCCCTTGCATGCACGTACGATACATGTAACCACCAACAAAACTCAGATATCAGAAAAGTAGCCAATACGATTTTTTATTTAGTTTTTATTCATTTAAATCCTTGTAAACTCGGATTTAAGCCGAATGAGAAAACAATGTGAAGAAAATTTCAGGGATATCAATAGAAGCAAAAACGGTTTCCTCAAAGATATTTTTTACTTTTCTATCTAAGATATACAACGAAAAATTTGAGAAAGGATTAGGGTTATTTTTCGGGGTCGGATTAGCTGTCGCCGTCTCCATTTTGTCTTTTTGCCTTCCTCGTTTAGCGATTTAAGTATTTCGCATCTATTTAAAAAAAGGCTTAGGATTTATTTTTTCAAAATTGAAAGAGAATTGTCTTGAATCGACTTTAGATTCTGTTTATAAAAAAAAGGAGAGAAAAAGTTTTTTACGGCCGCCGACCACGGACTAGTGGTGGCCGATTTTTGGAAAACGAGGGGAAGGGTTTGAATTTTAGAGAGTCTCAGGGTTTTTTTTAAATGGGGTTTCAAATGGTTTTTTTTGTTTATTTTAGCTTTTATAAACCACTGAAATGCAGCATTTTGATTGGCTCTCAGACCCGCACGGTGACCCGACCTGGAAGGAAGGATCCGCGCTTTTATGGCCTTGGGCAAATTGTCATTTTCATCCTCTCATTTTCATTCCATTGGTATTTTGGACTTGGGTTAATTCTCTTTTTAGTCCCCCCTTCAGTTATAAAATCGATTTCGGCCTTATAATTTCTTTTTGTTTTAATTTCAACCCCTTGTCTCTGTTTTTCTTACATTTTAGTCCCCTAATTTATATATTATAAATATGTTACTACGTTATATATGTCATATATGATTATATATAGTAGGTAATGTACATAGTATATATATATATATTATATAATGTTATATCATTTATATATTGTATATGATATAGTTATATTATATCATATATTGTATATATTATATTATATTATATAGTTTTAAAAATTATTAGATATATATTATATTATATATAATACATAGTGTACATATTATATACTATATTTATTTCTTATTTTATGTTCGAATCGGCCTTACGGTGACCCGCAACGGGGATGACCCGTATTATTTACGGCCCGTTTAGTGTAGCAATTAACTCCTAACATTTAATTTTCTGCTTTTAATTTCTTGCAATTTAATTTTCCGCGATTTAATTTTTCGCATTTATTTTCCAGGTATTTAATTTTCGTATTTTATTTTACGCATTTCCTTTCATATTCGATATGGTCCTTGTTCCGGTATTTTCTTTTTATGCTCTTTTTATTCGATCTGGACCCTTTTCCGGATTCCTTAATTTTTGCATTTATTTACTTTGTTCATATTTATTTTTCGCATTTATCTTTATTTGTAATTTCGTGACATGCTTTAACTTGTCATCCATTTCACATTTAACGTGTTTAATCCCACATCGTTAATTACTCAACCTTAATTCCTAAAATGAGGTATTTATTAATTCCGATATCTGTGTCGTAACAGTACGAGCTTAATGGATGTTGACCAAATATTTGAATTAATTTTCACCGTCTGAAGGTAAGCTTTAATTTGAAATAAAATTTGATAAATCCATGACATCATTCTTAACTGTTTGCATCATGCATAAAGGTGACGTACTCGATTTGAACCGTAAATTGACAAGGCAGTCTGTCTTATTCGATGTCGGTTTAATCTACGGTCTGATGTAAAGTTATCCTTATTAATTAAACAGATAATTAATTCGAATCCACAAAATTATTAAAGCGCGTTCAATTAAAATTTATATTCGACCAAGAATAGACTAATTAAATCCAATTTCGAATTCTAGTAATTTCCATCGATTGAAAGCAACGTCTGTTTTGGTATCGATTTCTGAGCGTGATAGGGGTGTTAGTCCTTCCCCACACGTAACCAACTCCTGAACCTGTTTTCAAAATAATCTCTAGTTTTATGGTGCCTGGCCTACCTTAGTGGCCGGTGGCGACTCCAACAATTCTTTTTTAAAACAAAAACACGTTTTAATCAAAATCCCCAGTTTTTCTAATTTTTTTCAAAATATCCCTAAAAATTCCCTAAAATTCAAAATTCCCAATTTCCTAAATTTCCTCCAATCTTCCCCAATTTTCCCACAAATTTTCAAAAAAGACCATTTTTCTTTTTTAGCGACTTTAAAAGGGAGGTCGTTGCAGCTGGCGACTTCGCTGGGGAGATTTTTAAAAGTTAAGCCAAAAAACAAGCGTTGCTTTTATCGATGGAAATTTTAGAAATTTAAATTGACTTTAATTAATTTGTTCTTTCTCGGAGATACATTTTAATTCGACGGGCTTTGATAATTAGTGATTTTGCATTAATTGTTCATTTAATTTTTAAGGCATCACTGACATGTATTGCATCACACTCATCAAGCTCTATACCGAGCTTTGTCCCTTAAGTATGAGTGAAACGCCACATACCCACGTGAGCAGCCCTCCACGGGTTGGTAATTCACTCCTGAAATCCATGCCTTTTGACACGTAAGCAGCCATCCACGTCACTAGGTCGTGTTTTCCCTCGAACCGAATCTGATTCGCAAGCCTATCATGGGCTAGAATCAAGGTTCTTGTTATCTTAGTAGATAATAAGATAGGTTCGAGTACCCCTCTCTAGAACCCAAACCACATGTGTGAGAATCTAGGATACCCACTCTTTAGAGCCATACAGACAACCATAGAATTTTAGAATTCATGTTGTTAAGCCATTTTGGTGTGTTTGTTCGGTTCTCATTCTTTATTGTATATTTGTTATTAACAAACTCTTCTTGTCTTGCTTGTTTGATCATTTTTTGTGCATATGCATGACATTTTGCATAAAGTGTTGATTTAAGAACAATTTAAAATTGGGGGCTTTCGTAATGGAAGAAAGAGTCCATAATGACGGATTAAAGAATTTTGAAGCCCGAGCGGGGCAAATGCTAATCTAAATGTGCCTTATATGGCAATCATTTTCTTTTCTCGTTATAATAGGACTCAATCTTTATTACGGAAGGTTGCTCAACGAGAATGTTCGTCGATCAACACCATTCGCATATATTTTTGCACTCATTTTACAGTGATTGCATTGTCATCAATTTTATTTATTCACATCACGGTAGCATGACATCTTCAATACATTAAATTAATCATTCTTGTATCAATACATTAGCATCTAGGGCATTTATTTTCCATTTACATGCATTCATTTTGAAAACATAGAGACTGACTTTTGGGATGTCCCGTGACAGTAATTTTGGATCAAAAGAAAATTTCGTCAATTCAGCACCCCTATGGAACCTGACAAAAATCCAAAATGGTGAACGAAGAAAGATTACATCGAAATGAGCAAACCCAAATGGACATGCAAGCGGATTTGGCCAGAAAGATGAAAGAGCAGTTAGCTAAGGCCCGGCAAGACATGGTGGAGTAGTTCAAAAAGTCTCAACAAGACACGGTAGGCCAAATTGCCCAAATGCTTGGATTTAAGCTTCCTGGACAAGGAGAGACTTCTGTTGTAAATCCTACAGCAAATCCTAATCCTACTAACGGGAACGAATGTCCTACATATCTGCCAGGGTTTACTCTTCTTTATGCTCGGGGTCAACAGGATCCTCAAGTAATACTCTCTCGAGGGAAAGCACCATTTCATCAGTTCGGTGCCTCAGTCCCTATAAATTTACCCTCCACATCAGAAGTTAAGCATGGGGACAATCAAGCCGAAAATTTTATCTCAGAGATGGATCAGTTGATCAAAATTGAGAAACCTAGAGTCAAAACATCTAAAGAGATCGAGGATCGATGCAAGCGGCTCGAGGAAAATATGGAAGCCATGGAAGTAACTGACTTCTTTATTGGATTTGAGGCCCATAAACTCAGCCTTGTCCCGGATTTGGTTTTACCTTCTAAGTTCAAGGTCTCAGAATTCAAAAAGTACGATGAAATAAGCTATCCCCGTGCACATCTCACCATATTCTGTCGAATGATGATCGAATACGGAAAAGATGATAAATTGTTGATTCACTGTTTCCAGGATAGTCTCTCAAGATCTGCCACGAGATGGTATAATCAGTTAAACCGGCATCAGATAAAGTCATAGAATGACTTAGCCAAAGCTTTCTTAGAACAGTACTGACACGTTAGTGACATGGTGCCAGACCGTTGGACCTTGCAACACATGAAACAAAAGTCAAATGAAGGCTTTAGGTAGTATGCCCAGCGTTGGAGAGACGTGGCGGCTCAAGTCCAATCCCCGCTCAGTGAAAGAGAGATGGTGGTCATATTTATCCAGACTTTGGAGGGTCCAGTCTTGGGTCGCTTGATAGGCAACGCGACTACCAACTTCGTTGACCTTGTATTATCCGGCGAGCTCATTGAGAATGTTGTCAAGACTAGCAAAATCGATGATGGAGGTAGTTCGTCCCACAAAAAGACCTTGCATGCAAAGAATGACCATGAAGTAAACTCTCCAGGAATTTACAACGACAGTTATTCGAAGCTTATCACAGTTGTACAACCCAAGGCTGCACCAAGTGCCCAAGCAACTGTTTGATGCTTATGTGGTGGCACCCTTATATCAAGCACCGTTGTAGCTACCCTTCCCGAAATGGTATAATTTTAGCGCGAAATGTGAATACCATGGTGATCAAGTGTGATACTCAATCGAGACTTGTGTCAGCTTCAAGAAGGCCGTAGAAAGTTGATCAATCTTGGGGTCATAATTTTTGACAAATCTAGTGGGCTGGCTACAACCGCCAACCCCTACAATCTCCAAGGAAAGTAACCAAACTGTTAAGTCTAAGGTATCGAAAGTCAAATCACCCCTCAGTTGGGTTTGGAAAAAGTTACTCGATGCGGGTCTGATCGGTCAAGGAATGATGATGCTCGGGGCATAGCAGTCTATATTGTGAGTTCCATGCCGTAAAGGGGCATACTATCCAAGACTGCCACGAGTTCAATGATATTATTCAAGGCTTAATGGATGACAAAGAAGTCGAGTTCTTTAAGGAATGAACTCGTCTTACTTCTCTGTCTATATGCCAAGCTAAACAACTCCAGTAGGTTCCTGTGATGCTTTTAACTTCTTTTGAGTGGTGCATGTAAATCAAATCCACCCGCTTAAGCCCGAAATCGGTGTTGATCTTTTGTAAGGGCCTAAGATTACATGTTTTAATTTTCAATGAAATGATGCATTTTGTTCTTCAACTCTCTCTTCATTTTGTGTATATACCTGTCTATTGAGTCCCCGTATATCAATTGCACAAGGGTCATTGACTTTGACTTAGAGGTTGAGTCCGAGTAGCCTATGTCTAATTGAAATCCTAAGCTACAAAGATTACGAATGTGTTACTCGCATTAAAAATCACAAATAATAACGAATCAGTGCAATTTAATGTTTGAAGCCTGGTAATAGGCATTTTCAAAAAGCACTTCAAAGCTTGGTAATAGACATTTTTTTCAAAATTAATCAAAAACACTCCAATGTTTGAAACCTAGTAATAGGTTTTTTTTGGATAAAAATGTGAAATTTTTTGGGCACTCCGCTGAAGTCCATTCTAATCGAAACCCTTCGCTTCATGAGTGATTGTAATATTTTCAAAATCATGACAATGCTGAGTAGCTCAGGAATTTTTTGTTTGTTCTATCATTTATTTTAAGCCAAAGGAATGTGATGAATTGAATTCTCCAAAAAAAATAAGACAAAAATAAATCTATCAAGGTAAGTTGGTCAAGAACCGAAGTAGCTTAAAGTGCACTTCACATCTTCAAACATCAATTCAGCTTTCGAGGTCTCCTAGACACAGGATTTGTTTGGGGAAATCCTCGGTAAGTCATTTCAGTGTTGCTCGTGCACTTGATATTCGGGACTTTCAATATTGCTTGATATATTCACAATTTGAAAAGAAAACTCAGTTTTCTTAATAAGCATCTCACGTTGAAATTAGAATATGTAGTATGAGATTTGAAACAAAAAAAGTTTTCTTTGTATTACTTACAAAGAAGTTTAAAAGTTCAAAGACCAACCACAAATGGGTCCTTAGATCGATGCTTCAGCCCAAGAAAGCATTCATTAGTCGACATTCGCTTAGAAAGGTAGCATTTAAGAAGAAGATGGTCAAACCCACAAGAAGTTGGGGCACCGACCCACGCAAGGCAAAAGCCCATCTAGTCTACGAGACGAAATAAGGGCAAAAACAAAACCGAGCCACCAATATGGCCAGGGAGTCATGGGGTATCCCCTTTGAAGTCAACATCATGGCTAACTGCATTGCATGCCATTCATAACAACATCATGCTATTTCACTCATCATGTATTCGCATGAAATACATACATCACACATCAAGATAGATGCATTCATGCTAAGTGCATCTGCTTCATTCATACATAACAAACAGGTCCATGACAAAAAGCTTCAATCATGAAGGACAATAACAAATGGGCGAGCCTTCATCCATGAAGAGAATCTAAACCAACAAAGAAGTTGAAACATCAAAGAATGAGTCTTGCCCCATTGTCATTGGTGTAGCGGATCAAATCCCTTCTATTCTTCAGATCTTGCCTCATCGTCAGTGGTGTAGGGGATCAACCTCTAATCTTCAGATCTTGCCTTATCGTCGGTGGTTTAGCGGATCAACCTCTATTCTTCAATCGTCAGTAGTGTAGCTGATCAACTAATTTTTTTAGATCATGCCTCTTCGTTAGAGTTGCAGCTTGATCAAACCCATCTTCATATCTTGACTCATAGTCAGTGGTGTAGCGGATCAAAATTTTCAGATCATGCCTCTTCGTCAGAGTTGCAGCTTGATCAAATATCTCTTTCAATCATGCCTCTTCGACATAGTCGTAGTTTGATCGCCACTAACTCTTCAGATGATGCCTCTTCGTCTGAGTCGTAGCTTGATCGCCTCTAACCACTCCTAAGATCATGCTCATTCGTCAGAGCTGTAGCTTGATCGCAATCTAATCTCTGGATCATGCCTCTTCGTCAGATCCGTAGCTTGATCCAATTTCCCAATCTTGTCTCGCCGTCGGTGGCGTAGCAAGATCAGCCATATTCAAACATCTTTTTTAATTTCATAGTTTTAAATAAAATAAGTGAATACTCAGTCTGAAGTGATTTTCTTTTCACTCTTGCAAGTTTTATCTTTCAAAAAGAATGACGAAGTAGATGAATTGACATGATCTTGACTCTCCGTCAGTGGTGTAGCAGATCAACAGATAGTTTTATTTCACCGAAAGTGAAAAGATGGACCGGTTAGAGTTCTAAAGAAGGGTCATGTCAGGAGGGGTGTTCCAGCTTGGCCGAACAAAAATGGTTATCTTTTAGTTTTTGCTCTATTGTTGTTTCACAACAATGAGCAAAAAGGGGCAGCTGTAGTAACCATTTTTATCCGGCCTTATTTTGAACAAAAATCAAAATCCAAACAAATATAATAATAATCAAACAGTCCAGAAATCCATATCCATTAAATGTCCAATTAAAATGTCCAACTTACATTACATAACCCAATACAGCCAGCCCAACTAAACCTAAAGCCCATTACCCAATTACCCTTAATCAAATCTGCCTAACCCAAACCCGGTTATCCATCCAAACCTACCCTAACCCAGATCCACTATAGACCCAGCTAACACGGGTAACCTAAACCCTAAAAACCCTAACCAATTCAGACACCACCCACCGTGACCCTTGGTCTCCCGGCCCTTCAATTCCAGAACCTTCTGAAATCCATGATCGTTGGGCTACCATGTCCAGGCCACACCGACAGCCACGTCGCCAGCCATCCCATCAGCTACATCGATCAAAGACCGCCAGATCATCATTCTTTTTCCCTCGCATGCACGCATACGGCCAAAACTAGAAAAGGATTGGTCCCCTCTCCCCATACGATACATGCAACCACCAACAAAGCTCAGATATCAGAAAAGCAGCCAATACAGTTTTTTATTTAGTTTTTATTCATTTAAATCCTTGTAAACTCGGTTATTTAAGCCGAATGAGAAAACAATGTGAAAAAAATTTCGAGTATATCAATAGAAGCAAAAATAGTTTCTTCAAAGGTATTTTTTACTTTTCTATATAAGATATACAACAAAAAATCCGAGAAGGGATTAGGGTTACCTTTCGATGCTGGATTAGCTGTCGTCTCCATTTTTTCTTTTTGCCTTCCTTGTTTGAAGGAGATTTAAGTGTTTTGCATCTATTTCAAAAAAAAAGATTTAGGGTTTGTTTTTCTTTTTCAAAACTGAAAGGGAGTTGTCTTGAATCAGCTTTAGATTCAATTTATAAAAAAATAGAGAAAAGGTTTTTACGGCCGTCGGCCACCGACTAGCGGTGGCCGAAGTGGCGGCCGATTTCTGGAAAACGAAGGGAAGGGTTTGGATTTCAGAGAGTCTCATAGTTTTTTTAAAATAGGGTTTCAAATATTTTTTTTGTTTATTTTAGCTTTTATAAACCACTAAAATGCAGCGTTTTGATCGGCTCTCAGACCCGCACAGTGACTCAACCCAGAGGGAAGGATTCGCGCTTTTATGGCCTTGGACAAATTGCCATTTTGGTCCTCTCATTTTTATTCCGTTGGTAGTTTGGTCTTGGGTTAATTCTCTTTTTAGTCCTCCCTTTTAGTTATAAAACCAATTTCGATCTTATAATTTCTTTTTTGTTTTAATTTTAACCCCTTGTCTCTGTTTTTCTTACATTTTAGTCCCTTAATTTATGTATTATAAATATGTTACTACGTTATATATGTCATATATGATTATATATATTAGGTAATGTACATAGTACACACACATATATATATATATATATATATCTTATATAATGTTATAGCATTTATATATTGTATATGATATAGTTATATTATATGTATTATATCATATATTGTATATGTCACATATATATTAGCTTATATTATGATATTATATTATATTATATTATATTATATTATATATAATACATAGTGTACATATTGTATATTATATTTATTCTATATTTATTTTTTATTTTATGATTGAGTCGACCTTACGTCGTGACCCGTAACGGGGGATGACCCGTATTATTTACGATCCTTTTAGTGTAGCAACTAACTCTTAACCTTTAATTTTCCGCTTTTAATTTCTCGCAATTTAATTTTCCGCGATTTAATTTTTCGCATTTACTTTTCCGCTATTTAATTTCCATTTTTTATTTTACTCATTTCCTTTCATATCCGATCCGCTATTTGTTCCGATATTTTATTATACTCTTTTTATTCGATCTAGTCCTTTTTCGGATTCCTTAATTTTCGTATTTATTTACTTTGTTCGTATTTATTTTTTGCATTTATTTTTTTTACTTTATTTACAATTTCGTGACATGCTTTAACTTGTCATCCATTTCACATTTAATGTGTTTAATCCCACATCGTTAATTAATCAACCTTAATTCCTAAAATGATGTATTTATTAATTCTTATATTTGTGTCGTAACAGTCCGGGCTTAATGGATGTTGACCAAATATTCGAATTAATTTTCACCGTTTGAAGGTAAACTTTAATTTGAAATAAAATTTGATAAATCCAATTTTTTCACATTTTCAAAAAAGATCAATTTTCTTTTTTGGCGACTTTAAAAGGGAGGTGTTACACATCTGGCATGAACTCATTGGGGAACTTCATTCTGTAAAACTCCAGCTCGGCTTCGAGATCTTGAATCTCCTTCTCTTTCTCTGCAAGAAGGTCATTTGTGTTTTGTTACGCTTCCATATCGTACTCGGCTTGTTCTTCCATCATTCTCAGGTGCTGCAAGGCTTCCATTTGCAGCGTCGCCTTCTCTTCCTGCACTCGAGTAATCATGGCCATTGCTTGATTCGTAGCCACTGCGGACGCGTTTCTTTCTTCTTCCAATTCCTTATACAAAGCGCTCAATAATTTCATGTCATGCTCGACCTGTCGTTTTAGCCGATCAACCGCACTTTCACCTTCGATTTCACTAACAATGCTTCCATCTATAGACAATCCAGACTCATTTCTCTCCAGTGAGACCCTCCTTTGAAGCATCTCTGTTCGGTTAAATGCTGAAGAATCTGATGCTTTTAAATCATCACTATTTATAGATATCCTCGGACTAACAGAAATCTTAGGACTTGCATCGCTCATCAATTGCCCCATTCCTCGAGAAGATAATTGTGACAATAAGACCTTTAGATCTTCCGCAAGTCTCGAAGAATCTCTTCCTATCCATTGTTCAACAAGCAAACCAGATAATTGTCTTCCTTTACTACCTACAGCTAGCTTATAAGCATCGGTTAGGTCCAATGAATTGAGTGCTTGGATGCTAGTGCCATTAGTGACTCGGTTTTCTTCCAGCATTGATTCGGGTACCGAAAGTGGTTGTTCTGTTGATGCATGGATTTCTTCGCATTTCGCCTCAGATATCTTCTCGACTTCAACAGTTCCAATACCACCTATTCACAGAAAATATAAATAAAAAAAATGCCCCAGATTAACCATGAAATGTAAATGATTAAGGGTGTCACAGAAGCTGATTGAAAGCTAAGATGGGTGTTTCTACAGAGTTCAACTTACTACTCTCTAGTGATTCTTCAACAGAAGATGCAACAACATTTGATGGAGAAACAACGTCAATGGCGATATGCTTGCTCTCCTTGGGTACTTCAACCGGAATTTCATCATTGATGGTAATATGCTTGCTGTCCTTGGGTACCTCGACCGAAGTTTCATCATCGATGGTAATATGCTTTCTCTCCTTGGGTACTTCGACCGGAGTTTCATCATCAACGGTATTATGCTTGCTGTCCTTGGGTACTTCGACCTGTGCTTCATCATCGATGGTAATATGCTTGTTCTCCTTGGGTACTTCGAATGGAGTTTCATTGTCGACTGGCGGCGAAGAAAGAAAATCAAGGGAAATAAGCTTACTTTCTTCTGACACTTCAATAGGAACCTCAACAGGATTTGACAATGGAGAGCCCTTATCGAGGGAATCAAGATTCATTTCGATTGGCACATCAATAGAAGCTTCCCATCAAGGGAAATAAGCTTACTTTCTTCTGACACTTCAATAGGAACCTCAACAGGATTTGACAATGGAGAGCCCTTATCGAGGGAATCAAGATTCATTTCGATTGGCACATCAATAGAAGCTTCCCAGTCTTTTGACGATAAATGGATGTCCTCAACAGAAATAAGCTTAGAAGAAGCGGAAGGGTCGATTTTGCAACTGGCTTGCTCCCAATTAAGTTTTTCCAAGCCATATCGTTTTGAATCAGTAGATTCCACTGATGTAGTGTTAGGCTCTTCAATGATGGTTGATTCTGTTTCTGGTTGAGAAATGAATATAGAAGGCTTAAGTGCAGAAATGGGATCCATTAATTTCTCCGAAGGAAATTCGTCGGATGAAGTAAAAGTTTGAGACTCTGGCTGAACCTGATGATCAACAAGATCTCTCTGTAGATGATGAGTTCGGATAGTTACACCATCTTCCTCCCCGCCAGCATTACTATTCACTTCAGATTCCGAATCAGAAGCAATCTTAAGCTCCATATATGATACACGAGATAAAGGATAGGGCTAGTTTTTTCTCTGATGTGTAGCTTTAACCGAAACAGACACGTTGCCACTTCTGTTCTGCTCATACTTACCATGTCCAACAGAAACCGGTGAAGGTATATCAAATTCAGAAGCCGGAAACCCAGTCAATCGTGTTTGCATCAATGTTTTGGCATAGCCTTTTGGCATCCATAGCTCATTGCAACAAGAGCAGTGCCTTTGAGTCGAATATCCAAGTTTATGATTCTCGAGTGAGGGATCCTCCTCGAGACTACACTCAAAATCTTCCCCCAACTTCCCAACCAACAACTGGTAGGTTTCAGCATTAGACTTATTTATTGTAGCAAATGAGAAAAGGCAACTTTCACACATTCCTTGAACATCAACAAGCTTGTTGTGAGCATGACAGTAGACCAGGGATGAAATCTCCAACTTATGATCATCGCATACAAGATCCCAATAAAACTTCCGTTTTTCTTTCCCGAAAATATGATTGAGTCTCGAGCATAGCAAACACGGTGTTTGCAATTTACACTTATGAGCAAATTTTTTTATTAGGTATGAAACTATAGCATCAATAAAGAGCATAAAAAGCAGCAACCATTCAAAAAAGGCCGATGATAAAGCTGCACTAAACCGATGGGAAAGTTTCTTCGAGATACAAGATGAAGTTCCCCCTCTACCAATGTACTAGAAGATTATGCAACTTCAGGACAAGATTCTTAACAGCTTCAAATAAACCAAAGTCCTATACTCCCAAAATGAAATCAATAATCCAAGGCTAGATTGAACGCTGCCAACAACAAAGAAAGAACGACAGAGATAAGAGAAACGGTTGCAGAAACGGTGACGGTAACATCTGCCTAACCGAACTAGCTAAAATTTAACAGCAATGAAGAGCCAAAAGTTTTTGAAATGAACAAATGCAAGCAAATATTTCAGCTTAGATGCCAAAGGACACACAATTGGAGAAATACATCTATGACATAAAATCTCTGCAACAACATCACGCATGATGTTTCTGTGTGGTTTATTAAAAATATTCAAAACCGATTCTCTTAGAAGATCTATGCATTCAAGAGATGGTGGATAAACACAATTCCAAAACAGGATAAATAGCCATAGTTTCCAAAAATAGATCTCAAAGAACAAATTAATGAACTAAATTCTTATTTTAAGCACAAGAAAGGAGAATTTCTCATGAAATGAATACACAAAATAAAAGATCCCAATACCTATACATAAAAGACTAAATTGGAAGCTAACAAAAAGATGTAAACTTTCGGTCAATACTCACAAGATGACCTAATCAAAATTCATCTACCAGTAAGACTAGCAGCTCAATCAAACTTGATCATATTAAGATCATTCAAGAACATAAACTGAATTACATACAAAAGCAGGTCAAACTATGTTATTTCCAAGGCAAAAAAAAAGGAACCTTTGTAAGTAAAAAAGAGAGAGAAAGCTTACCTTTTTATGTGAGAAACTCAAGGAAGAAGAAAACCCAGAAAAGATCACTGAAAATTCAGAGGAAAATCGTCTGATCGAAGTGTCCCGTCTTCAAATTCACTACAATAAATAAAAGAAAACGAAAGTTAAAGTGGTTTATTGTATATGAGAACAAATAGAACAGGTAACAACAAAGTGTGCACGTTTTTTTCACGTATTTTTTGTATTGTTTTATAAAGGGGGATTTGAAAGAAAGAAAAATAAGCAGCCGACAAAGATGACACCCACAAAGTGACCACCAATGGCGGAAAGCGTTGAAAGAGAGACCGACCAATGACGATACGTTGAGGTTACAAAGATGTCCTTTGATTTGACAGTTAAACTAACTGAAATGTGATTTTTTTAATAAAAAACCAAAATTGACAGAAAATTGCAAAACCGTGTTCACTGTGTTATGGAAAGGAGTCTTCCATGGAGTTATTCAACAAGCTCAACTTTTGTATTCTGGTTAATTTAATGACACAACTGTAAATTTGTTTAGTAACTTCGATTTACATCCAAACCTTTTAGACTGTTGAAATGAATAATTGTCTTAAAATAAATAAGTTGAAATGGATAAAGACTTTTATGTTTTGAATAGGTGGGGTGGAAGACTAAATCAAATACACGGACCTTGAACATCAACCTCAACTTAGGAAGCCAAACACTAAAGTCCATATGCCTTTCACTGATAAATACTAACTAAAAAAACATAAAAAAAAGAAGGCGGTGATCATTTTGCAATGGACATACCCAAAGTTTTACAGCAGCTATGTAACTTAAACTAGAAAGATCAGCACTTTATATTGGTGCTGCACATGTTCTAAAATGGCCTGTCTGATTGCAACGGCTACAATGCACAACTCGCCTCTCACGGCCACGATGTTCTGCTCGGACTCGCTTCTTCCGTGGTCGACCGGGTGGTTTAAGTGATTTGGATGGGTGAATGATAACTTGAACGGCTTTGTTGGTGTCTGGATCCCCCTCGGACAACTCTTTCCATAGACTTTTATCTGGGATTGGATGAATGGTTTGAGAATATGCCTTTCGATATGTTGCTACGGTGAAACAGTTCTCAGTGAATCGATGAACATTCTGCTTGCAAGAAAGAAGTGCTGCCACAGCGTGCACACAGGGCAAACCATACAACTGCCAGCCACGACAGAGGCAACAGCGATTGCGAATGTCCACGATATTTGTCCCTTCATGAGATATAACTTCAAATTCAGCTTCGTTTGCACGAAGCACTTGATATGTGCGTGCATATTCAATGGCTTCCGCAACACGACTTTCAGCAGACGGCACAAGTATCGATCCCCACTGCATACTTGTCTCTTGCCGTTCATTGAACCAAGTCATAAGCTGCCTCCTAATGCATTCCATCATCTGAATTATTGGAAGTCCTGAAGCTTCTAAAATCCAAGAATTCAGTGATTCAACTATGTTAGCTGTTAGATGCCCAAATCTCGTGCCTTCAAAATAAGCCGTTGCCCACAAACGAGGAGGGATTCACCGGATCCAATATGCAGCATCTTGTGAAATATCTTCAATCTCAAGAATCTTAGCTTCAAATTCAATTACAATCAAAGCATGAGCAGCTTCCCATAATAGGTTGACAAAGCATGGTATTATTGAACTCCTTTCGGAAACTTTCACTCAAGTGACGCATGCAAAATCCATGAAAAGCAGTAGGGAAGTTCGATTCAACACCATCTACAACTCCCTTCTGTCTATCAGACAAAAATTGTAAGCCTTGGCATGTTTTCGGTATTAATTTCAAGCGGGTTATGAAGTTCAGAGAGAAACCACATCCAGTTCTCATCATTCTCTTCATCAACACCACCAAATGCCAGGGGAAACAAAGCACCGTCACCATCAAAACCAGTAGCAAGAAGCAATGTTCCAAGATACTTACTTTTCAAAATTGTCCTATCTAACCCAAGGAGTGGTCGACAAGCATTCAAAAAACCATAAATGGAGGCCTGAAATGATATGAAAAGACGATGGAAACTATTATGAGTTGTGTTTCCATAGACTAATGCAATACTACCGGGATTTGTCCTCTTGGTCTGTTCACAATATTGAGGGAGTAAGCAATAACCTTCCTCGAAGGATCCACGCATAGCAGCCATGATACGCTCCTTGCCTCGCCAGGCTTGCTTGTAAGATAAGGTGATTCCATGAGACCGGTGAATCTCTTCCAATATCTCCTTGGGCTTGAAATTAGGGTTCTCCCTTAATCTCTGTTCCCCAATGTTTGCCACCCACTGCACAGAGGCTTGTTGATGGCCAAGATGAGCAATCCCTCCACATGTATGAGTCCCATGGATGGTTCTGATTGTGAATGTCGGAACACCAGGTAGCTTTGCTGCATGTATATGCCAGGGACATCCCTCACTCGCACATTTAGCAGTGCAACGAGTCTTGTCAGATTTGATTGTCTGTATTTCAAAGTGAAGGGCAATAGCTGTATCCCTCAATGCCCTAGGACAGCTTTTGACATCCGGGAATTCTTGGCCAACTGCCAATTCATAACTCGGATTTGAATTCCGAACCTGAAGGACAGGAGGAAGACTAACTACCATCTGGGAATGCTGTAAATCTCGGGAAGGATCAATTCCCATATCCTGGCTGTCATCCACAGCCAATGCCAGACTATCATCGAACTCTTGGTTTTCAGAAACAGTCAACTCAGTGTTCTCAGATAAAGCTAATTCATTGTCCCCATGGTCTGGTTTTTGATCAGTACCAAACTCATTATCATGCCCATAAATGTGGCCAACATCCCCTTCTTGGTCATGCCGCTGTCCTAAATCCAACTTGTGATCGTGAGAATGAAATAAACCTAGGTCATGATCATGAGCCTTTCCTAAGCCTAAATGATGGTCATGGGTTTGTCCTAATTCCAAATCATGGTTCTGGGAAAGACCCATATTATGATCATGGCCTAGCACCAGTCGCTGATTCTGCCTCAATGCTAGATTGTGGCTTTGTCCAAGCATCAAATCATGATTAGCCATTGAAATCACATGTATACGAACAGCACAACCATGCAGAATAATAGGGTCATAAAGGCCAATTTCCTGCCTATGTCAACACATACCTGCCAAATGAAACATTGTCTATACAATATGGCAAAAAAGGTATACTGTCAACGGATGAAGGAACACAAACAAGCCTTATTTTGCAAAATTGCTAATGTAAACCAAAAGATCAGTTTTGTTTCTGCTACACTTCCATTGCAATAAATCATAAAAAACATAAGCACATAACATACGTAAATGATCCACTCTAAGCAGCTAACTTTTCATTACATGAATGGTGTACGACGAAACCTAGTAAGACGTCCATGGCACCCGAGCAAAATTGGTTTACAACACAGGCTGTGTCAATCAACAAGGGAAACAGAAACATATACATAATGAACAACAAGAGAGTCCACATATTATGGTAAAGAACAATGATGTAAACACATACTTAACACCAACTTGACTTCTATTTAAGATCTTAAAACAAAAGAAACCAATTAAACGTTATGCAAGCATTTTTTAACCAAATAGAAATTGAACTTCCAATAAATCCAGACAACTAACTAGCATTTTTTTCTTGCTTTTCTCAGGTGTAAGTTTAAACATACAAAAGTTACAATTTCATACATCCTTCTCAAATATGGGGAAAACATCAAAGCTAAAATTTTTAAGCAGCTGGAAAGAATATTAAGGCTAACAAACGAAGGAATAACCATAAACCATCAATCAAAACATCAACAAAGAGGGGGGAAGCATTAAGCAGTTTGATCGGAAATTCTCAAAGTTAACAACTTTAGAACACTTCAACAAAATGAAATAAATCAAATCACCACATTTGAAAGAGAGAGAAAAATAATCATCAATTGAAAACATTGTGAAACAAAAAGAAAACCCACAAAGGAAATCCTCAAAAAAGGAAGATCGAAGTACCTGGATTAAGAAAAAAATCGAACTTGAAACCCTAGCTCAAGACCCAAACGACAAGAAAACACAAGAAACAAAGCTTCAACAAGGGAAAACCTTGTGTGGGTATCACCCAAAAACGCAAGAAAAGAAGAGTTGAAGCCAGAAAACACCCCAGAATCGAAGAAGAAGCTAGGTACTCGGCCGGGAACCAAATTGAGGTCGAAGCTTGGGGAGGAACAAAGAGGCAGGAGATTTGAACAGTTGAGGAGTTTATAAGAGTGTGTTTTTGGCGGGTAAAATGGTTGAAGGGGGAGGGGTTGTTTGTTCCGGGAGAAAAGGGGGTGAAGGGAAAGGGCAAAGGGGAGATTGAGGAATTAGAGAGAGGGGCAGAAGGGGGATAGTGGTGAAGGGCATTTGGGAGAGACAATGTTTCGATTTTTGCGATGGCTTAGCCTGAGGGTATTCATGTCAATCTGGGCTGGACCCTTGTGATTCTCACTTTATTTTTTGGGTTTTTGTAATTACTATTTTGACCTTTTTTAAAAAAAACGAAATAAAATACTATGGCAATAATTAAATTAAAGCTCGTGGTAAATTAACACGAATAAAAGGATTCATTTCGAAAATAGCTTAATAAAAAATAAGTTTAAGACCCAAACTTAAATACATTTGATCTGATTCATGTTATATAATATAGGGACAGTAGAGGGTACATTTTTGTGACTTTCGTGCCCCACCCTTTTTAGTTGGGGTAGGTATGAGTATAACCTTGGTGGATTGGAAATGAATGTAAATGTCAAAAATTATACCCGTCGTAAACAGTAGATATGTGATGAGTTTGATGTTTTACCCACCCACCCCGCATCTCGTCCTGTCCCACATTCAACCTCTTTAATTTTACCAGTCCTAATACCATGAAGGAATGTTCCTTGAAATCTAATGTTCTCACGTGAGCGAGTGTAAATTTTAAAATTGTAATCGTTATGAATGACGGGTAAGTAATAAATATAGAGATTTTAAGAAATGAATATGATAGAGATATCAACAGCTGTCCGTCCCGTTTCCTATTCCCAATATCATACAAGAAATAAAAGATAATAAAGGTTGATTTTTTCATGAACCATATTATTAAATTTAGCTCAAACTCAAAAACTCTCGTGATATATGAGAAATCTTTTAAAACAAATTCATATCTATAAATTATTTTTTATAATATCATGGAAGAAAAAGAAAATCTAAATGCAAAGTGCAAATGCTAGTGTATGCAACAATATGATATCGTAAGCTACCTCTACAAAGAGAAATTAAGGACTGGTAAAATTAAAGAAATTTTCAAAAGCATTTGTGGCTCAACCCTAATACGTGCGACAAAATTTAATAATTTTTCTTTTTAAAAAAATTGTTCCAACCCTTTAACATGAACCACCAATACAACACTAAAACAGAGTCCATACAGTTTCCATCATTTCATTATCTCAAAGATGAGATCGAAAACGAACAATGCTTTGCTTAGTACCCATAGTTTGAGCCATAAACCGAGCCATAGCCTCCAGCATGTCCTTGATTGGATTGTGGTGATGCGTATACAGAACCATGAGTAGCATACGGATTATAAGCTTGGTCTGCAGCCCCACCACCTTGTCCCTGACCTGACGCTGCAGCTGCAGCTGCAGCTTCAGCCATAAAATTCTGCAATATAATTCAAGTTCAAACTATGATGCATCAGAATGATCGTTAATGATAACACATTAGTTCCTTGTGCCCTTACACGAGGGCAAAACCATCGGGCAGGTGAAAGAAGGCATTGCAAGGAAATCAGAAGACTAAGCAATGGAAGACACATGGAAACTGTTTTCAACCTAGCAAATAGAAACAGAATGATCAAAAAGGTTCAGAGGCCAGGGAAAGGGACATGCCTGTATCAGCTGCTGAGCAGTTTGAACCTGTGAAGCAGTTCCACTTATTTCAACTGTCATTTCCCCAGGAACACCCCTTGTTTCTTGAATGGTGACAGTTGCCCCACTAGCACGTCGAATATAGCTAATACTTGCACCAGCTGTCCCGATAACAGCATCAGCGTAAGAGAGAGGAATCTGCATTTGCTGAGTGACCTGCAAACACAAGAATTTTGTTAATATATTACAATCTGGTTGTTCGAGCCAAGATCAATCATTGACTTAACACTTTACAGGACCAGAAAGACCCTGCTGTCAGGAGTATACACCAAGTACAATCTTTGAAATAACCAAAAAATGACCAACAGCCAGAAACAAAAGAAAACAAAGGTTGATGGATGAGGATGCATACATGGATCTCTACAAAATGCAAGAGCATCAAAGGTTTCCTAAAACATCACCATTTCACCCCTTTCAAGCCAAAGCTGGACAACTTTACATGGAACACTAGTACTAAAATTTGGCAAACCGTCCTCATTACTTGAAAAAGTCAAATCAAGAACAAGGAATAACATTAACAGCTGTTAAGTATAAAGCTCCTGAGCATCTTCTAGTAAAGTGAAAAGGAACAAATTAAGGGAGGAAAATGGAGAAAAAGAGATCAGGTATGTAATGGTGGTACCTGTGTGATCATTGAAGGTGCATTGGGATTTGAAGATCCATGAGCACCCATTGGGGCTTCTCTTCCATAAGCAGAAATACCCTGATGCGGCTGTTTATCCATGCGAGGCATAATATCAGGAGGGCAGTAATTGTCAAGTTGCCGCGGAGGAGGCATGTACTGAGGATTGTGTCCAAAACCAGCACCTCCACTAGCATTTGGAGGGATACCTTGAGGTGGACCCCAGGTTTGATGAGGTGGCATATGGTCCATCTGAGGATTAGACTTTTGCATCTGATAGAAACATGTAACAGAATTTCATTAGTCTATACACCGACGGAGGACCAATTAATCAGTAGGTCAACAAAAGTAGAAGCCTCACATTCATTTCAAACAAGGGAATTATACTGCGGTCCACTAAAAACTTCCTGAGATGAGATGCAATTAGCTCCAATCCTCTGTGCACGTCAACTGCTTCTCCCACAACTTCAACAACCCTATCATCTTGAAGAGCAAAGACTGGAAGGTCTTCTGGAGCATTTCATTTTATTTGACAAAGAAAAAGAGAAAAGAGATGTTAATAAATTATGAAAAAAAAAACAATCAAAACCACAAGAAATTACAAATGAAACCACTTGGACAAAACAATAGTATGAGATTATCATACAAAGGATTTCAAACCTTTTTAAAAAAAAAAACTTCAAATTATCAGGCATTTGAACCAAAAACCCATATTCTTGAATTCTAGTACCATTATTTATGAACAGTTTCTTGAAACACATTGCAGCATAGCAATATTAATCACTACTTAGATAAACAGTTGAAAATAGTTTATGAGATAGGTCATTAAGTTGTACTCTTAGTCTTTCAGCATCCCCGACAAACTTGAAAGAAATGGAAAATGTTCCACTAAGAGGAAAGAAAAAAAGTGAAACAAAATCCAGAAGAAAACCTGCTCCAAGAACTCTAACAATACAGTTAGACGATTCTTGAATAGACTTGACAGTTGTTCCTTGTTTTCCAATCAAATTTCCAGCTTGAGAGGCAGGGACTAGAAGCCTCGTTGAAACCTTGGTACCCACAGCCGAAGTTGCATGAGATGAATCACCCTCCAAGCCATCAATAAGACGTTTATGGACCCTTAAAAGCCCATCCATAGAAGGCGGAAGAGAAGAATCAGGCTCCTCCTTTGCAGATACCATTACCTATACACAAGACAAAGCAGCAGAACAAATGGTAAGTTGTTATAACTCATAGTCCATCTGACTGGATAAAATTGGAAGAAAATATAAAACTATAACAAAACCAAATTTTCTTATATGCCACAAGCAAATGAGGGAAGATGGGTATAAATACAAAGCATATCGCATTGAAGAGGTGAAAATGCCATATTGGACTAGATTCAATATAATTTATAGTATACAGTTAAATTCCTTTTGCTTAAAGGAAAGCTTTTTTATTATGTTTAACAATGATATAGAACTTTAACTGTTTGATTTATCTTGATCTTAGTTGAATCACCTTTTGCCAAAATATCTCCAAGTATCTGTGAAAATTATTATCCTTGTCAAGGGAATAGACTTATTAACCAAGTTGTTTTTACCTGTTAGGTTTTTTAAAGTTATTTGGATCACAGGCTTTGAGTTCAGTTAGGAAATATATCATACATGCATATACTATGTGTGTTATTGGGACAGGCTTCACATGAATTTGGGTAAACTTAGACCATGAATATTGTAGATATATATGTATTGTGCTACAAATAGGATTTTAATATTAGCTTGATGTCGAGGGATCTTTGAGCTATTTCCACAGGATCCTTTACGATTCATTTAACAATTGACGCCAGTCATCCAGGTTCTGAAGTTACCAGCGAGAAAGCAGAGCTTCTTGGTACAGTTGTTCATACAAGAAGTATCTGTTAGTTCAGAACAAACTTTCAGCACTTTGAAATGCTCAATGATGATCCCTGCAATCTGAGAATTTGGTTCCTCATAAGTGGATTCTTATTGATGATTGACTCCTTTCCTTAAAATTTGCAAATGGAACCTGCACAGACCCATTTTTGTTATTGCAATAAAGGGAACTGTATTTGTATTTCATGGGTTGCTTCTTACGGCCTTTCTCTTACAATCTTCTTGAATTAGTAAAATATTTAAAAGGATATTATAACTTGGGGAGGTAATTACCTGCCAAAGTGTTACAACTTTAAAGTTGATGAACAATTATTATGTAACAATGAATTATACTTAATCATATTACTCCTGTGTCGAGAACTTTAAACCTTAAATCCATTAATTTATCACTTCCATCCATCTTAATCTTCAATGTTTTATTCTATAATAACTTCATAGAATTGGTTTAGATTAAAATGTATATTTTAAAGCTTAACCTTTCTGACTTGTCGATGTATATTTTTTTTACTTCACTTTATTTATTATGTTAAATTTTCATGTTTTGAACCAATATATCGTTTATGTAAGCATTACCTAACACTAGGAGAGGTCTAGCTAAAGTCAAAGAGCAATCTTTGTTATTTTTTTAGTCAAAATCATTCCCATATCATTGTATAACTATATGGCTTCATCATAAGCACAAAAAAGGAAAATAAATGCACATGGAATGTCAACCAATAAAACATAAAAAAAAAATCAACGACCATAAAAGTATCTCCTGCAACGACAGTCAGCTTAAGTTAGCAATTAAGGAAAGCCACTCTGTGCTGTAATTCACAATAGTTCAACTAGACACAGAAAGTGAGGCTCTGAGCCTCGATAAGTAGACTGGTTCTGCCCTAGTAGTCTATTATCGTAATCAAAGATTAAATGTAATATAAGCTGCGAAGAGAAAGTATAAACTTACAGCTCTCTCAGTTGTCCCTGGAGGACCATCGAGTATCTTGATACGAGCTCTTGTCTCCTCAACTATCTTTTTTATGAATTCCCCTTTACGTCCAATTATACTGCCAACCTTTTGTGCAGGAACCAACATCCGGA
This sequence comes from Hibiscus mutabilis, assembly GCA_019671005.1. Lineage (NCBI taxonomy): Eukaryota > Viridiplantae > Streptophyta > Magnoliopsida > Malvales > Malvaceae > Hibiscus > Hibiscus mutabilis. Next base: position 5,327,739 of record CM033737.1, on the reverse strand, counting down.
ACACACTCTCTCCAGGCCATCCAGGCCACTTCTTTTCACCACCTCCAACCACTGACTCATCTTCATGTTCTTTTGGTTGATGTTCTGATTCATGCTGCAATTTCTGTTCCTCCAAGTTCTCTTCTGGATTTTCTTCCAAGTTTAAGTTCTGCTCCAAGTTCGCATTGTGCTCCAAGCTCGCAATGTGTTCCAAGCTCGCAATGTGCTCCAAGTTCGCAATGTGCTCCAAGTTCGCAATGTGCTCCAAGTTCGCAATGTGCTCAAAGCTCGCATTGTGCTCAAAGCTCGCATTGTGCTCAAAGCTCGCATTGTGCTCCAAGTTCAAATCATGCCCCAGCCCCAGGTTCATATTCTGCTCCAAGTTTTCATGTTCTTGAGCCTGTTCCACTTCATGTTCAACAAAGCGTTGATCAACTTCAGCCATGAGAGTTTTGCTGCAGCCAATAAAAAAGGAAAGAAAACATGAACATTTGAATAATATTACAATCCAAAACATCTGTTCAATCTGACTGTTTCTTTCAAATAAAGGTTGGAAATAGCACATTGACAATAGAATTGCACCAAACTCCCATCCTTGAAACATACAAGTGCAAAAATCCAAAAATATTGGTTTTACAAAAAAAAAAACTTAACCAAGAAGCAGCAAATAATTAAACTCCAAAAAACATACAATCATAAAACAAAAAGACCCTACCAATGAAAAAACTCGAACACTCAAATATTTGGAGAACGAAAAAAACTAACTGAAAAAACACAAAACCCTAACTTGCCCCAGAGAGTAATTCAGCTCCCAAAAATGGCATATAATTACAAAGCAAAGAAAACCCATTATTAGTAAGCCCTTAAAACCTCAAATCAGAGAGAGAAAATCAAAATAAACTACAACAAAAAACCGTAAAACCAAATGAATGGATTGAATTAGGAGACTTACATGAGATGAACAGAGAAGATGGGTTTTGAGCTTAGGTACGAAAATCTGTAAAACTATAAGAGACAGAGAGTAAAGTAAATCTGGCTAGGTTTTGAGGGTGGCTTGCAAGAGAGAAATTTGCGAAAATTATCTTAATTGGGGATGTTGGGGCGGGATTTATTCATGTAGTGGCCTTGAAGAAAGCTGATTTTACAGGTTTGACCCTATGTAAAAGATTCAATGACGAAAATAACCCTCTAATTTTGTGGGTTCTTTTTGGCAAATATTATTTTGTCAAAATCTTCGTTAGTCCTGTACCATGCGTAAGTTATGGATTTAGTCCATATACTCTAGTTTTGTCATTTTTAGTCCGTGTACTTTTCAGTTTTTAAAATTTTGATCTAGGCTTAAATTATAGAAGTTAATTTTTTTTTAAGTCAAATTATGTTATTGGTTGTTATACTGTACTAAGTTGTATATTTAGTCTTTATTTTTCAATTTGATCATTTTATCCTGTAACTTAATCATATTATCCCTCTAGCAATTAGGTCAAATTTTAAATTTTAAAAAGTACATTATTAGATTTGATCAAATTAGAAAACAATGACTAAATCAACAACTTATACATTATACAAAAACTAATGACAGAAATTAACCTTTCCATCTCTTCTTTCTTATAAGTATAATGTTGTAATGTCAAGATAATGCCTGAAATGCATGTTAATCAAAAGGATGCAATTTAAATATCAGTAACTAATCTTTTAATTCAAAAAAATATCAGTAACTGATAATCTAAGTTAAAAAGCATATGATATTCTGATAATTTAAACTTTTGCTTGGTAGGAAATATGAAAATGATGACGATGAGAGCGAGATAGGAGGTATCGGAAGGGATTAAATTATCTAATTTCAGAAAATCTAGGACCTACAATGGATTTAAGTTCAAAAATTAGGAGGCAATACTTTTGCAATGGTAGCAACAGAGTAGGCCAGCTGCTTCATTTTCAATTTTTCATATCAGATCCCACCCAAATGCAAGGGACCAAGAGCTTGACAATATCTAAAAGTAATGGCTCACTGAACTTTTCTTCCATGGACAGCATTCTACTTGTCCCAATAACATTAGATTTTAACTACTGAAACGAAACACGATATGTGTTACTGGTTCGATACGATTGAAACAAGCAAAGTACATTACTTAAGAAGTTCAGAAAGTGTAGAAACGATAGATAGCATGGTTACCGTGCAAACATACCAAACAAACTCCTCGGAATCCTTTGCTTAGAGAGGTTGCCGATGTCGACCGGGTAATTCTGAAGAATGTATCGAATCAGTACCCTATTGAAACCTCAGTAAGGTTTAGAGAGCCAATAAATGTTTTTTTACAACCCAACACGGCTATAATAGCTTATTTTTGTATCAGGAAATAATAAAGGACCGATAAAATTCGACTGCAGAAACATAAAATGTGTCTCCATTTCATGTATGATTCCCACATCTACTTTCATACCATGTAATCATGGATACCAGCTTCAACTTACTAAATCCATCGTTAAAACCATATAAGAAATTGTCGGCAAAACCGGCCAAACGATCAAATTCAAGTAGGCATGTAGTGTACATCGATTCAAATAGACTCGGTGCAGCTTAAGTAGCAAGGCCAGGATGCATAAGCTCCTTGTATTTTCACATACAGGAAAGGTCTATCTAAAGCATCTCTAACCCGAAGAAAGTAAAAATGACAGTAGCAATGAGAATTTGAGCTTTTTAATCCATTTTAAACAACTAGGCCACATACATTTGATTTAGACTATTCGTGGAAACAATGGAAAACAAGAACAATCGTATTCCTTTGTTAGAATCATGTTAGAGGAAGAACCTCTTCAGGCTTTGGCATTCGGTTTTCCAAATGTGACAGTGACAGAATAGATTGTTGAGACATAAACATAATTAGAAAATCTTTCAAAGCTCGGAACCATTTGAAGGCTCTGTGTTCAATCCTGATTACAGATGTAGAACAGAATCAAATTGCATGTGTTTATAGCTAATACATCTCTACTTTTATCAATAATATAGGTAAGAATTAGGCTTGAACCATCTAACCCGGACTTGATCCGAGAGTGTTGGATCAAACCCCATATACCACGCCTGAATACGCGTTTGACACATGTAAGGCACTGATACTTTAGAAAGGAATGAAAAAACCGGGTGAGATTGACTATTTGATCATCGATTTTCACTTTGTCACGTCGAGAAATACAAGTTAAAAAAAGAAGCAACGTAATAACATGATGATCCCTCCGCACTTATAGAGAATAGAGATAGGCATACAACTGGAAACTGCTCATTGTTATATCATTCTATAAAAGCTGTCTCTTTCTACTCTCTTGAGCATTAACTAATCCACAAGTTTCAATCGATACCTACCTATACTCCTTCTAGAAAGGACTACCAAGGACCAAGGTAGACACATAACAAAGAATTCAAACATCGAACTACAGCAATGAACATCAAATGTTTTGCTTCACTAAATTGTCATTCCTTGTTTTTGGTATCGGTCTCTGTTGCTGCATTAGAAGCATTCATCAGCAAGTCAAACTTGTCGGACTTCCCCAACACGATTTCAATCTAAAACAGCAAGCAAAGTAGGGATCAGAATGAAATCAGCAACCAAATCCAGAAGCAAACTATATATAGACTGTAAGAATATAAACCCACTTTGGCTTTTAGAACGACACGCCCTTTGTTCTCGTCTTTCATGCTGACCGTGGATGTCGAAACTTCTGCTTTTTTCCATAAACAATCAGTATCAAATTATTCATGCTCGTCAAGGATGGCAAGCTTTTTAAGGATTAAGAGATTGAGATTCTTACTCTTCTCAATAGCCAGTCCATTATTATTTAAGATCTGAGCAATAGTAACAACAGTAGTGATTGCTGCATTACAAATAGGTGGTGAACTACCGCATGGACATTAAAGCACTAAAACAGGTAAAAAAAGTACCAAAGAAAAAAGGGCAATTTTAGGAAATCAATCACTGGTAATTGTTAATTCAATACAAAGATTGAGATAACAGGGCTCATTGTTTAAAGTTCACAATTCAGAGCAACAAAACCGAGAAATGTACCCATTCCCAAGGCCGAAAGCTCAACCTCATTATGCTGCTGAATGTATCTCTGCATGAAAAGGAAAACAAAAATGAAACATGTAGCATAGCTTGAATGTGATCATCCATATACATTAAGTGGATAAACAAATGGAAAGATTTTTTGGAAAAAAAAAACGAATTGAAAATATTAAAAAATATATATTTGACTTATGATGAAATTATATGATTTCTTTGACATCTAGAAAGAGTAAAGCTTCACAATTACAGTTAACTGCTTGGAATAATAAAAGTCCTATCTTTGAAGTTAGATTTAGATCTATAAGCACAGATTTATTACAAACATTTACTAGGATAAATGATCATAATTAGCCTCTAAATCTGTAATGAACTGAAAATTTGGGAAACAAGAAAGATCAAATACATAGGAAGTAGCAAACTCATTGTGATTAAAATATCAAAAGATGCATCAAACAAGACCCAAAGCCAAGATCAGTCAAAAACATCATTTTGCATGAAACAAAAACAAAAACCCAGATCTAAAAAGCCTTACTTTGGCAAGATTAACATAGAAAAAAAGAGGCTTTTTAGTGTTGGAAACTTGGATTCTGTTCTTCTTCTGTGCCTCTACTCCTCCTGTAGCAGCCACTGCCTCTACACCCATTGTCTTTCTCAGATTAATAATCCTCGAATTCTTTGATTTCGATTTATTCTGTGGATAATTTCTCCTTTTTTTTCTTTCTTTATGATTTTAGTTTTCCACTATCTCTCATTTTTTTTCTTGATTTCTTTATGTTGTTTTTTGTAGCGGGAAACTTGGGGGGCAGGAAATACCGTTACGGAATGGTGGTTATATAGGGGAACAAATAGACCAATGAGAATTGAACGCGTGGTGATACCTTATTGGTTGAGGACGAAGTAAGAGAGAAAAACGGGTTTACTTTAATGAGAAAATAAATCAATTTATTTAATGGATAAGACGACATTTATACCCTCAAATATCCATGTCTATTATATGGGATTGAAGCCCATAAACGTAAGTTTCCTTTATGGGCCATTTACGTGTAATGAGAATCGATCTCTTAAATTGTGTTTGGTAAGGGGGAAAGACGAAAGAAAATTGATATTCTTCTTTTTATCAATCTATTCAAGTTCATAGTTAAACCAATGTTACCACATTTTTTTAGCTGTTTAGAATTAAAATATCGAGAGTTAAATTTGTTGAATATTTTACAATTAAGATCATATATTTTTATAATGATTGATATTTGATTTATTAGTCAATTAATTTGGATTGAATATTGTATAGGTCTATTATAAGAGCAACTTCTCCTAAACCAGATCACTCCATTCATAACATCAAGATTTGAGTCTCTGGCCTTGCTTAAAAAGCGTATGTTCTCATCTCGTTAGACCAATTGAAAGTTCGTAAAATTAAAACCAAATTGATATAATATAAAAATATTAAAGAAAACTTGAAATATTAAGTGTTGCTCAAATAGCGATGGCAATGAATCAGTTTTGGATCAAACTCTATAAAGTCCAAGTCCGATAAACAACCAGACCTCTAAATCAATCTAAGTTTGACTCTAAATTTGATCCGAATAGAATGTCCAAAATTTGAATCTAAATCTAAAAATTCGAAATCCTATTAGCTTTTTCTATTTTCTAAGAGGAAGCTCAAACAAATGCTTTTTATGAAGAAGAAGAGATGATGGAGCTTGTCTTGATCATAAAACTTCAGTTTTAGTCACCCACAACATTAAAAAAGAGAGCAGTATTTGAAAAGATAGGATGGCATAGTTACTTTTTATGTATAAATAAATAGTTTTTAGGGCAAGATCGACTTATCTTTCAAACTATTGAGGTTCATATATTTCGAACATAGATCAAAACTAGACAATATCTATATGCGATCTGACTCTTATTAGGACTCAAACCTTTTTTTAGATTCTGATTTAAACTTTTTTCAATTAATTTTAAATCAGATTTTTTTCGTTTATATTAAATTCGGACTGAATTATCATTAAAATGAATGAAGCAAAGAGATGGGTTTCTTTTTTTTTTCCCTTTTTGAAGAAATATTGGATTTGATTTTCCCCACAAAAGATTACGAGAGAGTGGGAAAGAATAGTCGGTGATACTGAAATGGACATTGCTTTTATATGTAGTGTGTGAAAAGTAGATGGAAGCTAAAGCAAAAGAATTGTGACAAAACCATATCTTTGGAATGGTCATTTTCCCGAGAAAATTCAAAAGTTTCTTGTGCCGCATATAAAAAACATGTTTGGGACAACAAAGTGTTGTCCTGATACACACACGTACTTAAACATTTGTCGGCACTTACTCCTTAGCACGTTGGCCTATTTCAAGTTTTGAGTTTTGTTATCATTAATTCATATTGATTCTATATTACTCATCTAATTTTAATGGACGAGTCTCTTACCGTAATCAAATTTTTTATTTTAATTATTTATAATATAATTTCATCATGATGACGTGAAACCCCAACCAAGAAGTGCTAAACAACTATCTCATATGTAAATGTCATTACAAACACTAATTAAACTAGAAGATTACATATAATTTACACACACAAAAAATAAACTTAGTATTTAAACTTTTTAATTTGGTATTTAATTTTATTTTTATTTTATTTTGAACAATTTTTACTTAGAGGAGGGAAAGGAAAATTTTGCTCTTAATGGGTTTTGAACCCACAACCTAAGGGAAAGGAGATGGTGTCAACTGAGAGTTTTAATCACTTGCTCTAGAGATTGTTGTCCTTAAATTTAATTTTAAAGTTCAATTTAATATTTATATATTTTTTCCAATTAGGCATCTAAATTTAGTTTTTTTTTCATATTGATACATAAATTTGATTTCGTAGTTTAAATTGATTTAAATAAGTCGTCTATTATAAATATCAATTTGGACCTAAAGTGAAATACATATACTAATTTAAACCAATAAGCCAAGTTCATATACTTAATTGGATAAAAAATAAATATTAAATTACATATTAAAACTAAGTTTAGCTACCAAAATATATATATTTACCTTATTATATTCCGATTATGATTGATATTAAGTTAACCTCTCTTAATTAAATTTGATGCATTGGTAAATATGTTTTTTTTCAGATGTAATGTACGAATAGGTATAATTATATGTATCATTAGTGAATTAAAGTAATGCATATAATTAAAAATAAAGTTGGTTATATTTAGTTTCAACATCTTTTATGTAAAAAAAAAAAGTTTAAAGAACCCAAAGATCTCACACTTTGAAAAAAAATTGAATTTTTAATTTTTTTTAGCTAATAAAATATTTTTAAGACCGATTGGTGTCACATATTCACCTGACATTTTCAGAAACTTATTAAATATTTAATAAATTTTATTTATTTAAAAAAATTTCTTAAAAAACTGCAAAGCTACCACACAATATGTCACGCAATAATAATATTTTAGAAAATCTATTAAATTTTAAAGATAAAATTGATTAAATGATTATTTGATTTGATCTTTTAACTAAAAATTCAATTGAATACAAAAAAAAAACATAAACTTAACTAACTTGTTTAAAAAAATTCAAAAACGTGAAATACCTTAAAAAAACCAAACATCATCTTTGTTTCCCAATACTTTTATTATTTTAAACACATATATAAACAATTGAACCAGTTTTCTACTGCACCTTTTGAACAATCATTATTCTTAATTGTCAGTTAACTATACAATGTATTTGGTCCGTGTAATCACTCATTTTTATCTAGATTGTACTTATCATAATAATGTATTAGTTTAATAATTAATATATCATTGCATATGTTCAAGTTATATTGTATGTATGATTAGTGCATGTGAAGTGTGTGTGATGTGTGCATGTATATTATAATCTATATATGTATGCATATTAATAATAATATGAGATATGAGTGTCACGTATGTATTTACATTTCTTACGAGTGCATTGTTTGTACGTATAATGTGTGTGGATATTCATGATTATCATGTGTGTGATTATATATGCATGTATATAGTATATTATGTTAATTAATGTTTGCATGTGGGTTCGTATGTTGCATGTATGTGTGCGCATGTGTATGTCTATATACGTATTATTATTATTATTATTATTATTATTATTATTATTATATATAAACAGATAAGGTATTAAGAAAAAAAGAAAAAATATTATTAATAGTCCAAGTCCAAATTACATAAAACCCAAAATTAATGTTTACATTGGGCCCAATCCGGCCAAATCCTAACCCATGTCCAATAACCCTAATGTTTTCCTTCTGCGCAGCCAATCAGGAGCCGTTGGATCAAATTTTGATCCAACAGTCACGATCAAAAGGGGAAGGCTATCCAGCTGATCGCGTGTGTTATACGCCCAGACCGTTCGGCTGCCACGCGCGGACCCTTCGATCTCCCACACGCGCGTGCATCCTACGCGTCAGAACTCCTCGACTGCTGAGCTCCACGTGTCGCGATCTGGCGCAGTCCCACCCGTTCGAGATTTCATCTGAACCGTTTGTTCTTCAAGTTATCTCAACCGTTGGATCAAATCTGATCCAACGGTCGAGAACGCATCTGGCCGAGGACATTTCCCCCACACTGGCACCATACCTCCACCATGCTGGCCTCCAACCACCGCACTCAGGGTTGCCAGATGCATCAGAAAAATCACCAAAAAAGAGGCTATGTCAGTATCATTTCAGATCTAAAAAATATGTATTTTATAGTACTTTTTACCAAACGATCAGAGTAGGATATATGTATGAAAAAAATTGTAACAAGACTAAGTTATCAAGTTATCAGTAAAAAAAATATATAAGTTTCCATCGATAATCTCCCCTCTTCTCTTTTCGAATCTCATACATGAATGAAAAAAAAAACAAGTAAAAAATAAAAAATAGAGTCTACCTAAGGAAAAATCTTTCCTTGCCGGCGATAAACTCTAAGGAGTGAGCCACTAAAGGGGTTTTTTCTTTGTTTCTTTGTTTCGAAATATCAGAGATCTAGGGTTTTGGTGGTCTCAAAATAAGAGGGTGATAGTTTCGGGAAAGGTTTTGGGGTTCGGTCTTTTCAAAAGTAAAGGTTTTTTTTTGTTTTTGAGAGGTGTCTAGGTTAGGTTTTGGAACGTTTTGAGCGTTGAGGGCGGTGGCCGGAGTAGCCGGACCACTGCCGCCTCTAGAACCACGACGACTGAAGGGTTTGGGGGTTGCATTTTCTAGGAAAACAGAGAGAATAGGAGAGCTTTCTCTCTTAGAGGCTAAAAAAATGAGAAAAGAAGGAAAGAGGGGCCGGTTGTTGTATCTTATAGACCAAGATTTCCTTAAAAATGGTGTAATTACCTCATAAGGATTCTCATATTTCTGGAATTCACGTTTTGAGCTCTCCGTATGGGCTAATTACAATTTCAGTCCTTTTTCTTTTCTGTTTTATTTCAATTTGATCACTAAATTAACCAAAATCATATTTATAATGGTGAAATCACATGCTGAACCATCTCGCGTTTTCAAAGTTTCTATTTCGAGCTTGCCCCTTGGTCATATCACGCAATAGGTCCTTTAGAGTTTATTTCGGCTTTTAATTAGGTCCCTAATTAAGTATTTTGTTTATCTAATTTCTGTTTTAGATTTTGTTTCTATTTCGGTTTGGCCCCTGATGTTTTGAACATTCATGTCTTCTTTTATTTGTTTTTAGCATGTTATGTTACATATAATATTTACATGTGTTTTATTTACACCATGTTAACTTATGTTTTTAGGTGCCATTATCTTTTATGTCTTAATTTATTTTGTTCATATTATAGGTCCTTTCTTTTGTATTTTAATTTGTATGATCATATCCATGTGTTTGTTTTTTTGTTTGCTTGCCTCGCACGTTGTTATATATTAACTTATAGCATGTCTCGTTTTTTTAATGTCTATTTCTTTCTTCATGCTTTATATGCATTTTTAGTCATGTTTACTTATACATATTTTCCTTCGTGTGTGTTATTATATGTTTAACTTTGCTTGGCGGTAATGAAGTAAGCGTTAGTTTTTTTGTTGCTTTATTTTTAGGTTATAAGTTAGTGTGAAATTTTGTTAATTTTGCCATGACATATTTACTTTGTGTATGCATATTTTGCGTTATATGTTAAGCCATAGTTTTTATGTTTATATATTATTTTGTTAATTTAGTACCATATTCCACGCATGTCATGTGTATTTTATATTTGTGCTATGATGTGTTCAAGCATGCTAGAAGTGATTAATTTAGTTTTGGAAGTATGTTTTGTTCTTGTTCATGTATATGTTTTATTTTGGCACGTTAGGTTTCTTTATCCATGTGTTCATTTTTTATTTATGTTGTAATATTCATGTTTCATGCTTTAATATCATGTCAACGTAAATTGTATGTTTTATATTTTGTTTTCTAAGGTTGCATAATGAAAATAAATTGTCAATGCGGTGCCCTTTTATCGGAGCATAAACGGGGCCAGTATCAGGCGTAGTGATGGTGGTTTGGGCGTTTACCCTCGGATAACGGGGCTTTTAAAATTTACCTGCACTTATAACCAAATTTTAAATTAATCATCACTTTAATCCGGAAAGTTTAATATTAATAAAGCGGTAATTATTAAAGTACCAATTTTGGGCGGTGTGGGGTACTAATCCTTTCCCATCCGTAACCGATTCCCGAACCCAATAGTTTTTAAATCTCTGGTTTTATGGTGTCCGACCTACCTAAGTAGCCGGTGGCGACTCTATTTTTAAAATAAAATACGATTTTACAAAATCACACGGAAAACATTTTTTAAAACAAAACAAAATAAAAACTACTTTTTTTTAGCGAAACGGAATCGCTACAGTCCGAAATTAATTAAGACTAGACAACGGGGTGGTCCAGAATTAGCTCCTTTTCTACAGACTTTAATGTCCTGATTAAAATTACACAAAAGCATCATTAGCAAAAGAAATTTCCGCGTACAATGTTGCTGAAGACTGCCCCGCATATTCCTTTAACTTAGGATTGTATTTTTTTTCATGTTTCTATACGATTCTTGATCAATTAATTCGGATCGAATTTTATAAAAATCTAATATGAGGCGACATGGACAGAGATATTATGAAAATGGAGGGTGCAACTGACCCCACTTGAATTATTGGGTATGGATTTTCAAGGAGCTAATATAGAACTTTTCATAGGAAATATTAAAATTGACCCCACTTAATTTGTTGAGATACGGTATCAACAATACTTATTGTAATGATATGAGAATCATCCGTACCTCGTATCTTACTCTAACCTCACTATATGAAAATCATGGCTCCGCCACTGTGAGGCGACCTCCAACTCAATTCTCTCCATTCACAACGTTAAAATTCGAACACATGACATTATTTAAGTGATCTAATACCTCATCGCGTCAGACCAACTTCTTGTTGGTATTGGTATTACTTTTATTTGCTTAAGCTTTATTTCTAATTGGACATCCAAAATGAACCCTTAATTACCTATAATTCTTCAAGTGAAACTTTTTCCCCTTTGAACTCACTCAGTAATCAATTACTCTTTATTTGTTTAAGTTGATTTATAATTGGAAATCCAAAAATTAAAGGGTTAAGTTTGTTGATGCGGAAGCATTGCCTGACTTTTTTTCTTCTTAAGAACCATATATTTTAAAACAAAATAAAAATCTTAAAAACTATAAAAATAATAAAAATAAGCCGTTTATATATTTTATTGAATATATTTCATGTTTTTTTATCATTAGTATAAATATAAATGTTGCCCCTATTAAATATATTAAAATTTAAATACGAATACGATACTATATTAAATTTATAGTATTGATCTTGTTTAAACATAAATTACATCATATTTGTTAAAAGTTATTTAGTCGTTTTAAAGAGAAGTTTATGAAGTATTGATCGTTGAATAATTGGTCGAATATTTAACAATTAATATATTTTTTTTAATTTATGAAGTGTTCTTCACTGAACAAGCAATCGAATTCCTAACAATTACTCGATATTATTTATAATTAATTTTTTTTAATTTATTTCTCAAACTTTAATGCCTCATCACTCTAAACGGATTTTGAGTAATTATTTAACAATAAAGTTTTATTATTTGTGCGTTATGACACGTGGCTAGTCTTCTGCTAGACAACCGCGCGGCCTTAGCTGCTTTCTCAGTTGAAAACTAGGCTAAGTCACCTGAAAAATTCCTAAGTAGGAATACTTAGAAACCGCTGCGAAACAAAAGAAAGGCAATGGCAAAAGAACAATAAAAAGTGAGTGAATACTGAGTTGTATTACTCTGGGTAAAAGCATACAAACTGAAGTAAGTGATGAATGAATGAATGATGAAATGACCTGGGTTGAGCCTCCTTTTATAGTGAGAGCTCAGTACAATCAACGGTCAAGATTACAATGGATCAATTGTCAGATAAGAGCATATCCTATCTACAACATTTGAATTTCAAATAAGAGATAAACTGAGAATTATCTTTACAAATAAGCACAAAAATGATAAGTAAGATGCCTTATCGGATTCACCATGGTAAATACTTTGCTTGCTCATTTCACCATGGTAAAAGGTCAGCTTTCTTGGGTCATTTGACAAGCCCAAAATGTTATAGAGATAGGCTTGGGCTGCCATGGTTGTACTTGTCTCGATCACGGGCTTGCGGTCCGTGACAGTTACATTTCATGTAGGCAGTTTTTTCTTTAATTTGACAGGATTTTTTTTGTTATTTTGATTGGTTAATTTTAAGTTTAAATTATTATGAGTTTGAATTAAATTTTGGTTTGTCATAACTTATAACTTCGGAATATTTAAGGTTATGCTTTAAGGTGTTTTGGGTTTGAATTTTTAGGCAGATCATTACAAGTTTGAATTATTTCGAGTTTTAAGTCATTTTGTGTTCTAATCAAATCGAGCCCAATTTATTTTGATTTTTTATTATTTTGTATTTAATTTGGACAAGCAAAGGTGGTTGACTTTTCTATGATCAAATTAAACTGTTCGAATTCGAGTTGAGTTTTTAAAGTTGGATTATATAAATAGTTCGACTAACGTAATTAACCCAAGAAATAAATGTTAAGTTTCATAATTTGAGGGACAAATCTCTTATTGTTTTAATCCTTAAGTTAGCTTGGACAAAAAATTCCAAATAAAAAACATTTGTTTCAATTCAGTCCATACAACTGTGAACTGCCATGAACCCCACTCTGACACTCTCCCTCCCTTCACATAAGACCACTAATATCAATCAATTTTTTTATGTTGATCCAGATGTTGTGAACGTAGATTTTGGTCCCCCCTCATTGATGTGAGAAAGATAGGGACATTAATGGAATCATATAAAAAAGGTGGCTACATTTTGAAAATGATGTATGCTTAAATCACGAGCATTGACCATTGAGGAATCAAAGCTACTAAAGTCGGATTTGTATTAGGTCTTTGTAACGTGTTCAACACGCACTTCCAATTGACCTATGTACGTACCATTATTCAATGTTTGAATTTTTTTTAAAAAAGCTTAAATACCCATATTGTTTATGATAATGATGTGATTTCAAATTCGCCGAGGGGCTCTAATTTTTATTAACCCATAATTAAGAAATTATATTCGGTGTCACGAACTTAATCTTAACAAAACAACTTAAAGCATGTATTGTTAGGAGACATCACTTTAGTCCCGACTGACATTAAGTCTCGATTAAGTTTTGAAGAAATATTCAAAAGAATGGAATCTTTTCTACCTTCCAAATTCAACCAACCACAATACTATCATAAACAATTGTGTACACACATACACGTTTGAGGCTTCTTAATATTCATTAGTTCCAAGAGTCTTGATTAAATACGAAATTAAGTTATGCCATATCTCATTTTGAGAAATAAAATTTTCCAACACTCAATTTTATTCACGAAATTCGGTTCGAAAATTTAGTTAAAGAGGATCATGTTTTTTTTATCAATTAACTTAGTATGATATATATTTGTTTGAGGTCTAACTTAATCGAAAAACTCATTTTATTAATCAAAATATACATTTTGAAAACTAAATTCAAATAAAAATAATCATTAAAAATTTGTCAAATTAAGTAAGGCCGAACGGATACAAAAATAATCTTATTTTTCAAAACAAATCAAAGGAATAATCTTGCAAACTAAATAAAAAAAAAGTAATTTGATTGTTATAGAAGTTTTTCTTCGAATCTTCCCCCATGTGAACCACGTAGAACAAAACTATAACTACATTACATATCCATGCGTGAAAATGGAAGCAATCTAGGCTACCAACTCTTTTGTGTTTCCCCAAAACATCAAACAAACATTTTCCGACATAGATTTTGACATCAATATATATATATATATATATATATGAATTTACAAAACTTCAACCATATGCATATATATAATACTCTCGTTGTCCTATAAAATCTATTCATTTTGTGTTTTAAAATTGTCATACTTAAATTGTTTATTTATAAAAATTAATAATTTTTATTAAACGCATTTCCTTTTCTACCATGTTTTTTAGTTTTTCAACAAAATAAATTTTAATTTTTCAAAGATAAAATTATCATTTTAATTACTTTACAACACATTTTTTACACAAATATTTTCTTCCTAAAATTATGTAAAAAATCAACAAGAGACAAAATTTTAGGGACAGAGGAAGTATTCATTTTTATTATTCTCTTGCATAACGGCCTAACAAGGAAATTAAACAAACAAACAAAAAAACAGCCTAGCAACTAGCAAGGAAGACCAGAAAAAGGAATGTTTCCTTGAGACAATTTCAGAGATATTCTATGAAAAAGATGATGTAGGCTTCACAGGTAATCTAGAACTTGTCTTTCTTCGGGCCTAAAGAATAAATAGTGTTTATATATAATTTTGGACCGATTCTAAATATATTGATGGTTTTAAATTAAGTTTTTTTTAAATAATAACAATAGATAGTTTTCTTGAATAAATGATGAGGAAATACACCTATCCAATAGAGGTCCCGTCTGTCCCTATTAAGTATCGTCTCTATAATTGAATGTTACTATAATATATTTTATCTGTCGTTATGACACGTTAATGACGAAAAGTATACAACATGATACAACACGAAGAGTATAGTCTATTAATCAAAATAGCATATAATTTTCTTTAAAAACTATCGAAGAGCAAAAAAATTTGTTGAATAATGGAAATATGACCGTATAAAGAGAGGATAAAAAACTCAACTAAATTATTCAAAAAAATTAAAGATGAAAACAAACACCAATTTCAGTGGCAAACGATAAATAATTACCACTGACACTAACATAATAATAAAACATGACAATACGTTTATAACCGATTTTATCACAACTCAAGTATTATATGTTTAGGTGATTGCGAATATCCATCGATATGAAAAAATTAATATAATAATCTAAAGCAGAAGTGAATTAACAAAATAATCAAATTACGAAAAAACAAAAAAAAAGCCTCATATATACATAACAAAATTTAGAAAGGTGATAAAGAGAAGGGAAGGTGGAACAAAAAAACATGAAGGGATGAAAAGGATAAGGAACTAGATGTCAGCGGTAATCAACAAAATTTATTATTTTTATCAATAAAATAGGTTTAGGAGGGTGAGAAAACTTATTTTGATAGTTTAGACCTAAAATAAAAAACGATATATTAAGACGAATGCTCTCATCAAAGGCACCTAAATAAAAGAATCGTAAATAAAACCGTATAAAAATAAAGGTTTAAATGTCAAATTGACTTTCAATGAAAAATAAAAAAAAAATTAATTAAGTTTTTATGAAAAATATTTACTTAATTTAGTCCTTAAAATTTAAATTACGATCATTCATGCCCTCAAATTCAAATTGCGATTAATTTAGCCTTTTTGGAACGTTGACCGTTACAGTTGACCGTTAACTCTCAAATAGTCATTAAGATGGTGACACGTGACACACTCTGGATTTGCCACGTCATAAAATCTGTAAAAATCTTAAATTTTAAATATATATATTTAAAGTTATAAAAAAATAAAATTAAAAATTATTCAAAAATTCCAAGAAAATCTAAAAATATATTTAAATTTTAAAAGATTAAAATTATGTATAAAATTATAAAAAATATTTTTACTTAAAATCAAAAAATAAAAAATAATTATTAAAAAATATATAAATATTTATAATGAAATAATATTTAAAAATTGTATAATTTTTTACAATTTTTTTTAATTATAAACCCCAAAATTTAAGAATTTTCTAAAATACCCTAAATTTTTAAATTCCTAACCCAAAAACCTAACCCTACATCCCAAAATCTTCAAATCAGTTTAATCAATAATGGAAGTTATAGGTGTTGTGGCAGACGACGGTGCTGGGACAAACAACTGTGATAGTAAGAAGAAATATCAAAGGAAAATGGGTTGGGTGATGCAAAGGGTGTCAAACGATGAGAATTGGTGTAAGGGTGATAGTAGGCGCTGGCGACGGTAGTAGGACGACGAAGATGAGAATGGTTTTCCTACAATGGGGAGTGGTCGATGGTTGAATTGATGGCAATATTTGATTTAAGGATTTAGGGGGATTTAAAAAAATAAAACTTTGGGGGTTATTTTAAAAATTATTATTTTATATTTTTATAAAAAAAACAAAAATAAGGGGAAATGAATTTAATTTTATATTTTTAATTTAATTTATATATATATTTATGATTTTTGAGATTTTTTAAAATTTAGATTAAAATAAGGGAAAATGAATTTAATTTTATATTTTTAATCTTTGACTGTTAGAGGGTATTGACGGTTAATACGGTCAACGTAAGGATGAGCTAATTTGGGTGAATTTTTTTTATAAAGACTTAATTGATCACAAGTTTTAAAATTATTCTATGTTTAAGGCAAAAATCGAACCATCAACCACTGATTAAGGTAAAAAAGACTCTTATCATCTCACTTAAGTTCCGTGATTTAAATAAACGAGGGTTTGATATACATAGTTTCTCCACCAAGTCTTTCTATGACCAAAAATAAAGGAGGGTTTGGTATTTTTCTGGCACATCACCCCTCCTATTTTCTCATTTTGAATTCAAAATGTTTACAACTTTTCCCCACCTTACAAAACAATTTTCACTGTAAAAATTTGTGTTAAAAACACACAAAAAAGGAAATCTCAAAATATGGTACTAAAAAGCGTTGTCTTATGTGAACATTTGCATCATTGGTACCACCACAACATGTCGGTAAATATGCTGCAAAATAAGAGCATTAGCACTAATTGAAAATAAAATAAAAGGATCGAAGTAGTAGTTGAACCGTATCGTGGCAAATACCACTACCTTAAAAACAAATTCGCCCCAATCGGTATAGTTATTGTTACAGGCGGATCGTCCCCAAGGTTAGCACGGACTCTTCGCAAGTTTATACACCCAAACTTTAAAGTAGAATTCAGTGGTATTGTTCTTCTCTAGATCTAAAAAACAAAGCTCGGAAATTTCGAAAAGAAAGATTTTGTAAAAGAATTAAGCAGATTGCTGTGTGATTTTGCAATGAGCAAAGAGCTAAATTTATAGGCTTCATTTGAAAGGGTAAAATAGTCAAACAACCAAAAATTAAATTGAATTTACACGTTTCAATTAAACGTCCGGAAACGTTCAATTTGAATTGCAATTAAATTGCACGTTTCAATTCAATTTTCAATTCGGCTTTACACGTTTCAATTGCACGTTTCAATTCAATTTACAATTCGACTGTACACGTTTCACAATTTTAAATTCAATTTGCAATTGAATTGCAAACGTCAATTGCACATTTTTTTTTTGAAATTTGGCTGTTAATTGATTAATTAATTATTAGCCAATTAACATCCTAAAAAAATATCTGAAACGTTTTAATTTCCGAGCTCTATAAACAATGAAAAGAATAATTCTTTCACAATTTAGAAAAAATATTTGGAAAAACTCTTGCGAATTTTCTCTAAAAAGAAAAGAACACGCCCGGACGTGTATAGATCACGCGTTAACACGAGCACGAGCCAAACGGACAGTGGCGCGTGCATACGAGGGCCTTGTCTACTACTCTTCAGCAAGGAAGGCTATAAAAGCCTCTATATAAACCAAACTCAAGGTACTTTCCCACCTAATGTGGGATACTTGACTTGAGCATTTTCCCAACAATCCCCCACAAATACGAAGTATCTTTTGAAAAACAGAGTTATAAAATATTTTGAGTTTAAAAACGTGAGAAGAGCAATAGCGAGATTAGTTGTTTAAGAACTAGTGAACGTATCTAGAACTAGTACATAGTGAAATGAGTAATTCTTCTCTTAGATAAGTGAACGAATCTGGAATTTTCTAAGATAGGGGTGAACTCATAGCACACAACTAACCTCTTCATCCACCGAAATTCTCGATGTGTCAGAAAATATACAAATGTATATATACAGATGTAAACAAGTGTAGCCATTTGACCTCAGGATTCTAGTAAGTGTACTAGAAAAAACAACCCAATGTTTTCCATAGAAGGCGACTAATCCTTCTCACTTACGTAGGTTATTTCATCAGGTTTATCTACGCTTAAACCACTCAAATAAGAGCTATGAAATAATTAAGAGCTTTTCCTTCAATCTCATCCTCTCAAAGAATAGGTGAATTCTTCAAGTTCATTTATAAAATGAACCACCCAAACTCTGGGATAAGAATTCATTAAAAATAAAAACTCAACCTCTTTAATCGGTGAATTCAATAAGCTCTTCTCAATAGAACAACCCAAGCTCTTTGGGATTGAATTCATTAAGAGTTAAAAACTCATCCTCTCTAGCGGCAAGTTCATTTAGTCCTTTGCGATAGGACTATCCACTCAACACTGGGCTATGAACTTATTAAGAGTAGTTATTCAACCAAAATCGGTAAATTCATCAAGTCTTTCTCACTAAGACCACCAAAAAACTAGCTATAAATTTATTAAGAGTAATAAAACTCAACATGGGCATGTACATTGTTCGTCATAGGGATAGATAGTAATAAATGTACACTATGAGTACTCTTCATGGCTTCGTTTAACCACATTGAACTTAGATAACTAAGTTGGATATCCATCATGAATTCCTCAACCAATGGGCTTTAGACCCATCCCTCTCGACGAATCTAGAACCAATTTCTGACTTAACCATTTGGTAAGCAGATCAGCTAGGTTCTTTTTCGACTTCACATACTCTAAAGAGAGTACTTCATTCCTTATTAAATATGTCTCTTCTTACCATTGTAAGTTTGGCTCTTCGCCACACATATCGCTGCTTGTGAATCACACAACAAGGACACATGAGGAGTCGGTTTTCCCCACAAAGGAATTTCTGCTAACAAATTTCTAAGCCATTCGGCTTCTTGCCCAACTAAGTCAAGAGCAATAAACTCTGACTCCATAGTAGAGCGTGCGATGCAAGTCTGTTTAGCAGACTTCTATGAAATTGATGCACCATCTAAGGTAAAGACATACCCACTCGTGGGACTTACTTCATCATTATCGATAACCCAATTAGCATCACAATATCCTTCTAAAATAGAAAGAAAGCCAACAAACTCGAGTTGCCAATCGATAGTACCCTTAAGATACTTAAGTAAGCGCTTGAGTGCAATCCAGTGTTCACCACTAGGATTATGAGTATATCTACTTAACCTACTCACTGCATAGGTAATATCGGGCCGAGTATAGTTCATTAAGAACATAAGGCTTCCAATAATTCTAGCATACTCTTCCTAAGAAACACTATTTCCTTTATTTTTAAATAGATGTATACTAGAATCATAAGGAGTTCGAACAGGGTTGACATCAAAACTGTCAAATTTCTTTAACACCTTCTCAATATAGTGTGTTTAATTTAAAGAAAATCCATTTTCGGTTTTGGTAACTTTTACTCCTAAGATCATATCAACCTCTCCCAAATCAGTCATCTCAAATTTAATAGACAATAAATTTTTTGTTTTGTTAATAGATTCGATGTTAGTACTGAAAATCAACATGCCGTCCACATATAAGCTTATGATGACACAATCTGTTCCAAACATCTTCGAATACACGCATGCATCCCCTCTATTAACAATAAAACCAAAACTCAAAATGGTTTTATGGAATTTCTCGTACCACTACTTTGGAGCTTGTTTAAGGCCATAGAGAGACTTTTTAAGTCTACATACTTTGCCTTCCATACCAGGTGTCTCAAAACCTGGTGGTTGCTCCATATAGATCTCCTCGTCTAGATCTTCATTCAAAAATGCATTCTTTACATCCATTTGATGTACATGCAACTTATGAATGGATGCGATCGCAAACAAGGCACGAATTGTTGAGATTTTAGTCACATGAGAGTACGCATCAAAGAAGTCAATACCAAACTTCTGAGTAAACCCTTTGACTACTAATCTTGCCTTATACTTTTGAATTGACCTATCTGGTCGTAATTTCTTTCTAAAGACCCATTTACTGCTGATGGCTTTAGATCCTCTAGGCAAGTCAACTAACTCTCAAGTGTGATTAGACTTAATTGATTCTAGTTCATTATTAATGGTACTTCTCCAAAAACTAGCATTAATTGAACTTATAGCTTCATTGTATGTTTTTGGATCCTCATCTAAAAGGAAAGATTGAGCTATAGGTTCATTTATAGAGTCTAAATCACTTATTTCTGTAATAAAGGAAGTTATGAAATCTGGTCCAAAGGTAGTAGCTACCTTTTGTCTTTTACTTCTTCTAGGCTCAAACTCAAACTCTAGAGTCTCCTTGATACGACTACTAGAAGAAGCATGAACATGATTTTCTCGTTGTGCTCAACATTTAATCTAGGTTTTTAAGAGGAAAATAGTCTTAAAAAACTACTGCATCCCTAGATTCACAAATTGAGAAGTCACTTAAAGACATAAACCTATATGCGGCACTTAATCGTAGCATACCCTATAAACACTACATCAATAGTTTTATGACCGATAGTGGTCATCTTAAAGTCAGACAAACCAACTTTTTCCAAATACACCCACACTTTCAGGTATTGCAAATTTGGTGCATAACCTCTCCACAATTCGTATGGGGTACATTCTAATTTCTTATGAGGCACCCAGTTCAATATATGATTGACCGAGAGAATGGCTTCCCCCCACATTGTAATCAGTCATTTTTGTCCCGGATGTAAATATTATAGTTATATTAATTATAGTAGTTCTAATATATGTATGTGTATGTGTGGTAGTATTTATGCTTAAGTATGCGTGTGTTTAAAGTGTATGCATGCATATGTTGTTGTATTAAAGTTTGTATATTACATATATGTATGTTTATTATATGTATATGTGTCGTTATATGTGAGTATGCGAATATATATGTGTATTTGTACTCATGTATATTATTATTGTATTATTATTAGTTATTATTATTAGTATTATTGTTGGATTAGAATTAAAAATGGATCTGAAATGTATGAAAACCCAAATATTATTTTATTTTCCAGTCTAAATATAAAACCCATAAATAAATACAAGACCTGATCGTCCCAATCCAATTAACCTAAAATAAAACCCTACTTTGGTCAGATAACCCTAACATTTTATTCCCTTTTGCGCAGCTGCATTTAGATTGTTGGATCACATTTTGATCCAACGACCACGATCAACTTGAGCCTATCCAGCTGGCGTGGGTAAAGAACACGCGCAGATCGCCCACATTCTCACTCGCGTGTGCGCACGCGCGAGACCGGTCGTCTTCTACGAGCCACATGTCATGATCAGGTGCTTCCACGTCTTTTTGAAGATTTCATCCTAACCGTCCATCTCTAGAACGATCTCAACCGTTGGATCAAATCCGATCCAACAGCCAAGATTGAATCTGACAGTGATAATCTTTCACCCCCACCAGCTCTGCCACGTGGCCGTTCCGCTGCTACCACCGTACGATCCCTCACCGGCCGTACCAACCGGACATGCCAAAAACACCAAAAATGGAGAAAGTCAGATCCAACAGTAAAAACCACTCATTTTACCTAATACTGTAAGCAACCAAATCAGAAAGAAAATAGCATATATAGAGATGTAATCCACCATTATGTACACACTAAGATTCACAATCAATAAAAAATATAGAAACAGCTTTGAAAAAATCCTATGCGCGAGACTGGTCGTCTTCCACGAGCCACATGTCATGATCAGGTGCTTCCACGTCTTTTTGAAGATTTTATCCTAACCGTCCATCTCTAGAACGATCTCAACCATTGGATCAAATCTGATCCAACGGCCAAGATTGAATCTGACAGTGATAATCTTTCACCCCCACCAGCTCCGCCACGTGGTCGTTCCGCTGCTACCGCCGTACGATCCCTCACCGGCCGTACCAACCGGACATGCCAAAAACACCAAAAATGGAGAAAGCCAGATCCAACAGTAAAAACCATTCATTTTACCTAATACTGTAAACAACCAAATCAGAAAGAAAAGAGTATATATAGAAATATAATCCACCATTATGTACACACTGAGATTCACAATCAACAAAAAAGATAGAAACATCTTTGAAAAAAATCCTATCTATTTTATTTTATTTCTGGTTCGAACACACAAAAATTCAGAGAGGTATCTATTCTTCTTTTTTCTTTACATGCATGTTTCAAACATGAAATAATAACAAAAAGAGAAGAGGGATAAGCATCTTACCCTTGCCGACCGTCGGTCTTCCCCTTGACCGGTGACAAGCCGTTGGTTCACCGAGCCAAGCATGGTGAGCTAGTAAAAGAGGGAGGTCAAGGGTTTTGTTTTAGTTTCATGTTTTTTTTAATAAAAAAACAGTTTGTAATGGGGTCATTTTTTTAGATCTAAAAAGAGGAGGCTAGATTTTAAAATATGGATGCTAGATTCGAGTTTTAAGGGGAAAACGAGTTGTTTGGGGTTGTTTTAAGGTTTGCCGCTGCCGGTGAGCGGTGGCCGACGGCAGTCAGTGTGACGGCATCACACTGGAATCTGGGTTTATTCCAGATCGGTTGAATTTGGGTTTTAGGTTTCAAAATTCAGAGCATTTGGGGTTTAATCCTTGAAAAAAAATAGGGAAAAGGTTGTCTAATGACCGGGTAAGTCATTATATTTGTTTTCAAATAAAAAAAACATGGTCTAATTACTGCATAAGACCCCCGCTCTCTTTAGTTTTTTAGTTTTGTCTTGCCGCAGGGTTTATTCACACATTCAGTCCTCTAAAGTTTTCAAATATTCGCAATTTCATCCCGATTTGAGTTAAATCGGATTTTAAACGGTCTAATTACGTTGGAAGTCCTTCCGCCCTTTTGGAATTTTCAAACTATCTCTGCCGCATGTGTTATTTGCACAAATGGTCCCCTTTGGTTCCGGACGATTTTTAATGTCATCCCTAATTTTGTTTAAGTGTTTTAAAAGGGAATTTTCCAGTTTCAATCCTCTTTTTCTTTTTACAGTTTTCAATTAGATCATTTTGCTTTAATTTCAATTATATTTTATGGCAAAATTACATTTATGGCCCTCTGATCTTTTATTTTATTTAATCCTAGTCTTTTTTATATATTTTGTTTAAGAGTCTGTTCTATAGTCGATATGTTATGTTTATTGATATTAGTTTGTAAATACATGTGATTCTTCTTGTTTTTGTTTAATTTAATTATTTGTTGCAATGTATTTTATATATGTGTATAGTATATATTATTTGTTAGCCTTTACGTATGTCTATGTATATGTAGGAATATATATAGTATCTTTGTATGTACTATATTGTACATATATATATTATTTCAATTTCTTTTTAGTAATATATTTTATTTAATTAACCTTTTTTTATAGGTATATTATAAGATATGTGTTTTTATATAATTAATATGTATACCGTATCTTAGTTTTTTTTTTTACATTTATATTATGGTGAGTATTTTATACTTATATGTAGATAGTGTATTATTCATACTCTATGTTATATGTAACCTATGTTATACTATATGTACCTTTTAATTTTGTCGTTTTTTATTTTTGTTATTATTTGTTCATAATAATATATTTAATTCCATGTATTTATTTTACCTCGTTCGATTAAGTTGCACATTCAACATATTTAGTTGTTCAATGCGGTGCTCCCTTTTTCGACGGTAAACTTGGCTACGAGTCTAAGACGTAGATGGTAGTTTTCGTTTATCCCTCGAACACCGGAGCTCTTAAAATTTACTCGCACGTATAACCAAATCTAAATTTAACAGTCACTTTAACCCATGAAATTTGATATTAATAAAGCTGTAATAATTTTGTACCAATTTTGGGCGGTGTGGGGGTGCTAGTCCTTCCCCATCCATAATCAACTCACGAACCCAAGTTTTTAAAAAGAATCTATGGCTTTTATTTTCGGTGTCCGGTCTACCTTATCCAAGTGACCGGTGGCGACTCCATACTTCCAAAAATACTGAGTTTTTCTAAAAATTCCACTTTTAAATAATTTTTCAAAAAAAAAGATGGGACCCTATTATAATATAATTTATAGTTCATTATTTTCGTAGCGACCCTCGACCTCCAAAAAAATAGTCGCTACAGTATGGCGACTCCGCTGGGAACTTGTTTTGTTTTTAAACAAAACGGAGTTAGGCAAAAAAATTACCGCTTTACTAATGTCAGAAGTTACGGGTTAAAGTGACGATTAAACTAATATTTGTTTATAAATGCGAGTTTATTTTAACGCATTTAAAATTAGACATATAAACTCCCTCCACATGTTATCAGATAACCCAGGACTTATTAACAAAGAGTTCATCATCTCTTTTAAAGTTCTGTTTTTCCTCTCGGCAATGCCATTCTATTGAGGAAAATAAGGAGCAGAGTTCTTATGTATTATGTCATTCTTCTCACACACCTCTTTAAGAAAATTAGATCCATATTCACCACCTATATCGGATCTAACACGTTTTATTCTCCTATCAAGCTAATTCTCAATTTCTGCCTTAGAAATAATGAAGTAGTTTTTAGCTTCATCTTTAGTTCTAAGGAGATAAACCTTTGTATATCTGGAGAAATCATCTACAAAGGTGATGTTGTAGTGTTTTCCTCCTTTACTTTCACATTTTCTAAAGTCTGTTAGATCAGTATGTATAAGTTCTAGAAGTTTAAATCTATGTTTAGAGACTGTTTTAAAAGTCGGTTTAGTATGCTTAGCTTCTACACAAATTTCACATTTGTTAAAGCTATTATCTTCTAGATTAGGTATTAACTTCATTTTTATGAGTTTTTTAAGTGATTGTAAATTTACATGACCTAATCTAGCATGCCACATATAAAGAGTCTCAATAGTATAAGTAGAAGTAGTGGCTTCATTATTCTCATTAAATTGGGTTTCGATTACAAATAAACTATTTTGTAAAAAACCTTTCCCTACATAATCTCCGTTTCAGGAAAATATTAGTTTATCTACTTCAAAAACTAGTTTAACGCCTGCCTTATTCAATAATCCACCACTAATTAAATTTCTTCTTAAGGCGGGTACATACAAGACATTGCTTAAAGCTAAAGTTTTACCTGAGGTCAGTTTGAGCAAAAATTTCCCTTTGCCAAGCACGTCTGAGCTGCTGGAGTTTCCCATGTAAACTTGTTCTCCCTTGTCTATAGTTTCGAACTCATTGAATAGCTTATTTTTTGGCGCAGAAGTGTCTTGAAGCACCAGTGTCCACGATCCACCCGGTGTTGTTCTCCACCAGATTCACTTCTGAGACCACCGCTGCAATAACATCATTGGCATTTTCTGCAATGTTGAGCTGTGGTTGGTTATGGCGATCTGACCGTTGTTGACACTGGTAGACTTTATGTCTAGGCTGCCCACATACATAGCAATTAACTACTTTTCCCTGGGCCTTGTCCTTTCCCGGCTTCTTGAAGTTGGTAGCCTTATTGGGTTTGGTTTTTTTTCCTGGTTTGCCCTTTTGTTTGGTTTGAATTTAGAACCTGAGGCAGCACCACCAGACTCAACCAGGTTAGCTTTAAAAGAAAACTAACTAGATTTGGAAACCTTATCTTTTAACCGGTTTGCCTCATCTATCTTCATATGGGCCACCAGTTCCACAATCGTCATATCTCCCTTTTTGTGTTTGAGAGAATTATGATAGTCGGACCAGGATTTGGGCAACTTCTCGATTAGGATGTTGGCTTGCAGCACCTCGCACATTTTCATTCCTTCAGAAAGAATTTTGGACACTGGCTTCTCGTAGTCATGTACTTGCTCCATGATTGGTTTTTCGTCCGTTATTTGAAATTTTAGCTATTCGCCGACCACGTACTTTTTGATTCAAGCGTCGTCGGCTCCGTACTTCATTTCGAGAGTATCCCAAATCAGCTTGGCACTCTTTTCTTTATGAAACATATCAAACAATTTGTTTGACATGTGGCTCAGCAGGTGTCATCGCATCATCTTGTTGTCTTTCTGGAATTTGTCATTGGACACTTGAACGGCTGTAAGGTCTTCGTTGGTAATGAGTGCATCAGCCACATCAGAAATTGGCTGGGTTGGTTCTGGATTGATCAGCACGTAGTCAAGGTCTAGTTGCTCAAAGAATATCATTAGTCTTTTGGACCACCTTCGGTAATTAAACCCGTCCAGTGCGTCGAGCTTGGAAAGGTCTGGAACTAGCTTGCTCGATTGGTTCGACATTTGCAATAAAGAATTTGTTTCTAAATTGTTGGTAAATATACTGCAAAATAAGGGCGTTAGCACTGACTGGGAATAAAATAAAATGATCGAAGTAGTAGTTGAACCGTGTCGTGGTAAACACCACTGCCTTAGAAACAAATTCGCCCCAACCGGTGTAGTTGCTACTACAGGCGGATCGTCCCCCGAAGTTAGCATAGACTCTTCGAAAGTTTGTACACCCAAACTTTGAAGTGGAAATCGGTGGTATTGCTCTTCTCTAGATCTCAAAAACAAAGCTCGGAAATTTCGAAAAGAAAAATCTGAAAAGAAATCTTGACAATCTAATGAAGCCTTTTTTGTTTATAAAAGAATTAAGCAGATTGCTGTGTGATTTTGCAATGAGCAAAGAGCTCAATTTATAGGCTTCATTTGAAATGGTAAAATAGTCAAACAACCAAAAATTAAATTGAATTTACACGTTTCAATTAAACGTCCGGAAACGCTCAATTTGAATTGCAAGTTTCAATTCAATTTACAATTCGGCTGTACACGTTTCATTATTTGAAATTCAATTTGCAATTGAATTGCAAACGTCAATTGCACATTTTTTTTTGAAATTTGGCTGTTAATTGATTAATTAATTATTAGCCAATTAACATCTTAAAAAAATATCTGAAACATTTTAATTTCTGAGCTCTATAAAAATGAAAAGAATAATTCTTTCACAACTTAGAAAAAATATTTAAAAAAACTCTTGCGAATTTTCTCCAAAAAAAAAGAACACGCCTGGACGTGTACAAATCACACATTAACACGAGCATGAGTCAAACAGACGGCGGCGCGTGCATGCGGAAACTTTGTCTACTACTCTTCAACAAAGAATACTATAAAAACCTCTATATAAACTAAATTCAAGGTAATTTTCCACCTAATATAAGATACTTGAGCATTTTCTCAACACAACAAACTTCAATATGAATATAAAAATGAGCCAATGGTCCCTATTTCTTCACATGTTCAAACCCATACCAGAATTCCTTTTCGACTTTGATACCAATTGTTCCAACAACAATTATAATTAAAAATAAATACCTCTATTTCATTTGTTAGAAAATTGGTTAATTTTAAGAGTTTGTCGATCATACAAATGATTTTTACTTCTGCAAATCAAATTAAATATAATTATTCTTGTCAACTGATTTTTTTTAATAGCTTAAAGGTGATTACAAAGTAGTATATGTTCATATATTTCTAATCTTTTGACAATGCGCATACACCTTGTAGACAAAACAATTTAAACTCGTATATTTTAGAATGAAGATCATCTGCTTTCCTACTTGGACACTTGTTAGATTCCGTGTCAACTAAATTTTAATTTAATTGATATTATATATTTTTAATATAGTACTAGATTTTACGGTGAGTTTTTACGTTGAACAGAAAGAATACTATGTTCCGATAAAGTACATAGATAATCATTAAATTATCCCAAAAATTTAAATGGTCAACAAACTTTTAAAAATTATATATTAGACATTAAATTTTTAATTTTTGTTACAAAATGGTTACTGAACTGTTAACTTCCATTACTAGATGACATAACAGTTACAAAAACTTGTATGATAGTACATTTAATACGTCATATTTACGCATTCAATCAAATTAGTCCTAATTAAAAAAACAATAAATTTAACCATCATTATTTAGACATTCTTTCAATTTGGTCTTTTTTTAATTATAAATAATTTAATATTTTCTCTTCAATTTAGACATTCTTTCAAATTGGCTAAATTTATTGATTTTTTTCCTATTAGGACTAAATTAACTGAATATATAAATATGGAGGATTAAATGTATTATTATATAAATTTATGTAATTATCACGTCACCCCTTTAACGACAGTTAACGAAACAATGATAATTTTTCAACAAATAATAAAAGTTAATACTTATTGTGTAACTTTTGAAAGTCTGATAGTTATTATCTATTTTCTTTTAGACAGTTAAGTGATCATTTATATATTTTACCCTAATTTTTTTAGGGCAATACACAGACAAAAGATTGTCCTAATTTAGGCCAGACAAATCTCCTTTGAAAGATGATGAGGTTGGCTGAAAAAATTTGAAAGAAATAAAGAAAGAGGAATTTTTTAGTTTTGCTTTTTTATAAGTATTTATATATGATTTATTGGTTGGTTAATTTAAATTATATACTATATATTTTTATTATAATTTTTTTTAATAATTCCTACCTAGAGAGAGGGGGAAAAAAACTTTATTCTTAATGATTATTGAATCCACAACTTAAAAGAGATGGAATGATATTAATCAAAAAAATTACTACATACTTTAGATATGGTTGACGTACGAATAAATTTTTTAATTTATTTTTACTCAATTTACGACATAATAAAAACTTTTAATTTTACTTTAATTTTTTTTTATCTCATCTCACTAAATTAATTAAAAACGCTACTTTCTAAAAAAATAAAAATGCTATGACAGTTGTATTTCATTATAATAAATAATGCATCATCAAATGACGTGACTAAAATTATGTCACATAAATCAACGGAAATATAAAATTGGTTTGTTTTATTGATGATTATCGGTTAAATTATCATTGGAAAGAAAAAGTTCAACAAATAGGTTTTGTATTTATTTATTTTTTTAATTTTTTAAGGAACATATGCTATCATTCCAATTTTGTTTGTGAATTTTTTTACCTAATGATTAATGTAATAATTTTCCTGTGGTTAAACATGATTATCATGGTATTATTTTAAACAGCCTTGTTTGTTGGGGTTTTGAACAAACAAACGTGATTAAAATAATTAAAGTGAGTACACCCATATTGACATATATAGTATATTTTATTCTACAAATGGAATAGTCATATGATACTTTTGCTTTATTTTCATTTTATATTGGCTTAACTACAAAATAAGTGCTTAAACTATGCATTTTTTTTTGCAATAGGTGCTTAAAGTATTTTTTTGGCTAAAATATGTGCTTAAACTTTTATTTTTGGCTGAAATAGGTGCCTAAACTATTTTTTGGCTGAAATAAGTGCCTAAACTTTCATTTTTTGTTGAAATAAGTGCCCAAGTAGGTGCCAAAATTGACATTAAAACAAGCCAAAAATGAAAGTTTAGGCACTTATTTCAGCCAAAATAAAAGTTTAGACATCTATTTCAAACAAAAAATACTTTAGGCACTTATTATAAAAAAAAAGACAGTTTGGGCACATATTTTATAGTTTAGCTTTTTATATTTTAGTTGTTAGGTCAAATTGAATTTAATTAAAGGTATTATTAAACTGCCACGCACGTTAGTAATTTAATGAAATGGAATCGATGTTATTCTATATGTTAGGGTAGTATGTAGGGGGTGTCCAAATTCGGCTACCGGGTATTCGAGTATCCGAAATATCGAGTACTCGGATCGTCGGGTAATTTAAAGTGCGGCCCGTGTTTCGACTCGAATTTTGCGGGTACCCGTTAGTCCTATACCCAGAAATTCGGGTATTTGAATACCCGAATATAAAAATAAGTATTTTTTAAATATAAAAATATGTCTTTATTAAATATAAAATTTTACAAATTTAAGATTTTTTATTAGTTTAATATAAAAATATTTATATTAAATATAAAAATTTTAATTTCAAATATATTCGGGTAGTCGGTTGTAAGCAGGTACCCAAAAATTCTTAATTTTGTGACTTGGGCCCGATCCAGGAAATGACAGGTCGGGTATCTGACCCGAAAAAAGAAAATTCCTAATAAATACCCGATTATTTATGTTTAAGTAGTCAAGTAATCGGATCAGGTCAGTCATATAGGATATTTTTTAACACCCCTAATAGAATGTATAAGTACAACATTACTATAATTATTATATATAGCACTTAAGAACAAATTATTTTCCTTTTGTTCTGAATAAGATTCCATCCAATTTAAGTTTACCGGTTCAACCACTTCTGCGAACTTCTAAAAAAATAATTAAATCTTTATTTTCATCCAGTTAAACTATCAAATTTATAACTTGAATCAATTAAGTTTCGAATTGAAAAAAAATCAATTAAATAATTGGACCAAATTTGATTATTAAGTCTTAAAAAAATTTATTATTGTCACATGGTATATTGCAGTTATGTCACGTGGCATTCATAGATTTGTGTAAAGAAAAATTCTAAAAAATAAAAAGTATTATTTAAATTTAATAAATTTCTAGAAGCAACACATAAAAATACCATAATGCAACATGTTGTACAAACTGATTAATAAAAATGACAGATTTAATAGTGACGGAGCCATGAATTAAGATCAAGAGAGAAAAGGTATATTTTAACCATAAAAATAGAGGGTAAAATTCAAATAAATTAAAACTTAGGGTATCCTAAAGGTAAAAAGTCCATTATATTTTTAAAAGAAAAATTGAGGGGGACAGTCTTAACTATGATATACTTCTGTTCCTGGATTTAACGGTCAAAATTGATTAAAATAGACTAATATTTTTAAAGTACACGATCTTTATTGGGTGAAAAAATTAAATCTTTTTTTTTAAAAGTTCGAGAATTTCTGACACCCTTAAACCTTCATTTTGACAATAATATACATACATTCTAAAAAAAAACCAATGATATACATACTGTTTTAATAAAAATACCTTCCAAAACATATTTTAATAAGAACATGCATTATGTTTAATCAATCGATAGCACTAATACTCTTACTCAATCTAGTTTGTAGGTTACAAATAGTTTTCACGTTTGTGTAAAAACTATTTCGGATCAACCGCATTCGTTCGTGATGTTTCAATCCGGTGGCTATAGCCATTTGACCGGGCTATAATCCCTAAATTTACTTTCTTTTTAGTTTAATTACGATATCTGATTCATTGGTCAACTAATTCAAATCATGTTTGTAGAGGCATAATATGATAACGATTTACTTAACCCAGTTTTCTTTATTCAAACGTCATAATATCAACTATTGACCTTACTTAAAGGACCTAATGTCTCA
This sequence comes from Hibiscus mutabilis, assembly GCA_019671005.1. Lineage (NCBI taxonomy): Eukaryota > Viridiplantae > Streptophyta > Magnoliopsida > Malvales > Malvaceae > Hibiscus > Hibiscus mutabilis. The sequence continues at coordinate 5,296,031 of CM033737.1, read as the reverse complement.
TCCCATTAAAACAACATATTTTTTTAGAAAACGATTTATTCATGCAATTAGTTTTAGACTACAAATTTATGTTCGATAAATTGATAATAAAAATATTTAAAAGCGAAATTAAAGTATTTTCCTTGAAAACCGAAAACTTAACTAACAATTAATGTTTTATATTTTTAGTGGTTAAGCATGATTATCATGGTATTATTTTAAGTATTATTAAAATGCTAATCACATTTGTAATTTAGTTAAATGGAATTGATGTTATTCTATATGTTATGGTAGCATACTGCATACCTAAGTACAACGTTACTATCATGTAAAAAATACAGAGAGAAAAACAACCCTAGTTTTTTCTCTTTAACAATCCTAAGCCGCTTGCAAGTTTTTTTAATTCTTCTACGTTAGCCGGCGATCGACAATCATTTAGATATTGGTTGTCGATCGCCGGTGTTTATTATTTTCTTATTTTTTTGTTTTTTATTTGTTAATAAAATTTTTTGTCTTTATGGCACGTGTTTTCATCTGTCCTTATGACATGTTTTCTTTGTTTTTGTGGTTTGTTTCATCTGTACTTGTGGCGTGATTCAGCATACCCTAGCGGTCGATCGTTGCTCGCACAAAGATTTTAATCGGCGCTAGTTTCTGATTATGATTTTGTCGGTTGTAATGCAAAGTTAGACCCCCACTCGGTTGATGGTTGTTTGCCGATAAAATCAACCCTAGGTAGCGGAACATTCTGTCTGATAGTTTGAACCGCTCACCACTCCTTTTTCATCCGTTATGCGTTTTGATTGGATGGAGACAATGAGATTCAGGAAGCTTCTGAATTTTGATGGTATGCTTATCTCCATAGAAGTTTTCACTTTTCTTTGTTTTTGGGCTGTAAAAATTTTTTGGTAGATTAGTCCCATTATTTTTCCTTCATGGATGCGTTATAATTGTATTATCTTTTATGGTTATAATAAAAATTCAGTGGCTATATTAAAAAAAAAGTACAACATTACTATCATTGATTATATATATATATAAAGAAGAAATTATTTTACTTTTGATTCTAAATAAGATTATGATATTATGTTCAAGCACATGGTTTAATTAGAAAGATATTTCATTTTTAACTTGGTGTATGAAGTTCTCGAACTTTTGAAAAAAATTAAATTTATGATCTTCTTAACCTAATTATACCATTGAACGGATAAAATTAAACTAATTAAGTCCTCAAACTAATAAATTAAATCAGTTAGCCCCTTTGACAAAATTTACATGTTAAGTCTTAATTTGTTTTTTGAGAGCTATTATTGTCTCATAGTATATATGGTTCTATCACGTCCCATTTGTGGATTTTTGCAAAAAAAAAATATTAAAATTGTAAAAAAAATCTAAAAGATTATTAAAAAAATTAATAAATTTCTAGAAATGCGAAGAAAAAACATCTTAGCACAATATGTAGTAATACCAAGTGATCAAATTGAAAAACATTAGATTTAACGGTCAATAATCAATATTGATCAAAAAATGAATTGATGAAATTTTAAAGTGCATAAACTTTATTGGATGCAAAAAATACAATGATTTAATTAATTTTTTCAAAGTTCGAGGGTTTTTAACACCTTTAAATATTAATTTTAAAGTTAACACACATATCTTTTAATAAAGAATACCTTTAACAAATATTTTAATAAGAATATGCATTTAATTTATTAAAATGATATCGTGATGAAAAATATTTTTGAAATAGAAAACCTAAATTGACTCTTGGGTTTAATTTGATATATTTTTAATTTTAATTGATTTTATTAAAAGATTTATTTGGTATCATTTATTAGATAGAATAAATCTTCGATTTTGAACTTCATTGTTCTAATTGATCACCTCACTCTCCTTATTAGCGCTGTGGAATAGGTTAAGTTTTTATATATCAATAACTCAATAAATTGGTTAAATCGTCAAAATTAAATAAATCAATTTAATTTTATTGTCAAAATAAAAAACAAATTTATTCTAATCGAACTAAAATAATCAAATAAAACCAACGGGGTTGGCCCAAGTGGTAAGCAGCTTGATATCGCTTAAACAAGGTATCGAGTTCGAGGTGTTGTGTATACAAAAAACCCACCAAAACCAGATGTGCGACTCGAGTCGGTCTGGATTAGTCCTGGTGAAGCCCTGAAAACCAGAGGGCAACTAAAAAATAATAATCAAATAAATAAAACCTGTTAGTAATTTTTTTCTTTTTAAGATTTATTTATAAAATAAAAAAGCATCTTCGTTAATATTAAATAAATTATTTCATGTTTCGATTAAATACGTTATCTCTATTTTTTTAGTTTTAAATCAATTATGATATATAACCCCATATGCAAAATTGTGCACTACTTTTAATTATATATAATATGTTATACCTAACAAATATTAGCTACCCCATATGTACACTACTTTATTTATTTATTTATTTATTTTGAACAATCTTTATTTACCGGAAGGGATGGAAAACTTGTTCTTAATGAGTTTTGAACCCACAACTTAGGAGAGAGAAAGATATCGATTGAGAGTTTTAACCATTTGCTCTAGAAATTATTGACTATTTTTATTTATTTACCTTATATTAATAAGGGATAAAGTTACAAAATAGTTGAGAGTGGTTGTGGTAAATTGTTTTATTATAATAATATTTTAAGTTAGTTTAAATATTAGTTAAATAAAATATTTATTTTTAAAATTAAATATTTAATAGAAATTTTAATATAAAATAATTTAACTCCTTCTAATGTTTGATCATAATATGTCCCTAATTAATATGTCTTTATTTATTATTTTATATATTATTATTATTATTATTATTATTATTATTATTATGTGTAAAGTACACAAATGGTCACTAAATTATCTTAAAAATACAAAATGGTTACCAAATTTTCAAAAATTGCATGATGGACATCAAAATTTAATTTTAGTTACAAAATGGTCACTGAGTCGTTATCTATCCTTAAGTGAATGACGTTACAATTACAAAAATTTGAATGACGACATGTTTAATCCTCTGTATTTACACATTCAGTCAATTTAGTCCTAATTTAATCATCATTATTAATGTCTTTATTGATTGAAAGTGTGAATATTGAGGATTAAATGTGATATTATATAAATTTTCGCAACTGTCACGTCACCCACTTAACTAGAGTTAACGACTCAGTGACCATTTTGTAACAAAAAACTAAAGTTTAATGCCTATTATATAATTTTTGTGTACTTTACCCTATTATTCTTCTTTCATAAGAGAATGGAAGAAGTTGTGCGATATCAAATCCGAAATCTATTGTCAACTAAAACTTTATTACAACTAAAGTCTCTTATCATAACTAACTGATATGATTGTCTTTTACCGGTTAATGCATTCCATCATCAGTTTATCAAATAATAATCATCGATATATATATGTTAATATTGAAGGAAAAAACTTTGATACACAGGCCGTGTAAACTTTAGTTTATACGTGCCTTAGAGTTTTAGTTTATGGTTTAAGGTTTAGGGATTTAGGTTGTAGGGTTTAAAATTTAAGGTTAGTGTTTAGAATTTAGGGTTTAGAGTGTGGGGTTTAGTTTTTTAGGGTTAGGGTTAGAAATTTAGGATTTGAGTTTTTATAGTGTAAATACACAAGCTTGTGTAAAATTAATTTTACACAGCCTGTGTATCAAAATTTTACCCAATATTAAATGATCCGAATTTAGTGTTAAATCTTAACCAAAAACAACTAGGTAAAAACCAAAACCAAAACCAAAATATATATATTTATGTCTTTTTACTATTTTTAAATTAAAATAACTTTAAACAAACTATCATTTATCTGATAATCATTAAAATAATATATTTTAACTAAATTTTCCCCAGCCACTCTTATAAAGTATGGTACTAAGAAAAAAGAATGTAAGGGTACGCCTTGGAGGAACAAAAACATTGGTGTTAAAACATAATGATAAAAACTGAAAAAACTGCCCCCCTATAAATAACCAACACCTCCACATTTACGAAGGAAAAACATTTAAAACACAGCTTTCAAAGCCTGAGATAGAGCTGAATTAAAGGAGAGTCGTCTGTTATTAAGACTAAAATATAATAGAGAGAGAAACTGTAAGGAAAGAAAACGAGAGGAAGAGAAGGAGGAGGAGAAACAGGGTTTCAAGATCTTCTCAGATTAAGCTACAAAAAGAATCTGTAAGTCAATACATACATCAAAGTTCTTATCTTTTTTTTTGTTTTTTTTTTAACATAAGCAATGGGGGTTTGACTGTTTAGTTGATTTTCCACCTTTTCAAGGTATGTTGCTTCTTTCTCAGCATGTTTTCTGGGTTTTTTTTTTCTTTGTTGAATTGTTATTCATGTTTGTTGAAGGTATGTCTTTTGGGGGGTTGGGGGGTTATGCTTGTTTTATGTGAAAATTCTCTTAAGAAATGAAGAGTTTTGGTAAATTTCTCCTTTTCTCCTCATCCAGCTGCGGTTTTTTGATTCTGGGTTTTCTCAGTTTGGCCTAAAAGTGTTGGATTTGAGGAATTCTTTTAGCTCTCTCATTCTGTTGGTTACTATTTTTGGTCTAAAAGTCTTGGATTTGTTGACTTTGAGTTCCCCCTCCCCCTTCAAGTTTTTGCTGTTACATGATTCATTGATTTGGTCTAAAAATTAATAAACATCTGTTTTGGTTCCTCTGTTTGTCCTGTCTCTGGATGAACATGGCTTTTCTGTTGCCGTGTAATTTATCCCCCCGTTTTTGGATTCATGGATTTTCAGTTCTCTTTTCCTTTTTGTGTTTTACTTTGTTACAACCATATGTGAAGGAGGCATGTCTGCATACTAAAATAGTGTCTTAAATTCCTTATATTTTTGTATTTTAAGGTTTCATTCATGTACCATGTGTCTTCTAGGTTCTTCTTTGGGAACCTTTTTGTATCCCAAGGTTGAAACAAAGTGAAAGTATTTCAAAATTTGGAAAAAGAAAAAAGGGATTCTTTGGGAATAAATGATCTTTTTTTTTTATCACTTCATCTGCATGTTTTAGTTATTGGAAAGCTTTCCTATAAGAGGCAACATTAAATTAGGATTCCTATTCAGTCATGTTTTACATCAGATGTGGAATTTGTACTGCAGATCTACATGAAAAACATGTTTCATTTGACAAGTGTGTTCTTGTTTCGAATCTCTTATAATCGCTTCGTGCTTATCATTCTCGATGCGGTTCTTGTTTTGGCAACTAGAAATTGCCTCCTGTAGTTGGTTTTGAATGTTGCGTGTTTTGTTAAGCTCACTATGTTTTCATACCATTGATGCTTAATTTATGTCTGATGTAGTGTAATGGGGAGGGAAGTCACAGGTGTGCGCATGGCCAATAAGCCTAATTCGTTGAACACCACTGCATCGAAATCTATCGGTGCTGGAAATACTGAAGCACACCTCAGTCCCTCCAAAGCTGGCGCAAATGGCACCGCAAATGCTGACTATACACCTTCCCCTACCAAGTATTCTGAGGTAATTACAATTCTCGAGTCAAGTCGGGATGTCTATATAAGAGTTTCAACCAGTAAGAGAAGGCATTCACTTAAAAGGTTTCAATTCATCTGTCTGAACTTTCGATATGTGCGCGGTGCTGACCTTCTAGATTCTTACATTTGTTTCAGACAAACTCTCCAAAGACTCCTCTGATGTCAAGGAAGCATCATGATGACGATGATAATTGGTCCGTCGCTTCCTCGTATCCTCTATTCGATGTTATTTGCAGTTATCTTTTTTTTTTTAAACTCTTCTAGCAGAAAGTTTTGTTGTAGTATTAGCTGTTATTGTTTTAGTTGAATTTTCCTTAGCTATGTCTAGTACTACTGTATCTGTTCGAACCGCTAGATCGAGGGTAACAATCGGGACTGCTCCAACATTTCGAAGTGCTGAACGTGCCGTGAAACGGAAGGAGGTACATTCTTTGATCAAACAATTGATATGTGCATTCTGTTTAATTAATCCATAATATGTATGCTCTTCCTCAATCCAGTTTTACCAGAAGTTAGAGGAAAAACACCAAGCTCTGGAGGCAGAGAGACAGCAGTATGAGGCCCTTAAGAAGGAAGAGGAAGATGCGGACCTTCTTCAGCTGCGGAAGAGCTTGTTCGTTAAAGCGAATCCGGTCCCGAGTTTCTACTACGAAGGACCTCCACCAAAGGTTGAACTGAAGAAGGTATTCTGTTGAACCTGTTCCCTTGTATTCTTCATGCAGCATTGGTGTATATGAACCATTTCATTCATGCTTTTATTTCATTTCAGCTGCCGTTAACTAGGCCAAAGTCACCAAATCTTACCCGAAGAAAGAGCTGTGGCAATGTAGCCCGTCTAGCCGAGGAAGAAAAGCCGAAAGGTTGCTGCCAGGGCCACCACCACAGCTTCGGTAACCATAGGGAACGGACCGATTCTGCGAATGAGCACAAATGTAAAGGTCAGAAGAATGGAGTGGGCTGCAATGGAGGTAGCAGGTTTAACGATCGAGTGAGGAAGGTAAATGATGCGACGAAATCGTCTCCTACGAAACTGGCCGAGCAGAGCAACGCTAACATCACCGTTCAGTCATGAACATTCTGGTCTTTCACGACTAACTCATAACCGGGGGAAGTGGTCTTGAAGTTCCCAAGTTCCCATATGAATGTCCTGAAAGGAATTTGGACTGTTTTCTTGTCAACACCAATGGCTTGTGTCTTGTCTTGTTTCTTCTAAAGTGGTTTGTATATGTTTTGTAAGTTATATTGATACATTTAATCTTTTTCCTATATGAAAGAATTATTGATTCAACACCAATGGCTTGTGTCTTGTCTTGTGTCTTGTCTTGTTTCTTCTAAAGTGGTTTGTAACTCATAACCGGGTGGATGTACATTTTTTAAATGAGTGCTTTTTTGATAAAAAAATTAAAAATAATATATATGCGTAAAAAACCAATTTTTTTTTTGTGGGCTATAACACCAAACCAAACATGTCATTTGTAAGCTGTAGCGATGTCCCTTTTAATTTTCATCTCTAAAAATAAAAACGATTGGTGTTTTCGAAGGATTTTGGAAGGATGTTTTTTGAAAGGTGTTTGGATATAAAATATTTATTCCGTGGGGTTTACAAAAAAACCTTATAAAAATGGAGTTGCCACCGGCCACTTAGGTAGGCCGGACACCACAAAACCAGAGATTCAAAAAGACAGGGTTCGGGAGTCGGTTACGGATGGGGAAGGATTAGCACCCCCACACCGCCCAAAAAATTGGTACTTTAATAATTACCGCTTTATGAATATTGGGTTTTCCGGATTAAAGTGACGATTATTTTAAATTTCGGTCATAATTGCGAATATATTTTAAGGGTCCCGTTATCCGAGAATAAACGCCTAACCACTATCACTACGCTTGATACTGGCCCCGTTTACGCTCGGATAAAAGGACACCGCATTAACAATTTATATCTCGATATGCAATCTTAATGGCAAAAACATAAAACATGACAAATCATTTAAATATAATAAATATTAACATACCAGAACATTAGTTTATCATGAATGATATTTTAGACTAAAGCATGTATATATATACATTACTCCAAACAGTAGATAAAAACAACTATCATATGTCAAAATAATAAGACAGGAATAAATATATATATATATATAAACAAATATTTCAAAAAGACATGCATACTGGTAATAAAACATATTTCAACATATACGGGTCAACATATCATAAAAAAGGTAAATATACTAACATGTAGCCCTAGAAAATAAGAAAGCTCACACACATATAAAATACAGAACACGCCATGTACGAACCAATTAGAACATAATATGCTTGATATGAATAACTGGATAAAAACGAATATCATACTTGACACATATATATACATATAAACATAAAATGAGTCATATACGGGAGACATAAAATGAAATAATATCCACATATACGAGTATAATTGAACAATAATATTTACAAAGAAAATAGGATTTGAAATGAAAGGAAAATGAAAATCGGTGGCGTAAATTAAAGAGCAATAACATGTAATTTAGGGACGAAATTGAAAAACAAATAAAACCTACAAAGACCGAGTTTGTAATTATACCAAGGCGGACTCAAAATGAAAATTTCAAAAACGGGGTGATTAAGGCGTAATTTTACCATTCGAGTCGATCAGGTGTAATTTAGTGACTAAATTGTGACTTTTTGGAAACTCGGAGGACTGGATTTGTAGTTATACCATGCGGCAAGACAAAAATGAAAATATTGAAAACGGTGGGATTAAGTGTGTAATTTACCCATTTAGTAAAATAATAACATCTATATAAGGGCTATTTTGGATCAAACCAAGTTTTCCCATTTTCGTTTCATTCTTGATTTCTCAAATATCCAGCGTTCATCTTTTTCTCAAATGTTCTTGAGAAACCCGAGAATCCGGCGACGGCCGCCGTATTCTATTCTCGCCGGCCGCCGCTAACCCAAGCGCCGGTGGACTCCCAAAATACACCAAAACCTTCCTCTTGTTGTCGTCTCAATATGAATCCATGGTTGGATTCAGAGGATCCCCTTTTATTTACCCTAGATCTAAGAAATACGAACCGAAAATATATATTTTTTGGCCAAAACGAAAACCACAAAGGGTCTTCCCCTCCCTTTGTTCACGGATCTGGCTTGTAGAAGCCGAAAGGCTTGTCTTGAGGAGGAAGGAAGACCCACGGACAAAGCCGGTAAGACTTCTTTACTTGTTTTCTTTTATTTTTTTGTGCCCGTATATGCATGCAAAGGAAACAGTAAGAAAAAGAGACAAAAAATTACCACTGGATTGCCTTTTGATTATCTTGGTGGTTACAAGTTTTTGGTTTTACAAGCTTTCGTTTTTTTGTTACTACTCTCTCTGCTTTTTTTCTTGCTTGTTCCTCTCTAAAAACCCGTTAAACAGCCCCGTTTCATATATATCACTATCTCTCGTATTTTGGTTGCAACTTGTATCTTCTTTTCCCGGATCGACATTTGCTTGTTGTCTTTGGCATAATCGAACGGGGGACTGAATATCGGCGCGGTGGCGGTGTGGCCGATTCGCCAGAGGCAGACGCATTTTCGGCCGTTAGATCGGATCCGATCTAACGGTCGAGATGGCTTGAAGAACGATCGGCTGGATGAAGCCTCGATCCGATGAAACGGCCGATTTCGCCACGTGGAGCACCGCAATCGAGGAGTCGAACGCGTGGATCTTTACGCGCGTGGGATAATAAAGCGTCCGCGCGTGGACCCACGCGCGCGTGGCACTCGAACGGTCCATACGTGTGGGAGCACGCGCTGGCGATATTTTTTGACTTTCATTGCTTCGTGGCGTTGGATCCGATCTTGATCCAACGCCCACGATTACCGCACATTGTAATAGATAGGATTGATTTGGGCCATACGGGCCTTGTAATTGGATTTGTAATTGGACTTGGATTTTATTTATTTGGGTTTAATATATATTTAATTTTTCATTTTAGTCATTAATAATAATAATACACTTATAATAAATGATAAATATATACTTATATTATATTAATTAATACACTATTCCAAGTATACGTGACGTATAATCATATGTATAATTAATATGACATCTACATACGCTTATACCCTAGATACATACGTGACATACATACGCCCCTAATACGTACACGTAGCTTATACATGCACACACCTTATATTAGTAACATTCATATAATAAATATACATGCAAATATATTTAAGTAAAAATGAGTGATTACAGTTGCCCCTCTTTGCTTGTTCTCATGAAATGGGAAACAAAGCAAAGATTCATAAGCACTCATTTTATCAGACTTCCCTGTTTGTAGCCTCGGAAAAACGAATTCTTTTGGACATTTCCGTTCTTCCTTGGCCGAATCTTCAGGCTCGTAAGTTCTTCCTATATGGAACTTCGTCACCTTCCGATCTTGGAGCTACAGGCTCTTTCGACATTGAACCCTTCGCTCTGATTTTTATCAGACTTCCCTGTTTTATCAGACTTCTCTGTTTGTAGCTTTGGAAAAACGAATTCTTTTGGACATTTCCGCTCTTCCTTGGCCGAATCTTCAGGCTCGTAAGTTCTTCCTATATAGAACTTCGTCACCTTCCGATCTTGGAGCTACAGGCTCTTTCGACATTGAACCCTTCGCTCTGATTTTTAGCTTTGGAAAAACGAATTCTTTTGGACATTTCCGCTCTTCCATGGCCGAATCTTCAGGCTCGTAAGTTCTTCCTATATAGAACTTCGTCACCTTCCGATCTTGGAGCTCTGTGCTCTTTCGACATTGAACCATTCGCTCACGATTTTTAGCTTTGGAAAAACGAATTCTTTTGGACATTTCTCGCTCTTCCTTGGCGAATCTTCAGGCTCGTAAGTTCTTCCTATATAGAACTTCGTCACCTTCCGATCTTGGAGCTACAGTGCTCTTTCGACATTGAACCCTTCGCTCTAAGACAATGAAGCTCTTAGTCTTTCCTATATAAGACTCTTTGCTTTTGACACAACAGTTTCCTATATAACCCCGTGTCACAGGTGAATTGCTTGATTTGGAGTTCTTCCTATATAGAATCATGAGTCTTCACCTTGGAGCCATCAGTTCCTCCTATATAGAACTTTTTGGCGTCTGGAATCTCAGAGCCACAGGTTCTTTTCGACACAGAACCCTTCACCCTAAGACAATGGAGCTCAAAGTCTTTCCTATATAAGACTCTTTGCCTTTGACATAGCAGGATCTCCTATATAATCTTGCGTGTCATGGGTGAATTTCTTTGACCGGGAGTTCTTCCTATATAGAACTGCGAGTCTTCACCCTAGAGCTGTCAGTCCTTCCTATATAGAACTTTCAGCTTCTGAAGCTTCGGAGAGGAGAGTTTTTCTTATATAGAATCTTTCTCCAGAGCTTGAAAACATGTGCCTTTATGTAAAAACATTGTCTCCTCATTTGGGACTCACATCGTGATGACCCTTGATGTCTCTTTGGATCTGCAAATACCTGAGACGAAAACAAAATGCTATGACAAATGAATGAATTGACATGCTCCTAATCCTAGTGATGTCTGACTATTCATGATGCATGAGCTTCAATATCATGGGGGTTTGTTTTGGTCCTTTTTGCCGTTTGCTTTCTCCTTTGTTACGGGCATCGATACCCTTTTTCACTGCCAAGTTCAACCGTCTCGATCTTTCTCTTTTTCAATTCTGACTTGGAATTTTAAAGCCCCATTTCGGGTTTTCACTTTAGAGAGAGATTCTTTTTTTTTTCAAAAGAGGTGCCCTTCTGGTTTTCACCCAGGAGATTTCTTTTGTTATCTCGTATGTTTTTCTTGAATAGATAGGACATGTGCCATCGGTTATCCTATCAGGTTGTTTGAAGCTTCCCGCCTTCCCGATCGACAGCCATTTAGGGAACTTAAAGGACGGAGTTAACCGTTTTCTTTGATTACCTGCAATTTTCAAGGTTAAATCATAGTAATGCTTCGAAATCTCTTGTTTCATTATAAGCCTATGTTATCTTATCTGACTGAAATTGACAAGGAGGCTAGGAATGGATGCTCAAAACATGGTTTTATTAGGATTAAGGGCTTTGAGATATCTTAGAAAGAAAGGTATGACACGTATAAGTTAAATACAAGATCTCTCATTATCTTCGATATGAATGACACATGATCCTGTCAACTGGTGTAGAATTTTTTGCTGAAGCTTCCTCTTCATGATGCTCATGGGGATACTCTTCTTTGGATATTTGACTTTTCAACTTACCCGAGCCGCCCTTTGCGGGTTTTCAACTCGAGTCCTTCTTTTGCTTCAAGACGCCCGGGTTTGGGTTTTCATCCTGAGCTCTCCATTTTTTAGAGATAGTATTTCTTTGACGGCATCGAATTTACGGGATTTTTCAGCTCGTCCCCGTCCATTTCTGTTAGGATTAGGGCTCCTCCCGAGAAGGCCTTCTTTACGACGTATGGTCCTTCCCAAATGGGCATCCATTTTCCTCGAGAATCTTTCGGATTGGGAGGATTCTCTTGAGTACCAGATCCCCTTATTTGAATTCTCTTGGGCGCACCTTTTTTGTTGTAAGCTTTGAACCATCCGCTTTTGGTACATCGACCATGACAAATGGCTTTTAGTCTTTTTTCGTCAATGAGATTTAGCTGGTCGATTCGCGCTCGCACCCATTCAGCTTCTTCCAGTTTTACGCCGTTTAAGACTCGGAGGGACGGAATCTCTACCTCAATTGGGAGTCTTCGCGCCGGTACCATACACCAAGGAGTAGGGTGTTGCCCCGTTGATGTGCGAATGGACGCCCTATAGGCGAAAAGGGCGAAATGTAACTTCTCATGCCAATCCTTGTAGGTATCCGTAGTTTTCGCTATGATCTTCTTTTATTTTTGTTTGCCGCTTTCCTTCGCTCCATTCATTTTAGGACGATAGACTGTGGAATTATGGTGTGTTATTTTGAATTGAGTGCACACGTCCTTTATCATTTTTTGTTGTTGATTGGAAGCATTATCGGTGATGATCCTCTCGGCAATCCGTATCGACAAATAATTTCCTTCTTTAAGAACTTACAAACTGTAGTCCTGGTGATATTGGCGTAAGACGTTGCCTCTACCCATTTGGTGAAGTAGTCTATGGCGACCAAAATGAAACGGTGCCCATTGAGGCCTTCGGATGGATCTCGCCGATAACGCCCATGCCCCATCTTTGCGAAAGGCCACGGAGAATTCATGGTGTGTAGAGGCGATGGGGGTGCATGAATTTTGTCGGCATAAATTTGACATTTGTGGCATTTCTGGCGTAATCGATGCAATCCCCTCCATGGTCAACCGAAATAACCGTATCTCATAATTTTTCGAGCTATAGACAGCCGTTGGCGTGCGTTCTGAGATCCCGTCATGTACTTCGGCTAAGATTTCCTTTGCCTCCGGGCATCCACACATCTCAGCAATGTTTGATCATGACTTTTCCTATACATGATCTCCCCATCTAGGACATATTTCGTTGCCATTTTTCCGAGCGCTTTTACTGTCATTGTCGTTTGCCCCTTCTGGATACTTTTGAAGCTTGACATATTGTAGGATATCATAGTACCATGGATTTCCGTCAATCTCTTCCTGTATACTACAACAATGAGCAGGCTTTTCAAACGCGTCTGCATCTCAATGGGTTTCATTTTCGCCCGGTGTTTGTTTTAAACATGGATGCCAAGGTTGCCAATGCATCGCCATCCGATTTTCTTCTCGGGGCGGGTAATTGAAGCTGACCTTTTCGAACTCTTTGACGAGTTCTTGGATTAATTTGTGATATTTGACCAACTTCGGGTCTCTGGTTTCCCACTCCCCGCGCAATTGGTAAATGACTAGGGATGAATCTCCGAACACTCGAAGTTCCTTAACCTTTCTTTCGATGGTGAGTTCAGTCCCATGATGCAAGCTTCGTATTCACTATATTGTTTGTGCAGAAGAATTCCAATCTGCTTTGGTGAAAGGATAATATACATCCTCGGTGAGATTAGCACTGCCCCTATCCCATGTCCGAGGGCGTTGGAGGCTCCGTCAAAGTAAAGTTTCCATGACACATCATCTGAAATCTCTTCTTCGGTTGTAATGCACATCAAGTCTTCGTCTGGGAAACTAAAGTTCAATGCCTCATAGTTATCAGAAGCACGACTTGCCAGGAAATCTGCTACGGCACTCCCCTTTACGGCTTTTTGATTGACATATACGATGTCGAATTCGGATAAGAGCATCTGCCATCGAGCCATCCTTCCCGTTAGTGCTGGCGTTTCCATTAGGAACTTTAATGGGTCTAGCTTGGATATCAACCAGGTAGTATGGTACAACAGGTACTACCTGAGTCGCTTGGTAGCCCAAACTAGAGCGCAACACAGCTTCTGCACTGGCGGGTACCGTGTTTCGCAATCGTTGAATTTCCTGCTTAGGTAATAGATGGCCTGCTCCTTCTTTCTTGACTCATCGTGTTGCCCAAAGTACACATCCCATTGAATTCTCAAGACTGTTAAGTAGAGAATTAGTGGTCGACCGGGTACCGTCGACTAAAATTGGAGCATTTGTCAGGTACTTTTTGATCTTTTCTAGGGCCTTTTGGCATTCTTCATCCCACACGCCAGGATTATTTTTTCTAAGAAGTCTCAAGACCGGTCGCATTGATTGGTTAATTGGGAAATGAAACGAGAGATATAATTCAGCCTCCTAGGAAATCGCGAACTTCCTTTTTTGCGTGCGGGGTGGTGAAAGGTCTGGATGGCTTTCACTTTATCGGGATCAATCTCAATCCTCTTCTCTTTTTACTACGAACCCTAGGAGTTTTCCGAAGTAACGGCGAAGGTACATTTGGCGGATTGAGCTTCGGTTGGTACTTCCGTAGTCTTTGGAATAGTTTCTTTAAGTTCTGTAGGTGCTCTTCCTCTGTTCAGGATTTGGCAATCATATCATCGACGTATACTTCTATTTCTTTGTGCATCATGTCATGGAAAAGAGTCACCATTGCTCTTTGGTACGTTGCCCCTGCATTCTTTAGCCCGAATGGCATTACTTGGTAACAAAAAGTGCCCCACATGGTTATGAATGTGGTTTTCTCCATGCCGTTAGGATCCATCTTTATCTGGTTGTATCCTGAGAAGCCATCCATAAAGGAAAACCATGAATGTCCTGCGGTGTTGTCAACCAGCGTGTCAATATGTGGCAAAGGGAAGTTGTCTTTTGGGCTAGCTCCATTCAGATCCCTATAATCTACACACATACGAACTTTCTCGTCTTTCTTTGGTACTGGTACAATGTTTGCAACCCACTCGGGGTATTTGGCTACTTCAAGAATCCAGCATCAAATTGCTTTTTCACTTCTTCCGGATCTTTAACAAAGATATCCGGCCTCATTCTCGAAGTTTTTCTGCATCTTGGTTTGCACTCCGACTTTGTTGGCAATTTGTGCACCACTATGTCGATATTTAATCCTGGCATATCTTGATAAGTCTAGGCGAAGACATCCTTGAATTCTTGAAGCGGGGCTATCGTTCATGCTTGGTTTTGAGGAAATCGTCGTTCCTATTTTTATTTCTCTTCTCGTTTCTTGATCCCTAAGTTGACAATTTCTGTTTCTTCTTGGTGGGGCATAATCTGCTTTCTTTCTTAAGTCGTCCACCATTCTCTTTAATTCTTACGGGACCTCAATTTCTATTTCATCATATCCTCCCTCCGTTTCCTCCGAGACTTGTGGCTTTCAAATTTACTCGAGTTGGATCCGATTATCATTCATATCGTCAATCATGAGCGACCTGCATTAAATGAGAATGAATTGTATTGGGAAAGAGGCGGCTTTACATGAAGGGAATGAATATGAAGAATGTATGAATGGAATAAATGAGACTTTGGCCTTTTTAAGAAAGTGGGGATATTTCATTTCAATCAAAAAAGTTAACATAGGTGCCCCATACAAGAGATCCCCATTGTCTATGGGCAAAAAAACAAAAGGTTGATTCGGAGCATTACTACGATCTATTCCTAAAAACTACAGGTAAATCAATGCAGCTCCGGTTATCGAGTGTCTCCCCGGGATGGCAAGGGCGGATGTTGGTCAACATTTTGCTACCTCGGTCCTCTTGACCTATCATGTTGATGCACATCCCTTCAAATGCTTTTACTGATCATTTCCTCTGGCCGAGTTCATCATTTTTTCTTCATTGTCTCTCCAATATCTTGACCTGGCGGTAGAATCCTCCGGAGATGAAAGTGGCTTTTAAACTAGGAAAGGACATCGACCTCCACGGAATGTCTTCTCCTTTAGATCTAGCTTTTCTTTGTTCCTTTTTTCTCTTATATTCTTCTTTTTCTTCATTTGGACACTTGGTTGGTAACCCAGCCCAAACGATCCTTCTTGGTAATGATATTCTTGGGTCTCGGTTTCCTTGTAATTTCTTCCCAACCCTTTTCCTAATTTGGCTCATCGGCCCCGAGTTTTTGCGATAGTCATCTTGGTACAATTAGATAACCTAGGGTAGGGGATCGGTTTCCCCTCGAAACGAATGTGGCATTTACTAGTTCTAATGCTCGGAGCGAGCATTCTGCAACCTCTTCATCATTTTGAATGTAGGGGGTGTCGATGTCACGGAAACAACAAATTCATGCTCTGCTCTACTGTGACCAATTTGCCCTCAACTACAAATTTTAATTTACGATGCAATGATGATGGGACAACTCTGCGGAGTGGATCCTGATCTTCCCAACAAGCGGTGTAAGATGGTTTTATGTCCATCACCACAAAATCGATCACATATTGGTTGGTCCGATCAATAGGGGTATCTCAATTTTCCCCATTGTTCCTTTTTGCGTACCATCAAAGCTCTTACCGAGTTGTAGCAAGGCTTTAGGTGCGAACTATCTATTGGTAATTTTTGCGGGGTTACCATAGGCAAGACATTCAATGCTGACCCGTTGTCGGTCAAGACGCTGGGTACTACATACCCTTTGCAGTGGGTAGTGATGTTAAGGGCTTTAGTGGACCCCTTCCTCCTTAGGGATCTCATCATCACTTGAACGTGATATGATTATAGGCGATAATATGCCCCACTATCATGTCCAGGTTTGTTCTGAAATGTCTGGGGCACAAAAGTTTGATTCAACACTTTTAATAGTGTTTCCGATACTTCTCTCGAACTCAAGAGTAATTCCCTTTGTGATCTGGCGGTTGTTTCCGTAGTTGTTCCACTACTATTTGTACTCGCTATGTCTCAAGAACTTTAGAAATTCTTTGCTTTGTACCTCGATTCTCGGTTCATTTATCTTTTGGGAGGTTCTTCTCCAAGTATCATGCGCAGGGCTAATCTTTGTACTCTTCCCCTATCTTTTCAATTTTGCTCTCAAAGCTTGGAGGAATAACATCGGCGCGCTCTGGTGAAATGGCCTGCCTCACCAACATTCACATTATTTTGGCTTTGTTGGTCTTCCAGTAGTGAGCTCTTTTACCTGTTCGTGTTTTGATTTTTTCGTCATGGTCACATTCGCGGCATAATTCCAGGAATTTGTCATGTCTTTGAATGGGAATGGAGATGGTGCTTTGAAATAGCGATCTTGGATTTATCTTGCTGGTTTCTCCTTGGGAGACACACTCGCATTCCCTACCCCGGGAGAGATGATGAAAGGCCTATCCTTCCCGTATCTAGTTTTGGGGTATCTGTCATGTGTACGCCTCGATCCTTCCCCATGGGTTCTCGAAGAATTCAATTTGTTTTCCATCCATCAACGTCTCGCACCAATTTCTTGAACTCATCACATTCTTGGATATCATGCCCTTTAGTCCGATGGAATTCGCAATACTTTCCACATTCTTTTCGCCTTATTATCATGCCTTTATTGATCATACGAGCCATGCATAATGTTGAAATACCCACCGTAAAGGAGACTTGACACGACACGTCATCCATTATCCCTCCGGTAAAACCTTCTTCTATAGCATTTACCCCTCTGTTCCCATGATTAGGCGCGGGTTGTTGGCTACGCTTAGGCTCTTCAAACTTCAATATCCCAGAATCAATTAAGTTCTGCACAAGCTTCTTGAAGGCAAGGCAGTTCTCAGTGGGGTGTCCAGGGATACCGCCGTGATAGTCGCAATGTGCGCTTGGATTATACCAAGGCGGGAAGGGTGGATTGACAAGATTAACGATGTATGGTCGGACCAAGTCCGCTTCATACAACCGGGAATAAAGTTTCGAGTATGAAACCGGTAGGGAGTGAAAGTTCTCCTCTCTTTATCCTTTTCGGTGACTCTTTCATCTCTTTGATTCGAATTTTGCGTTTTTCCCACAGGTGCTTGGGGCTGTGAGACCGTGAAGTTCTTCAAGGCGGTATAGGTGCTGGTGGTGTTTACTTCACTTCTCTTGTTGTACTTTGAGACCCTTCCCCACCATCAATTTCTGCCGCTCTTGATTGCAGTTCGAGAGACTCCCACCCCCTGATCAAGTCGGCGAAACACTTGTGTTGTGTTATTGATGAGGCGATCGAAGAGTGCCCCTTTCGAGTATTGACAAATAATGGCGTGATTTCATGCTCCGGGATAGGTGGCTGGATTTGGCGCCACTTCTCTCTACCTTTGGGCATATTGTCGCAAGCTTTCATTGGACTTACGCCTATATATTTTCTAGCATAATTCTGCTAGGGATCATGTCATTACATGTTTGTATTGCTCGGAAAATGCTTTAGACAAATCTTTCCATGTCTTGACATTTGCTTTGCTTAACCGAGTATACCAACGTAATCTTTGCTCAGTTAGACTATCTTGGAAACAAAGTGGATCAGTAGCTTTTCATCTTTATGGTAAGCCGCCATTTTTTACGCAATACATCGTTATGTGTGCAAAAGGACATGTGGTTCCGTCATATTTATCAAACTCCGGCGTTTTGAATTTTGGTGGCAAGACAAGATCGGACACTAGACTTAGATCACTAGCGTTGTTTCTCTGATTCTTCATTTGATTGTAACGCTTTAAATTTTTCTTCCATGAGGGTAAATCTTTCTTCCCACTTTCTTTCTACCTCATTCCCGATCTTTTCGACCATGTTTAGGTCAGCACTTCTTCTTCATACATTGTCTTGGTATCAAGGGTTGAGTCTCGGGTGCCCTACTTGAAAATTTGGAAGACATTCTTGTAGGATCTATATACACCTTCCTAGCCTTTGGTTTGGTGCGGTTGGTTGAACCTTGAAGTGAGCCGGGTACCTTTTGGCTCTGGGATATTTTCTCCTTCTACTCGTTTTCCGAGACTTTTTGCCAACAATGTCGTTATGTCGATACTATTGAAGTTTGTGGATGTGCAATCCCGATCACTAAGGCTTCTCTGCAGGCCTCTTCAAGCCTTGACTCGAGCTCTCTCTCGCCCCTCTTTCTAGATTGATTATTCTTTCTTCCATGAGCTTTCTTTGTAGCCGGGTAAAGTATATGTGATGAATGATTACGGGTTAACACTGTTTGGAATGCCACAATATTCATCTTTGTTAATATGGTTGTAAAAATAAATGCATGTACAATGATGCAAATGTTATGATGCAAGAATGCATGCAGACAAGGTATTGGTTCGCTGGTAATCACCTTTTTGAATTACTTTTTACGGGAATTAAAGGGTCTTGATTACAACAAAATTCGTGTTACAAAGTAAAGATCCCTAGTACAAAAGATCTAATTATAACACGAGTCCTATAAATAGACTACAGCTCTATCCCCTAACTTTCCAATTGCCTTGAGCGGCTTGAGGAACCTAGGAGCTTCTTCCATTCCGGGGCTATAAAAGGTCGGAGTGTCTCGGCCTCGACGGCTAAATCATTTACGTGTCTGGCGACTCGCTGTATGTCCACCATTAGATTTGCATAAATCTTTGGTCACATCTGTACCATTCGAGCAAGCGTCGCGTAATCTCTTCGCCAATAGGTGTCCCCCGGCTGCAGCTTCCTCGAACACATTAATTCTTTCCTTGTAATCCTCCACAACCGCCGAGGATCCGATTCGTGCTCGTAATACACCCACTTCGCGTTCTCTTTCTTGCAGCTCCGCGAAATTATTCCTCTGGCAGTACATTTGAAGTGAGTGTTCGACTTCCGCCATCTTTTCTTTTAATTCGTCATTTTGACTTTGGCTTTGCCCCAAACTTTGAAGAGTGTCATCGTACAGTTTTGCATCTTTAATGATCTGTTTCGGCTATTCATGGATTTTCTTTTCCATACGGCGCACTTTCTCTCTCATGATGAACAGCTTGTTTTCCTTTTGCTGACTTTTTGTCTCAATCTTTTCTCTCTTGATCAATGGCCTTCTTGGCGGACCGTTTTTCTTCCTCCATAGCCAAACGACGACTTTCAATCTCTCTCTCGATCGCTCTTTTGTTAATTTCGTTCTTCTTCCAACAAGCGGATGCCGTTCATTCTTTCTTTTTCCACAACTATATGAACCGACTCGCCGGCCTTTTGTATTTTTGCCTATAACAGGAGGGCATCTTTTTGATAAAAGTATTCTTGTCATTCAAATC
Source organism: Hibiscus mutabilis (assembly GCA_019671005.1). NCBI lineage: Eukaryota > Viridiplantae > Streptophyta > Magnoliopsida > Malvales > Malvaceae > Hibiscus > Hibiscus mutabilis. Next base: position 5,275,979 of record CM033737.1, on the reverse strand, counting down.
TGCATTTAATTTCTTGATTGCCTAATGATCCCCTCCCCGCTCGTCGACTTCTAGGCTTGCCTTATAGAGTTCGCTCGCGTGTTGGGTCCGTTGAATGTCCATTTTCTTTTTAACTTCCTCGAGCTCACTCCTTAAGATATCGGCCGGGACGGTACCACCCTTGTAAGCTCCTCGAGTGACTTTGTTGGTCCTTGATTAGATTCGGGAATCACATTATTAACCTCAAACGTCTCCAAAGATCGTGTCCCAGGGTAGTCATGTGCTCGGTGTCTCCTTCCACCCCGATCCGATAACAATGATCCTGGCCCTCATGATGGTCTGCATTTTTTTCCTTTGAACTCTCCTTTGAAAAGAAATTCAGTTTGGCTTAATCCGTGGTATTGGGAATGAATCGCCGTGATCCGAATCTGTCGAGACACTAAAAGTGGAGCACAAGCGATCCCTCCATGTAATCCTAACATCATCAGCCAATTGAAGTCACCACAATCAGTATAGAAAATAATTGACTTTACCGAGCCATGGGACCCTCCATGCTATGTCTTCATCTTGAATGTTCCTGAAGAAACGGTCCACATTTTTTTTTCAAATCTTCTCGCCATTCCTTTGCTAAGTATTCTCGTAAAGGCGAAAAACCTTGGAAAGATATCCGGCGGGACCCGCGTCGGTGTCTTCCACATGTGACTCACGGATCCATACTTGTAATAGTTGTGCGCATCCTCGAAAAACGTCCTTCTTCATGTTTAGGCTAGCGTTCAAGGAAATGAAAGTCTCGACCAAAATTGCTGGTATGCGGGTTTGCTTTCCGTTTTACCCGTTCGAACAAATCGAGAATGGCTATGTCAATGTTCCGAGTACTGGGAAGATCACCAAGCCATATATTCCTAAAGCGAATAAGTCCATTTTCTTTGCCTCAAATGCGGATGTGTCGATATGATGTCCCGAATACTCTCGGATTTGAAGGAGGCTACTAACCCAATCATCACTCATTCCCGCAAAGGCTTTGAGTTTTTCGCAGTGTAATTCCCGATTCCTTGGAGGCTTCGCGTAGATCCAATCTTCCCAATATTTTTACGGTTAAGTAGCAAAGTGTACTCTTCTACCGTAGGCATCATGTCTTGCCCATTGAAGGTGAAGCGACAAAAGCCGGATTCCAAAACGGACTATAGCTCGGAGTAGGGGTGGTTAATCCGAACATATAATAGCCGCGCGAATATGCCATATTTTAAATCGTTAAAATAAGCGGCGCAATTATGACGAATGTTAATTTAATAGTCACTTTAATCGGAACTTCAATATTAGTAAAGCGGTAATTATTTTAAAAGCTTGACTCTCATTTTTTTTTTTTAAAAAAAAAAAATGTCCCAATGCCA